>CAXITT010000192.1:1128988-1178305 GCA_964033795.1 Lymnaea stagnalis | reverse complement strand
AAACCTGGGTCGAAGCCAGGTTAAAGTTGAAATGTTACATTAAGAAATGGCGTCCGCAGGGCGAGTCTAGGCTCTTATGCCCCCCCCCCCAAATTACCCCTCCCCGGTCCGACGTATCGGGCCGCGGAGCGGCACGTTGGAGATGCCCACTCGTCAGGACGGCCCCCAAACGGGCCCCTCACCCAAGTCCCCCGCCTGGGCGCTCGACCAGGACCCCAACTAGGAGGCACCCGGTCGACCCGACACTATGCGTTTAAATGGTGCACTCGGTCGACTTTCTCAGGAGTCCGGATGGGAAATTTACGTCCTAATATCTTCCCCCACCCATCCCGGGAAAGCGTCGGACGCCCTATAAGAGGGATTCCACAGTGGGTTTCCACAATGCAACTAGTTCCCGCTGTAGCTGGGACGAAACGGTTGCCTAGGGACAGCGTTCTCACGGCTGCATTAATCGAATCCTCGGCCAGCGGTTACCACCCTCGCGTCTGGCCTCATACCCGTCAACGGCAACTTGTAATCACGATCCCTACCCTGGCTCTGCCTAACTTTCCGACTGTGAAATATCACAACCGGCAGCCCTTTGGGAACTGTTTTATGTACGGCACGTACCGAGCACACCTTTTGTCTGCTCACGCGGGGCGTGCCCAGTAGTTATGTTTCCCGGTACACGTCGAGGGGGACTTTGGCCGACGCTTCCTAATCGGCAAGTCACAGCTGACTTGTCAACCGGAACCCGGGAACCCACGTTACAGTTAAATAGAGCGATCTTAATACGGAGAAGTAATATCGGGAATATTTACACTTGGAACACGCCTGCGCCTTCTTGGAAACTTTGCTTTCCCGGGAAAATTGATTTGTTGATTTTCGAAACTAACTTTTCGAGGAAAATGAGAAATACCATACTGAGTGTGTCTGCCTCTAGCTCGCGTCTCCGTGTACTCTCTCATACTGAGTGTGTCTGCCTCTAGCTCGCGTCTCCGTGTACTCTCTCATACTGAGTGTGTCTGCCTCTAGCTCGCGTCTCCATGTACTCTCTCATACTGAGTGTGTCTGCCTCTAGCTCGCGTCTCCGTGTCCTCTCTCATACTGAGTGTGTCTGCCTCTAGCTCGCGTCTCTATGTCCTCTCTCATACTGAGTGCGTCTGCCTCTAGCTCACGTCTCCGTGTCCTCTCTCATACTGAGTGTGTCGACCTCTAGCTCGCGTCTCTATGTACTCTCTCATACTTACTGCGTCTGCCTCTATCTCGCGTCTCTATGTACTCTCTCATACTGAGTGCGACTGCCTCTAGCTCACGTCTCCATGTCCTCTCTCATACTGAGTGTGTCTGCCTCTTGCTCGCGTCTCTATGTACTCTCTCATACTGAGTGTGTCTGCCTCTAGCTCAGGTCTCCATGTACTCTCTTCATTTTGCCATGTGGTTTCCACATTTGGGATTGTCTGGTGATGTTATCTGAGAATTTTCAAAATGTGAACTCTATCCACCTCCATCTTTTCCTTATGACGTCTTCATCAATAGGCTCTTGGTATGTCCTTTTCTAGTAAGTCTTTGTTGTTTTTGGTGATAAATGACCGTAACCAGGCCCTACTAACTGACACAATTCTTGTCACTAGAAATAGTTCAAAGAGATTTTCAAGAACACATTTAAATCGAATTATTGATTAATAAATTAGCAATACTACGTTGTTTTGTAAATCGATCAGAGTTATTTTTAGCTTTTTTTCTAAATCTTATAGAGCTCAGGACTACCCGTTACAACTTGTTCAGTATTTAACGCTTGTGTGTCAATGTTGTTTCTAAAAAAAAAAAAATTAAAACAAGAAACAGTGAGAGGGACATTTCCGTTGGTCATGTCAATAAATTGTTTACACTAAGGAAGTGTCAACAGCACTTTAGAGAGAAAAAAACTTAGACAAAAATGTCACTGTCATTTGAGACATTTATTATGTTTTCATCTATGAATTAAAAAAAAAAAAAAGATTATATTATCAGGGATATTTGCATTGATGAGTTCCCAATTTTTAAAAAAAAAATCCTTAAAAGCCAAATAATTACATCTACAGTCATCAAAATGATGTTTTCATGGACACATCATTAATTCAATTGAATGGGAAAAGTTCAAATGTTTGTTTCAAGATACTTAATCCAAATTTATGTTTAAACTCGCAGCACTGTTCAAATTATAAAACAAATCTAATTACTATTTCAAAAATGAAGTCGACATCTTGACGTTCATAATAAATTAAAAACTCAAAGACAGATTGATATTGTATAAATAAATTGTATTTTATCAACATTATAAAATTCACTACAAAAACAATCTTAAAATAAAAAAATAAAAATTCCTACAAGGAATAAGGAAACTATATTTACAAGAAAAAAAAGAAGCAATTGTTTATTCAGAGTGGTTTAAATTTTTAAACAAATTTTATTCAAATAAATTCAAGCCATACATTAAATAACCAACGAAATCTAAAAGTCTATACGCCGATATTTTTCTCTTTTTTCACATTTTCTTTATTCTGGTCCTCGTAACTTACTTTACTGTAATTTGATTTTTGTCTCCTTTTGATTATATACAGAATTAATATAAATAATACTGTAAGCAATGGTACGACAACGCCTAAAACTGGGACTACTGTGCTAACTATCGATTCAGAATCTAAAGCAATCTTTATTCGGAAAAACGTCTTTTGCCGTATCCAGCCGTCGACATGCCTGGCGATACATTGACAGTCGGCCCCGTCGTAGTCAGCACTGTTGTCAATCGTGACAGTCACAGACCTGACGTTTAAAGTTTTTTTAAGTAAAGTTTGCTTTTCCCTGACGCACACCATGTCAATGGTCAGATCGTGCGCATCCCCCAAGCTACAGGTGAGCTCAGTACTGACGTCTGCTGCTACATGAAGATGACATCGGCTGTTAGATATGATAAGGTCGCCACTACCACTGATTAACTTGATATTATTAGAGTTGTTCCCTGTGATGGCTGCCTCGAGTGTTGTCTGATTCGTAACAATGTTCTCGGTAGAGTTAGCTACACACAGAACATTGTCCGAGCGCTTGGTCTTTGCTGGTACTTGGAAACGGCTGCGATAAACAAGTCCATTCAGTCCATTTTCAACAGAGCTGTCCACTTCTTTGACTGTAACATCACCGATGAATACGTTAATAGAGTTCAGAGACTTAAACCCACGAGCTTCACAGACTAGCATCTCACCACTAGCTGCCTTGGGACATGCCGGACTTTCAAGGAAAATCTCAACCTCGCGAAAAGTCCGCGAGATATTAATAGGTCGCGTGGCGTCAACGGAAACTGAGTAGTTCCTGACGTAGGTGGTGATATCAGGGGTGAGAACTGCGAAGTACTGATAACTTCCAGGGGGAAGATACTGTACGAGTACAGAGCAGGAAGACGCGCTGTACCCGTTGTACTGAGGCTCGTTCTTGTACTCAAGTCCACTTTCAATGTTTGTAATTTTGCTGGTCCTTGTTTCACGTTGTGCCAGCTGACATCTTAGTCCTGGGTGCACTTTAGCCGTTAAACAGGTCACAAGAATTCGGTTATCTCCATTTCTTTCTGCCCGGCATATCGGTGTTTGGGGTTTGAAGAATATCTCCAACCGGCACATGCTAACGATTTCCCTTGACCTTGTTTCTGAGTTCACGGCTACGCACTGAACACTCCAATTTCTGTGTTCTTTGGTGACCTTGTTGAGTTTGAGTGTGCTGTTATGTCCATTGTCGAGCTTGCTGCTCGTCACCTCGATAGAACCATTAAATATAGAGACAGTACACGCGTGGTTATTTCGTTCAGGGCAAGTGGCATCCAACTCCTGACTAGGTCCTGAATCGCTTGTCAACATCCAGATCAACTTGTCACTATAGACATACCATGAATGATGATTAAAATCATTATTTCAAACAAGTCAATTCGTCACTATAGACACCATATGAATTATGAATCAAACCCTAAGTTTAAACAGATCAAGTATTCGTGTGGGAGATAAGAAATAAACACACGATGAAATATTAGACAAGTTCGGAATACTTTTTCTTTGCACATTTTGCGACAAGTCGTTCTCATCCAACTCAATTAAAAACATATCAGTCTAGTAAAAGTTTGGGAGCAATTCGCTAAGGACTGGTAAAGATTCATTAGGATTAATTGTTTTGAAAGGTGAAACTGGTTCAATATTTTGTAAAGTGCAATTGTTTGTCGCTGGTGTGGAGAAGTTTTATTTAAAGGATGTAGCATATGATTTGGAATATTCGTTTGATTTGTTCTGCTATTTCCCATCGAAGTTTACAGTAAGAACTCTGTTTGTTTTAAGTTTTGCTGACTTAAACACGCTCAAAGCAAAAAATTAAATTTAAAAAAAATAAATAAAATAAAACACATTTAAAACATTAACTATCAGGACACTCACCTGTTCCTAGCATTAGAGCATTGGATTCTGTAAGACTTCCCTTCTTCCACTGGTGGGCAGGTGGCCGAGGCCAAGGCTATGACCACCGGAAGTGCGAGGAACACTTTCTGAAGGAGGACAATGTTTAAAGTTACGTTTTCCCATTCACAGACATCTATTTGACACACTTGTCTCTTGTGCTCAGTTCACACGATCAAATTTTCATCAACTATTTTTTTATGAACGCACTATTTTGTAACACAAAGTAGTGCGTCCAAAAAAAAAATATTTGACCATCTTTTGAAGAAGATTTGACGAAAATTTGATCCTTTGAATGTGTGTCAAAGTGGAGCCACCGGACCCGGGCTGAAAAGATTTCCATACATGGGAAATAGGAGAAGAAGGAATATGGGCGAAACACTGACAAGTAGCAACATGCCGCGTTGAATGCGATTAGGCGGATCAAATGAACTGTCTTGGATTGGTGTATTAGAAGCTAAGGACTGCGTTCAAGCCATGTGAAGGAAATAGTAAAACAAGGTTACGTGGAAGAATGAATCGAAAGACTTTACAATTAAAAAAAAGAATGCTTCGGCTAAGAGCCCTCCACAGCGGACATCTTTACATCAGTCCTTTATTTATACTCCATACATAATTCTCTACTTAAACTTACCAAGCGGTTGCAATGGATGGTGTCAAAAGTCATAATAATGGCTAAGATATTTCATATTTCAAAATTAACCCACTTAATATCAAACTGTGGCTATATTTCATTGCTCTGTAATTACCATTTACTTTCCATTAGCTTTCCATTATCTTATCATTTTCTTACCATTAACTTACCATTATCTTATCATTATCTTACCATTATCTTACATTAACTTACCATTATCTTATCATTATTTTATCATCATCTTATCATTATCTTACCATTATCTTGCCATTATCTTACCATTAATTTACCATTATCTTACCATTAACTTACCATTTTCTTACCATTAGCTTACCATTATCTTATCATTATCTTACCATTAACTTACCATTATCTTAGCAATATGTTACCATCATCTTACAATAATCTTACCATGATCTTACAATTATCATACCATTAACTTACCCATATCATGATCTTCAAGGAGTGTTAATTAACTTCCAACTTTCTCGTCACAGTCAAAGAAATGCTTGTGAATCTCATAAATCCCGGTACTAATTATGTTTGTTCCAGAGAAATCTGTACTGTAAAGGTCTTACACTATTCCGCGCCTTAAAGTAAACTTCGGGGTCTTCCCTAACAGCACTTTCATTTTAAAACGGAAACTATTTGAATCGGTCATTTCCTTCACTCCCGCTTCAAGCTGACTGAGGTATGAGGAATTTCGGATTAGGTAAACATGGGCGTAACTACTGGTCACGCCACATTCTTTCGTTATACGGTTGGATGAAAAGGCCGCTTCTCTTTATCAAGAAAACGGAACCACCGGGGGCGGGCCGCGCCCAGCCCAGCCGATCAAGCTGGTAAAACTGTCATTAATAATAATTCGCGAGTGGATCTGGTCCGCCCCAAGGGAGTTGAGGAGTGAAACATTTTTGTAACAGTGGTTACAGTGGAATTTGAGGAAATATTTGAGATTCTGAAATTTATAATATCTGAGCTTTTTATTTTAAACACAAGATATTAATAATTAATTGAAGTAATATAAATTTAAATTTTAATGGAAAATTAAGAAAATTAATATAATTAGCCTTAGCTCTCACATCATTTATTGGTACAAACATGACTCTCCTATCATTTATTGGTAAAAAGAACCACAGCTCTCTTATCATTTATTGGCGCAGAACTGTTACAAACGCTAGGGCTTTCAGAGATTTTAGTTTCACTTTGAGTTCAATGTCTGACTTCCAGAGATTTTAGTTTCAATTTATTAAGTTGAAACTCAAGTTCTGTCGAAAACAAGTAATTTTTCTAATCAAACTCTGACCCATGTGAAAATAACCACAGTTGACCTCTGCATTTGGTAAGGCTGTATGAATTGCTCTAATACGGGACTTTTTAAAATCTACCAAAAAGTTTTCAAGGGGCTAAGCTTGGCGAAAGTTTCTTACAGATTTTAACTTATTCTTGAACGTTCAATTGTTATATATTTTGATGATAGAATTGTCCTTATTAATTTGTCTTAGATTTTGTAAATGCCTCTGTTATATTTCCTCAAATGTTGTAAACTCATATTTAAAGATTTTTTTAATTATTTTTTTTTCCTAGACTAGAACGTTCTAAATGAGTGGAGATTATTCTGCAACGTTATTTCCTTAAAAATTTCCAACGTAATGACAAGAAGGCTTAGGTTACAATGCAAGCTTCTCTTTAAAGTGTTGCCTCTAATCAAAACCAAAAATTCCTTTCATGACCCCTCTTAAAACATCTGTGGATTTCAAACGTCTAATGACCACATCTTTTTGTTTCTTGGTGCCTAATTTTAGTTGTAGTTCGACGCTGTATCTTTTGCGTCCTTCGCGCGTTTCTAATGGTAATATTTAACAAATAAAGTTTGTTCGTAATCCAACTTTAAAATACCCACTTCTTTTAAACATTAATTGACTAGGCCATCTTTCCCAGAGTCCTCAATAGTTAACATTTAAAAGATAACATATTTCATTTTTTCAAATGGTTCCACAAAATCCTATACATAAGAGTGGAGGAAATGACATCACAGATCGTAGTGGAGGAGGATGAGCTCCGGAAACGATGGTGAGGATTCATAGGTCATACCGTGATGAAACCCGTGTTTAATATAACACTATAAGCACTGGTATGGAACCCGTGCAAAATATAACAATACAATCATTGGTATGGAACCCGTGCAAAATATAACAATACAATCATTGGTATGGAACCCGTGCAAAATATAACAATACAATCATTGGTATGGAACCCGTGCAAAATATAACAATACAATCATTGGTATGGAGCCAATGTTAAATATAACCATACAATCACTGGTATGGAACCCGTGCAAAATATAACAATACAATCATTGGTATGGAGCCAATGTTAAATATAACCATACAATCACTGGTATGGAACCCGTGCAAAATATAACAATACAATCACTGGTATGGAACCCGTGCAAAATATAACAATACAATCATTGGTATGGAGCCAATGTTAAATATAACCATACAATCACTGGTATGGAACCCGTGCAAAATATAACAATACAATCATTGGTATGGAGCCAATGTTAAATATAACCATACAATCACTGGTATGGAACCCATGCTAACGTAACATGAGATGTACTGTGGAATGAGAGTCTAAAGGAATAAGATTACTTAGAAGACACAAAATCACCTGGCCAAGAGATGTCAGAAAGACGTCACACAGACGGGAAAGAGTGGGTGAAGCGTTAGAGAGGATAGCTGGAGACTGGGAGGATTGGAGAGAAATTGTTCATAGCCTATGTTAACCTGGGAGTTGAAAAGACACAGAAAAAGAAGAACCAAAGTTACAACTAAAGCATGAATTGTGTCTGTTTTCTTTTACAAATGACATGAAAAAAAGTCATCGTGAGTAGTCTACTAGTTAATCTTTAATCCAAATTCTTTATTTTACATCATTTAAGGGATATTCAAAAGCATTTATCCCTATAATAATAAATATGACAAGAGGTTTTTTTTTGTTTTTTTTTTTTTTTTTTTTAATCTTTTTTTTTAAATTATATTTTCTCATTTAAATAGTCTTATTTTTTTGCCTATTTTAGCTTTAAGGAGTTATTACAACAAAAAAAACAANGTGAGTAGTCTACTAGTTAATCTTTAATCCAAATTCTTTATTTTACATCATTTAAGGGATATTCAAAAGCATTTATCCCTATAATAATAAATATGACAAGAGGTTTTTTTTTTTTTTTTTTTTGGTTTTTTTAAATCTCTTTCGTTAAATGATATTTGCTCAGTGAAATAGTCTTATGTTTTTGCCTATCTGAGCTTTAAGGAGTTATCACAACAAAAAAAACAAAAAACACACCAAAAAAAAAAAAATAAATAAAAAAAAAATAATAAATAAATAAATAAATATAACATATTGAACCCTTTTTTCAATACGTATTTATTATTTTGTCACTATCTATTATTTTGTGAATATTTATTATTTTATCAAAATCGATTATTTTGTTATTATCTCTCATTTTGTCAATATCCAGTATTTTGTCAATAATTTTTTGTCAATATCTATTATTTTGTCAATACTTATCCGTTATCTTGGCAAAGCTTATCAATTATTCTCTGTTAATAACCCTCACCCCTGCTCCATTTTTATACACCCACCAAATGCACACGTCTTTTAAAAAAAATAACTTTCTGAATGAAATTTTATTAAAAAATTCCCTTCAAAACAGTAATTTCTTGGAAAAACAATAATTTTAGAAAAGTTTAAGATAAGCCCCCCACCCTTCCTCTCCCTTTTTGATCTTTACAACCCCCATAAAATTGGGCTGACCCAACAGAAGAGCAAACCAGCGTGGGAGGGAAAAATCCCTTCTCTTCTCAAGACTCTTTGCTAATTCAATCTCTTTAAGTTAAGCGTTCTTTTCGATGCATTGTCCCTCCTTCGTCAGCCAGAGTAACTTAGGAATTTTATTTTTAAATTCCTCATCTAGCACTAGTCACATGTCACAGACTTGCCTTTGGACGCAGTCCTTCATTCATTGCCGTTTGAATCTGTTTTACATTCCTCATTTGACGTATTCGTAAATTTTTAAGAAAGTTATTTTTCCCCTTTGAAAATTGTTAAACGGAAGTTTTTTCAATCGGAAATTTGCTCGAAATGAAATTAGTTGAACGGAAATTTATTCATTTATTTTTGTATGACTTAAGGGAGAGTGCGAGTCAAACATGGGGAAAATATAAACTTTGTACACATTCCATGCAAAACTTTGTGCAACCATTGCCCCACACTTTTCTTCAACCATTATCACACATCTTTGTGCAAACATCATGCACACCTTTGTGCAACACTTAAACCGCACTTTTTTGCAAAAAACCAAGCAAGCCTTTGTACAAACATTTTCCCAAACATTCGTGCAAACACCATGCACACATTTGTACAACCATTTTCCTACACCGTTGTGCAAACCCAATACACACCTTTGTGCTACCATTACCCCACACATTTGTGCAAACACCATGCACACAATTGTACAACCATTACCCCACGCCTTTGTGCAAACACCATGCACACCTTTGTGCAACCATTGTCCTACACCTTTGTTCAACCATTGTCCTACACCTTCGTACAACCATTGTCGCACATCTTTGTGAAC
This sequence comes from Lymnaea stagnalis, assembly GCA_964033795.1. NCBI lineage: Eukaryota > Metazoa > Mollusca > Gastropoda > Lymnaeidae > Lymnaea > Lymnaea stagnalis. Next base: position 1,168,578 of record CAXITT010000192.1, on the reverse strand, counting down.
ACATTGTCCTACACCTTTATTCAACCATTGTCCTACACCTTTGTGCACTCATTATCCTACAGCTTTTTGCATACATTATCCTACACCTTTGTGCACACATTGTCCCACACCTTTGTGCACTCATTATCCTACACCTTTGTGCACACATTGTCCCACACCTTTGTGCACACATTGTCATACACCTTTGTGCACACATTATCCTACACCTTTGTGCACATATTATCCTACACCTTTGTGCACACTTTAGCCCATACCTTTGTGCACACATTATCCCACACCTTTGTGCACACATTATCCTACACATTTGTGCACCCAATGGCCTACACCTTTGTGCACACATTGTCCCACACCTTTGTGCACACATTGTCCTACACCTTTGTGCACACATTGTCCCACACCTTTGTGCACACATTGTCCTACACCTTTGTGCACACATAGTCCTACACCTTTGTGCACACCTTATCCCACACATTTGTGCACACATTGTCCTACACCTTTATGTACCCATTGTCCTACACCTTTGTGTACACATTGTCCTACACCTTTGTGCACACATTGTCCTACACCTTTGTGCACACATTGTCCCACACCTTTGTGCAAAAACCGTGCACACGCATTAAAAATAAACCCGATCCTTCTAACATCATGAGCGTTAGTATGACCTCTAGGTAGCCACAGAAATTCCCTTGTGTGTCACCACCGTAGTAGCAACGAATTAAGTTCATATCTTCACTATGGAAAGACAGGAGAATTAATTCATTATTACTCTGGTTAAATAATTGCATTTTGATAACTTTAAAAATACAGTTTAATTTCTGACTTCGCAATAGTTCTATTGTGTGTTGTTGTTGTGCATGTGTGAGTTTGTATGTACTTGTGATTTTATATATGTATCTGTTAGTGTGTATATGTATGTGTGAGATTTTGTGTATGCGTGAGTTAGTTTTTGTTTGTGCGTTGCTGTTGTTTGTTTTTTGTTTTAAAAAGATCACTTTGACTCGGTGAGAACACACATGAGATGTCTCAATATTTACCAAGTACAGAGAAGACAACAAACACTTCAAAAAGAAACATCATGTTCTTCGGACACTTCAAAAAGAAACATCATGTTCTTCGGACACTTCAAAAATAACAAAATGACATTTTTTTATTTATAGTTTTTTTTGTATGTAGTAAAACTAAATATTAAGTACATTCTCATATGGAGAAACCCTCTTGGTCTTGTTTGACCTGTTAACTGTATGCCCGAACTCTGCCTGCGGTTGAATTGGTGACGGGTTTAAATGCAATAATGGCGTCACTGTTTGAAGGACGTGAACTCCTGGAATTCGACCTCGACCCACCGCACACGACTTGTGGCTGCGAGATGAGCATCTTTTAGTGAAGTATTCGAAACAGCCAGGTGAGCACAAGGGGTCTTCGATATCTTCATAAATATGTGACTCAAAAGAGGAGCTCGAGGCGAAACATGTCTGTAATCGATGACGGCATTTACACGTAATAATAACTAGTATCAATACGGTTAAAGTAACAGTTACTCCTACTATCAAGAGCGGATCAAAGTTTAAGACATTATTACTTACAATACTTTCATGTTTAGAAATTTCAATTTTGAAATGATTCCCTTGAACATAGCAACCCTTTCTGTGAATGCCAGAACATGAGCATCTCACCAATCCATTAACTTTGTTGAGATTCAAGATCAATTTTAAATTGCTATCAACATATTCTTTCTCCAACACAATATCAAGATCCAACTCTGCCACACACTTAACATGGAAATACAAAATATTAAAATTCGCATCTTCATTCACCCCACATGTAAACACAAAGATGGCAGATCCATCAGCATGTATTCCGTCAATAATTGTTTCGTTATTCGGAACTAATCGAGCTTCGATGGAAAGTTTTGGTAACCACTGAACTCCTAGCTCCGTTTGATTAGACACAGTTCCAAATGGCGTCTCACCAAAACACGTTATATACGTATCTTGGTGCCAGACGTCTGCTAAAAAAGAGGCGCTGATTGTCGAAGCGTTGTCTGCGCTCTTCAACTCAACGTGGACATATTGTCCTTTGTTTTTGTAATTCAGTAAAATTTTAAGCATTAAGAGGGATCCGAACTCACTAGCCTCACAGTATACAGTAAAATTGTGAGCCGAATCATGGCAAAGACTGGTCGGTATGACACCTTGCTTTTGAATAGTAACATAACCAAGACTAGGAGATCCTGTGGTTCCCGAAGTAGACGTGATTGTAGGAGCATCTGAGGTGTTGTATATCACAAACACCGGAGTTGGTCTAGCAGGTACAGAGGAGTTGTAGACGAAAGCCACGTTAGGTCGGAGAACTCCAAACAACTGATACTCTCCTGGATCAATATCTAGAATCTCGGCAAAACAAACTCCTTTCAGATAGGTCGGGTGTGTAGAGTTAATGGCTGTGAGATTGTATCGAACTATCTCAGGCTTTACTTCAACTTCCGCTGTTCTCTGGTGTGTACTCTTGTAAACCAGATTACACTCCAGCCCAGGGAAGACTTTTGGAGTCTTGCACGTGAAACGAGCAGAGCTTCGTCCAGTGATTTCCGTGAAACAAAATGGTGCTTCCGGTTTGTGAAAGACTTGCAGGCTGCAGATTGGGGGATCATTCAGTGTTCTGCCATTCTTGGTACATTGTATTTTACGATTCATGTCTTCGGTGGTCACGTGGGATAAGCTGAGCGAGCTGTGCGATTGGTTGTTTGTCACGTGCAGTTTTGACAATCTGTGTAAGGTCAAAGTTGAAACCTTATCGCATGCGTTAACTGTGATCTTTTTACCGGAAACAGACATGGTTTCCCAATTCATATTGGATCTACATGAAATTTCAGAATTTATTATAATGAGTTTTTTAAAATGAAAATTGAATGAGAATTATATATCACAAATTACCTTCTTCACAAAGGACACATGGTTTTTCAAAGCAGTGTTTCAACCAATTTATACAAAAAAATTCTAAGCTATTTCCTAAGAAAATAGTAATCATTTAAGCTCAACACTGACCTTTGGCTTTGGCATGGGCAGTCCAGCTGAATATGCTGACCGATCTCAACAGGCAGACATGGAGAAGTAGCAGAGAAACCGGAAATGACTATTAGAACGAGAGACAATCCGTACGGACAAGTGTGATCCTGGGAATATAAGATTAATTTCCTCAAATGGTGCAGTGCGTCTAAGTGCAGTGCGTCTAGAGGTCACCATTGGCTGTGGCTAATGGTCGTTTTACACGGTAACATTTTCACTTGGTGACGTTAAATATGGAATTCGTTTATCTGATCTTAACAATATGTACGAGATTTTCTCACAAACATAGGACATATTAATTATTATTTTTAAATAATGTGTATATATAGGTAAATATACGTCGGTGCAGGTGCATTTAGAACAACTTACCATGAGGCGAGCTCTATAGAAGTTTTGCATTTCATTACTTTTCGTTTTTCTGATAACTGATCGACTGAAGTGTTGACAACGTCACACGTATCTGTGAAGTGAAACGAAATAAAAGATTGAGCACTTTTTTTTTCCAGGAATTCTCCTTTCCTCGGAAACAGGACGGCGTAGCATGTTATAAATTGTCAACCATTGAATACTAATAGTTCCACAAACAGATGAGTTGTCTAAACGTTGTTAGCAAAACTATGAAAGGTTCATACGCTGGTAGGTCCATAGAACAAGGGTACTCCTAGGAAGAGAACACACAATCAGATCTTCAAATACATTTTTAATTAATCTACCTTTTTCAGAGAATGTTCAACAAGAATATACCTTGTTCAGAGACTGTTTAACAATAATATACTTTGTTCAGAGATTATTTAACAAGAATATACCTTGTTCAGAGACTGTTCTACAAGAATATACATGGTTCATAGACTGTTCAACAAAAATATGCCTTGTTCAGAGACTTTTCAACAAGAATAAAACATTTAGCGAATCGAGATCGCTCATATGAATTTTATTTGCTATAATGTTATTTTAGAGAGGCACATGAATTAGAATCACACAAATCTTCACACAGCTTTTGATTAAATAAACAGAGATATGGACTGCACACGACTTTGAATCCATCACTCGAAACATATTTTCTTTTCCACAAAATTGTATTTCCAACAGCGTGCAACCTGTCCATGCAACCTGTCCATGCAACCTGTCCATGCAACCTGTCCATGCAACCTGTCCATGCAACCTGTCCATGCAACCTGTCCATGCAACCTGTCCATGCAACCTGTCCATGCAACCTGTTCAAAATCCCTCATTTCGTATCTCATTCTATGAAAAATGTCTGCTATAAAATATTAACAGCAGAATTCTCTCTTAAAATTATTAACTAAATAAATCCATAGCAATATGATACCATTATAAAATGATACCTTAAGAGCATGATACCATAGCGATTTGAGACACTAATAAAATGATACCTTAAAAAGCATGATACCATAGCAACATGATGCCATAATCACATGATTCAACATCAAAATAATAACACAGAGCTATAAAACCAATAAAATAACACAATAATAACATAACGCTACAAAAGCACAATACCTGATCATGGCAATCCTCTAACGGCCTTGATACAATAACAACATATAATTACAACAACATATTTTTTTTCTGTTTGCCTTTGAATCAACCCATAAAACTATTTATGATTTGAATATCGGAAAGCTCCGATAGTTTGAAACTTACTCAGTTTTACTTTCACTTCTGAAAGATATTACCTGGCAAGAGTTCAAATTTGACCAAGGTAACCAAAACATTCAGTACAACCTGCTTCGGATATTCCCTGTATGATATCGGCTTTGAATTATATCTTGGTCAGCCAAGGCGTGTGGAGCTATACCTGACATTTGCGATTGAAAATAAAACAAGTACCTGACACTTGCGATTGAAAATAAAACAAGTTAATTTTTAAAATGTATTTTATCGATGAGGTATATATTGAACTTATATTTGAAATTCAATTCAAATTTGTGAGATCCGTTAATTTTGTAAATTATACGTCCTTGTTTGATAAGTGTCACGTTACGCCCTTGCTTGATAAGTGTCACGTTACACCCTTGCTTGATAAGTGTCACGTTATGCCCTTGCTTGATAAGTGTCACGTTACGCCCTTGCTTGATAAGCGTCAAGTTCTCGAAGTCAAGTTTTTCTAGAAACGTCTACGTGGGGAATGCTCCATGATAAAGATAACATAATTATTTGGCACTTAATCCATTCTTAAGCTAAAGAAATACAAATACACCGTAAAAGCCAGTAATATTATCAAAATTTTGGAGGCCACCTGCCGCATTTCAATTTTGTGACACCACCCCCCCCCCCAAACCACTCCCACCGAATTCGAAGTTGATAGGAGGGTTGCAAACCACCCGTCAATTTCAAGACAATCCATAAATAGTTTTCTTAAAATACAATTTTTCCGCATTTTCCTTAACAACGCAAGATATTGGGTAAAAATTGAAACGTTATAAAAAATGCTTTAAAGCAACACAAAAAGGTGTGCCAACGTTTGAGATCGCTTCTCCCTTGCTGAAAACGTGTATGATCCAAATAAAGATATATTTAGTGATGATTAGAGTGCTATAAAAATAACTATTCAACTACGCACAATCCTATGGGTCAGCGGGCACAGAGTCATTACCCAGTTGTGCGCATATTAGAACTTATTTCTTTAATCTTTTATATTAACTTCGCTTTTGTGTGTTTAGGGCAAAATCTTCGGGCTGCTGAGTGATCCACTTCCAGTCAACGTATCGAGCTGAAACTTGGTACCCAGACTCGTTGCCAATGATAAAATAGTCTTTCAAATTTTCAGCCCCAACCCACACTCCCAAAAATTTGTTTTTTCAGCTCTTTTCAAGACAAAGATGAAAGAAATAAGATGACAACAATTCCCCAGAATAAATTCCCGATAACTGCGTTAAAAAAACATTCTTTAAAAAAAAATTACAAGAGCGTTTGCTGCACAATATTTTGTTTAGTTTTTTTGAAATAGTTGATGAAATAAATCTGCGGTTTAAACGCAGCTGGGTGGTTATATATTAATATAAAATAAAATAATAAAGATTCATATAAAGGATTTAGACGAAAAGCTTTGTTTTAGGTCTTGTTTAATTTATTAGCCTCGTAAGTTAATTCTTTAAATTTGTCCGTATAAATGGTTGCTTGTCCGTAAACAATCTCCAGATTAGGAATATTTGACCGTCATCTTAAGCTTTTGAATTTGCAAATCTGATTGATAGTAACAATTGCTTTTTTTTCCCACTTTGGGCTCTTCTTCCTTGGCCAACTGCAGTGCATGGGTTGCAGGACATAGCGAAGGGTCTTAATATAAATTCGCTTACATCCTACAACTTGTTCCCTTAAGCCTTATAATTCGACCTGCGTACTTTCTATTCATTCTAGAACAATGTGTTATGTAAGACTGTGTTTAAAAAAAATTTCACCACCCATGAGTCCAGTTAGTCAATTTAGGAACTGCGAACAACGAGAGATTTATTGGTATCTATTTTTACTTTGTTAGCGTTATCTTTATTTATATCATACTTATAGATACATTTTCGACCTGAAAATAAATGAATTCCTTTTAAAGCCATTTTGTATAATTTCGTCGAAAAAGTTATATAGTTGGATATAATGCCGACCATCCATGTATAGAACCAAGACCCGCATGGGGCGAACCACCCGTAACCCGCCCTATCTACGCTAGACAAAGTATCTATTTTAATAAGTCGAGAGTGGAACTGGTCCACCCCAAGAGAGTTAAGGAGGGAAACATTTGTAATAGTGGCGGAATTTAATTATATATTTGACACTAGATACAGCCCGCCAAACATTGGCGAAAGCAATGCGGGAACTTCCCCTCTACTAAAGTTACTTGATATAAACGTGAACTCAAGCTACGCAAATATAAGAATGCCAATTTTGCTACACCCCTTCCCCCACCCCCTTTTTCATGATACGTCACTGCACAATTGTTATTTCACGCCCATGAACTATATAAATATATCAGACCCGCGGCTTAGCAGACGCAGCGAGCTTGTTGGGGTGTGCGCATGGCTGGAAAGCGAGGTTGTGCAGGAGGCGGGGCGGTAGCTCCACCGCAGTGCGCATTTCTCGAGAACAGCGATGGGCAGGCAAGGGAAGGGAGGGTTTGCCTGCGTCTTGCTTGCTCTGGCGTATCTATATATAGCCTGCGTCGTCCTGGTCGTCTTGTTGTTTGCCCTACTTCTTCTGGTGAATAATATATATAAATTCTATATTTTATAATATTTTAGCGTTTTTTTTAACGCAATATAATATTAATTAATTTAAAGAATTCAAATTTTAATATTTACTGGCAAATTATTGAAAATAATATAATTAAAAATATTTTAATAGCCTATACATATCGGCAGCTCGAAAATGGGTATATTTATTTTTTTTCAATTTATTAAATTGTAAACATTTATAAACTTTAAAAAAAAAATAGATTCCAATGACAGAAACATAACTGATTAGAAAATACAAAGGTCAATTTATGTTTATAGTTAATTAGTATGAAAATGTCCAATTCTAATAGATGCATTTATTTTAGAGACATTGTGCAATCCTTTACAGCAAATAAATAGCTTTTGGTAACCGTTATATATTTCTGAATGATTCAATATTTCGATTACAAATTGTGGCTCTCTACCAATTCACTTTCATTGTAAATAACAGAATAAAGGTCGCAACTTCATTGTAACTTCCATCATCTGGGATTATTGAAGCTAGGGTATCAACCATAGCTCCAACTGTATTTATTTGTACAAACATGGCTCTCGCATCATTTATTGGTACGATTATTGTTTGCACATCATTTATTGGTACAAAAATAACTCTCATATCATTTATTAGTAAAAATATGGCTCTCCGATCATTTATTGGTACAAACAAGGCTCTCATATAATTTAATGGTACCAACATCGCTCTTACATCATTTTTTGGTACAAACATGGCTCTAACATTATTTATTGGTACAAACATGGCTCTTAAATCATTCTTTGGTACAAACATGGCTCTCACATCATTTATTAGTACAAACATGGCTCTTGCATCATTTATTTGTACTTTGATAGCTCTCAGTTCTTTTATTGGTACAAACATGGCTCTCATATCATTTATTGGTACAAACATGGCTCTCACGTCATTTATTAGCAAAACATAGCTTTTACCATTTATTTGTACAAACATGGCCCTCACCATTTATTGTTACAAACGCTAAGGCCGTCAGAGATTTTAGTTTCAATCTGATTTCATGGACTGACTGCCAGAGATTCTAGTTTCACTTTGAATTCAATGTCTGAGTGCAAAAGATTTTAGTTTCTCTTTGAATTCAATGTCTGAGTGCCAAAGATTTTAGTTTCACTTTGAATTCAATGAATGAGTGCCAGAGATTTTAGTGTCATTTTCATTTCAATGTCAGTCTCATAATCAGCTTGAAGGCCAACACAATGAAAAATTTTCTTTCTTGAACGTTCGCTTTTCATAATGTCTTTAGATTATAGAAATGTCCTTAAGATGTTTCGTAGGTTTTTTGTAAGTCTATACTATACGCCTCAAATGTTTTGAAACCAGATCTAAAGATTAAAAAAAAAAAATTCTAGACTGAAACATTCCAAATGAAAGTAGGAGGTTCTAATATGTACCTTCCTTTAAACAGCCAACCCTATGCTAGGAGACTTACGTTGCAAGGCAATGCTCTTTGTAAATTGTTGCCTAGTGGTAAACCTTGGTAAACATTCCTTATAAAAGCCCTCTTAAATTTTACGACGAACTTTAAAAGTCTAACATCCACATCATTTTGTTTCTTATGTCTTAATTTTAATTCGACAGTTTATCCTTTGAGTACTTCAAATGATTTTGATGGACACAGTTTAAAAATTAAATTTTGTTCCTCATCCAAATTTAAAATACCCACGTCTTTCAAACATTTTTTCAAGCTTTTTTTTTTCCAGAGGCCCCAAATAGTAAACATTTAAAAGGTAACATATTCGAATTTTTGTTTCCGATTTAATGGGATCAATTTTAATTTTATCTAACTAATTTTTTGATAGTGGGCTCCCTTATCTTAGCGATACCTAAAATGTATTCTTTCGGAATAGGCATACAACTTTCTTTTAATTGATAAAAAGACCATAGATTTGGCAATGGTGAATAATTTACTTAATAAGTCACCTTTTAAAAGTTAGCTGTGTCTTTAAATCGTGCTTTTAGGCTTTGGCCAACTTTGATATTAACAGAAACGGAATGGGCTACGATTTCAATCTTTACAAGCGTTATAATAAGTCTGACTTCATATAGGAGAAATTTTTGTTAATTTTAATTGGTACATAAGCAAGGTGTTTTTGCCAGGGTCCTAAAATTAGATGGAAGCTTATACGGCTTTAGAAGTAGATTTTCCGAGCAGAGGCAGTTATACTGGCTAGTAGGAGAGATGATTAAACACATAAGATAACAATGTGAGCTGTAGTATTATTCATGAGAGGGAAACTGACAGAGTCTTTCAAGACAAAGTCAAAAGTGTGACAGGGCTGTCTACCATCAACCATTTCTCTTTCTTATAGTGATAGATTGGATAATATAAGGACAACAGAAAGGCAGAGGGTGGGTGGGCTGAAAATGGAATAAAACTGGAATACAACTGAACCCATGATAAGTGAACCCACGGACATGTGAACACACAGACAAGTGACCACACTGACCACTGAACTCACAGAGAACTGAATGCACAACGGGTGAACACAAACATAATTAAATTGGAAAGAATATGTTTTTAGACACCATTTACTACACAACATATATCTTTAAAACGGACCCTACCATCCTCTATTCAATACACAACATCCATCTTTGAAACGGACTCTATCATCCCCTATTCATTACACAACACATATCTTTGAAATGGACCCTACCATCCCCCATTCATTACACAACATCCATCTTTGAAACGGACTCTATCACCCCCCATTCATTACACAACATCCATCTTTGAAACGGACCTTACCATCCCCTATTCATTACACAAAATTCATCTTTGAAACAAACCCTAACATCCCCCATGTGCCCCAGCCAGATGTCACACCCAATATCTTATTGTAGATCTGACAAAAATAGGTTTTGATACGCCAACATTTTTTTTGTTTAGAATAAATTATAATCAAGGCCCAGTTAGTATTAAACATTGAGAAGCATGAGAGATGACCCCATATATCTTCTTAACTTATCAACAATATCGGGATCCCACAGAGATTGGCATTCAATGGGATCGGCTATAACAAAGCCTATAGTACCCGATAGTATAATTACGTCTATTGTATGAGAGCAATCAGTTAAGAAATGAATTTTGATAATATTGTGGAGAGTTCGGACGACGACGCCCGTCGCCGTCTGACAGGTACAGCCGACGCCAGCTGACCAGAGATCACGACCGAAGGATCAAGCGCTGGGGCGCCTGGCCGTCTGACCACCCAGACACGACCGAAGGATCAAGCGCTGGGGGGCGGGGTATAATCTGGACTGGGAGAGGAACTATGGGACAGGGAGGTATAAATAGGGATCTCTGGACGGGACGAGAAGGAGAGCGCGGCCGGATGGTATAGGAGGAGCGCGTCCAGACAGAGAAGCAGATAGCAGGGAGAAGTCAGAGTTGTGAATTGAGAGAAAGAGTAAGCAAGGTGACAGCCCAAATAAAGAACACGAGTTTAATCATCAAATGTATCACCGGAGTTGTTTCCTTATTGAGTACCAGATCTAGATGAAGTTTGTCAGAGAGTAAGCAAGGTTTCCTTACAATGGTGGCAGCGGTGGGATGTTAACCTTGCAACGACTCTGAAGAGACAATATTTTTGAGTAGCCGGACTGAGAGGAGAAGTGCAAGGTGTGGAAAATCTATGGCAAGCACAATGACTTCCCAGTGTTTAAACAAACTCCCAACGTACAGTGGAACCTCGACATGGCACACTTTTATCGTGCAGTTTGAAACAGCTGCAAAAATCGTCAAGTGGAGCGAGGAAGAGAAACTCCTTTATTTGGGGTTTGTTTTGAAGGATTCGGCGGCTGAATTCGCTTTTAGTGAATTAAGTGAAGAAGAGCGAGAGACGTACGAGAAACTTAAAGATGCCCTCGCCAATCGGTTTCAGGATCATAGAACACCAGCTTTCTTCCAGAATCTGTTGGAAAAACGTACGTTCCTAAGAACAGAAACCAGTGCAGAGTACGCTACCGACATCAAGAAACTGGTAGGGAAAATCTTTCCAATGGCAGACCAGGCCACACGAGATGCCATTGGTTTTAGGCAGTTTTTACGTGGGCTACGGGATCCTTCAATGGTCATACATGTTGGCACTATGGCCGTCCCTCCAACAGTGGACAAGGCGAGAGCAGCCCTGTAGCAGTTATTAAATCTGAAGGACAATTTTTGTCTACCGGGAAAACAAGTAGCATCAATAGCTACTGACAATTTGTCCAGAGAGATCAGCGGCCTGAGAGAGGACGTTAGGGCATTCATCATCTCACAGAGAGGGGCAGTTAACCAGTCAGCTCGAGAAGATAGAAGTTATTGACAGATGGAACCCAGGTGCTTCGAGTGTGATCGAATCGGTCACATTGGCCGTAATTGTCAAAACAGGAGCTTAGGAGGTGAAATTCCTGATCGGCTAAAATTGAATCACATTTCATCGAATGGTCGAGCCATTCGTCCTAGTGCTGTGTTTGTACCTGTTACGGTGTGTGGTGTTAGGGCAGAATTTCAAATGGACACGGGTGCGGCTGTGACCGTTATTTCAAAGAAAAGATTTTTTGAATTTCCACGACGGCAGCGACGTAAGATTCATCTCTCACCTGTGACGCTGCAGACAGCTACTGGAGCACCAATGAATCTATATGGGGTGAGTGACGTAAATTTATTGATTGGAGATAAAGTGTATCCCTGGACGGTATATGTGGCAGACATTATGGAGGACGGTTACCTCGGTTTTGACTTCTTGGCTCATTATAATTTTTCCTACTCAGTCAGCCAAGGTCTGAATTTTGACGGTCACAATGTCCCCATTGCGGCTAAATTGAGGGTAAATTCGAAAGAGGATAAGAATTGTTCTAGCCCATCAAAACGTGTTAACAATAACCAGTTACCAGCACCAGCCAGGGTGAGAGTAAACATGGTCACTGCCCTCAACAAAAGACAGCGTCCTGGTAAAAGCCAGCGGACACGCATGGCTGCTGTCCAGACTAACGGGTTACCCCGTACTGAGATGACCGCGCCGTCGACAAAGCCCAAGAATGTGGGTAGTAAATCAGTCCAGTTGTGTGCAGAGGTCAATTCTAACTGGAAGAAGAGGAAGATAATTCTAGATAGAACAGTGAAAAGACAGAAAAATGACCCCGACGCTAGAGAAGTAAAGCGCCCTTTCAAGGTGGGTGACGTTGTCCGGTATGCAGACTCAACAGACAAAGTGAGTCAAAACCAGAAGGTGAGCACTAATAAGTGGTGCGGTCCACTGGTCATTAGCCGAAAACTACGGCATAACTTGTTTGAGGTAGAAGGAGAGAGACGGATGACGTTCAAAATTATTCATCATGAACGCCACTGTAAGCTGAGACATGACCCTAACCCGCCAGATTGGAGTAAAGTCAGGGCTTCGACAAGTTCTCCAGGAAAATGGGCATGGGGCACTGACAGTTTTCTCAAATATGGAATGTGTTAATTATTTTATGACATGACAATCTTTTAGATAGACATAAGAGTAAATGAAATAATGTGCTCTAATATTTTGTGTAGAGGTACTTGAAATTTAGGTTGGATAAACGACATTATTGCTTAACGATTTCGGTAGAATTTGATGCATGATGCAAAAGTATAGATTTTTGTTTGTAGTGAAATTGTAACATTTTTTTTTATGTTGAAGTTTGAAATGAAGGGTTTGAGTTAAGAGTGTTTTGCAACCAATTATTATTTTCATGCATATTGTTTACTGTGATACTTGATTTGCTGTTTGATTTTGTTTTCTCTAAAAGTTGTATTATTCACTGTTCATTGTTAGTTGAACGCTGTTAGATAAAACTTGTCTGATTGGGGGAGTGAAAGAGGCGCTCTGACTGACACCAATCTGACCCTGATCTTGACTAGAATTGTTAGGAGACAGTGACTGAGGTGACCTTTAACTCCATCGTGTTATTCTAGGTACGCGTAGGATTGAGACGAAGGGAGGTGCACTAGAACCTCAATGTGATGACACACGTGCGTTACTGTGAGCTGTTTTTAAATGAAGGCTGAAGGTCCGAGGCACTTTAAGCCATTTAGAGACCAGTTACGTAACTGCAGCGAGGGTGTTAGAAATGTCGGGACGACATTGGTTTTGTAAGATGGGGGTAGTGTGGAGAGTTCGGACGACGACGCCCGTCGCCGTCTGACAGGTACAGCCGACGCCAGCTGACCAGAGATCACGACCGAAGGATCAAGCGCTGGGGCGCCTGGCCGTCTGACCACCCAGACACGACCGAAGGATCAAGCGCTGGGGGGCGGGGTATAATCTGGACTGGGAGAGGAACTATGGGACAGGGAGGTATAAATAGGGATCTCTGGACGGGACGAGAAGGAGAGCGCGGCCGGATGGTATAGGAGGAGCGCGTCCAGACAGAGAAGCAGATAGCAGGGAGAAGTCAGAGTTGTGAATTGAGAGAAAGAGTAAGCAAGGTGACAGCCCAAATAAAGAACACGAGTTTAATCATCAAATGTATCACCGGAGTTGTTTCCTTATTGAGTACCAGATCTAGATGAAGTTTGTCAGAGAGTAAGCAAGGTTTCCTTACAATATTGATAAATAAGAGAACCAAATTAAAATGCCAAGATTTTGCTTGCTTCAAGCCAAAAGACTGATGTCCTGGTACCTGATTCTTTAAATTATGTTACAAATGTTTATAGATTGAGAAACATTTTATTCAGAAAATATCTACTACCTCTACGAGCAGTGATGAAATTGAAAGCATTCCAGATTGTTTTTTTTTTTTATTCTTAGATTAGATATTAATATGTTTTGTGTTTACAGTTTGATCCAAAATATTTTGAGCCCTTATTTGTCCGGATATATCTAATATCAAAAACTGATATATCGTCATAAGTGAGTTTGATTATATTTCATGACTTAAGACGATTTACTTAAATATTAACAAATTACTTTTGTTCTATTGATTTCTTTTTAAGCTTGTAATAATGGCTATGGGATTTTCAAAATAAAATGAGTAAAACAGAGTAGGGTTAAACCTGAAAAAATAAACACAACAAAACAGCGAACGTGCCGGCAGAAAGCCTTCGTCAGCGAACAAAACAACAGAAAAACGGTATAAAAATAAAAATAAGAAATAGCACTTAGATGTTAAGTAGTATCTGTGGGCAGCAATAGAAGTGTGGGATTTTCAAAGAGTCAAAAAGGATATTTGATGTTGGTACACTGAAAATGTTCAATAATGTTTGGGCTGAGATTACTCTCTTATAGCCGTAGCTATTAAAGTGGCGGCTCGCCTCATCTGCTGGGCGTCGCCGTAAATCAAATCTTCGATGCGGGTCTCTGAGTCTCGACCCTCCGCCCCCTTCCCGCCTCTGGGACCGTCGACCACTGTGTGAGCCACGGTCTCGGGTGACTGGCCGCAAAATCGGCAGGGTAGTTTCCTTCTGTCATCGAGTCTGCGGAGACAGCAGCGCGTCGCGCAATGACCTGTCCTCATCAGGGTGAGGAGGCTGGCTCTGGTCGCCTCTCTTTAGCGTCCACCAGGGGTCGCGCTTGCTCGGTCGCCCGTTTTTTCCGGTAAAGCATCCGGTCCAGTTTCTCCTGCGGGCCCCGATCGTCTAAACCACATGTTACGAAAGTGGTCTTACCCACCAAAGCGGTGACTCCCAGCTGAGTCATTGGGTTTATCGGGTTGCGGTTGGGCCGCCGCCTTGTTTGGCCGAAACGTCCGCCCTGTCGTGCTGCGTCACCTCAACGTGCGAGTGCGGAAACCTTTAAGGTTACTTTGCCGCGTTTGGCGTGGATGCTACCTACTGTCTCCAGAACGGCATTTACCATCGTGGTCTCCATAGAGCTCCTTCCCACACGAGACCCCTGGTCTAGTCCGTGTTTAAGACCCTTTTCCAACATCTTCGCGCAGGCTTCAATTCGGTCTAATTCGTTTTGAATCCAGATCTGCAAGGTTTTAATAGCCTTTCCCCGAGTTCCAAAATACTAGATCGTTCGCGAACTTCGCGTTCTCGAATACTTTGCAATGACATCAGAATACTCACCTACTAAATGGTGTACCCGAGTCCATGATTATTTTGCTTGTTTTGTTGGGAACTGGCAGAGGTTTCTCTAATAACCATAACACAAGATTTTTGCAGAAAGCCCTGACATTGTCATAGGCAACACTGACAAGCTCCCCCTGGTCTTGTAACTTCCTGCTGAGTACGATCAGCTCCTGTGCAATGTCAAAAACCACCTCATCCTTCTCCCTGAAGGCTTTAAATGCTAAAAAATGTTCAAATAGTAGGCAGTATTAACCAATATTTATGAATTATTGATGCAAAGGAAGATACTATTGTAGGGAGGATGAATTTTGCTTTTTTATCGCAGAAAAGGCCTTTTTGATTAACCCCATTTGAAAGTGACTGCGGGCTGCATTAAATCTTAACACTTAACTTTGCTGTCATGTAGCGGGCCGCAAATGGGCTGCGGGCCGCGAGTTTGAGACCCCTGGACTTGACGGAGTACTCTAAGTTAATGAAAAGAAGTAGCGCTCTTAAGGTTGATACGAAACTGACCATCTATGGAAAGGAATTGAATTCGGATTGGACACCAATGTATTTGGGCGTGAAGGTGGATCAGAAGCTCTAGTTCCATAACCACATGCGCGAAAAGTGACAAAAATTAGGCATGGTGAAAAAGCTAGCTTTCACCTATTGGGGTGCTGACGCAAGACTCCTGAGGTCTACAGCCCTCGGGAGCGTAAGAGAAGCAATGGACTGTAGCCCTCCTGTCCAGACCTTTGCGAGCCGGACGGCTCTTGAGGGCCTG
The DNA here is from genome assembly GCA_964033795.1 of Lymnaea stagnalis. NCBI lineage: Eukaryota > Metazoa > Mollusca > Gastropoda > Lymnaeidae > Lymnaea > Lymnaea stagnalis. Next base: position 1,152,470 of record CAXITT010000192.1, on the reverse strand, counting down.
GATCGCACCCAAAATCGAGCTCTCAGGTTTGTATGCGGGGTGATGCGCACGACTCCCACGGGAGCGGTAGAATCATGGCGGACGTGGAGCGACTTGAAATCAGACGGATAAAGGCAGTCCTAATGACGGTGGAACGATACCGATGAATGGACAGGCGGGAACCCTGCTTCCAGTTACAAGATAATGGGTAAAGAAGTCCATCTTAAAGAGACCTTCCTTTATGGACACGGTCCACACTCTCGAGGAAGATGTGGCACTACCTAGAAGCAGAGAAAAAATAAGGGTTATCCGAGAAAGGGGCCCCGACGAAAGCCCAAATCGGCCTGATATACGGCTTACCATGACAAAAACTAAAGCCACTTAATGAATCGTTTACTTGGACACATCCATCAGAGCCTCATCATGAGATCAAATGCTATTAATTGAAACATTTACATGCTCAAATCAATTAGAGCCTCATCATTAAATCTACAGTCATCAAATGAAACATTTACATACTCACATCCATCAGAGCCTCGTCATTAGATCTAGAGCTATCAATTGAAACATTTACATGCTCAAATCCATCAGAGCCTCATCATTAGATCTAGAGCTATTATTTGAAACATTTACAAGGTCACATCCATCAGAGCCTCATCATTAGATCTAGAGCTATTATTTGAAACATTTACAAGGTCTCATCCATCAGAGCCTAATCATTAGTTCTAGAGCTATCAATTGAAACGATTACAAGGTCAAATCCATCAGCGCCTGATCATTAATTCTAGAGCTATCAATTGAAACGATTACAAGGTCACATCCATCAGAGCCTAATCATTAGATCTAGACCTATCAATTGAAACATTTACAAGGTCACATCCATCAGAGCCTCATCATTAGACCTACAGTCATCAAATGAAACATTTACAAGGTCACATCCATCAGAGCCTCATTGTTAGATCTAGAGCATCAATTGAAACATTTACAAGGTCACATTGAACAGAGCCCCATCATTGGACCTACAGTCATCAAATGAAACATTTACATGGTCACATCCATCAGAGCCTCATCATTAGATCATGAGCTATCAATTGAAACATTTACAAGGTCACATTCATCAGAGACTCATCATTATATCTAGAGCTATCAATTGAAACGTTTACAAGGTCACATCCATCAGAGCCTCATCATTAGATCTAGAGCTATCAATTGAAACATTTAGAAGGTCACATCCATCAGAGCCTCATCATTAGATCTAGAGCTATCAATTGAAACGTTTACTTGGACACATCCATCAGAGCCTTGTCATTAGATCTAGAGCTATCAATTGAAACGTTTACAAGGTCAAATCCATCAGAGCCTCATCATTAGACCTACAGTCATCAATAGGGACATGCACACGGACACACATTTGTTTGAGTTAAATTACCCATCTTCAATAACGATTTAATCTTATTCAATCCTGAACTGAAAAATTCTAATCTTTTGATTACGAAAAAATGTTTCGTTTTTTGCATTTCATAAAACATTCAAAACACAAAGACATATTCGTTTTGTATAGTCACATTTTATTTTTAAATCATTTAACACTTCAATAATAAAACAAAATTTGAAAACAATATTCATTACAACAAATATGGAAAATCATTTCATATATATATATAAAAGTGAAAGTTTGTTTGTGTGTGGCTGGATTTGTTCCGCATACGTTTTTACATGGATTGATGGATCTTGACCAAACTTGGCACATATGTCCATCATTATCCAGAAGGAACTCTTAATGGATTATGAAGTTTTGACAAAATTCATTTTGGGGCTGGGGGCCCCGAATTCGTTTCTTTCCTTATATGAGCTATATGAATAAAACAAAATAACAAATATTCCTACATCCATAGATGGATCTTTACCAAACTTAGTAAACATGGACTTGATTATCCATACTAAAAAAACTAAGGGTACTGACCTCATAATATTCATCCCTCTGGGGCAGGGGGCCCCGTTTCATTTTTCCTAATATAAGCCATATAAATATCAATAGGATTAAACAAGACTGTAGTTTCTATGTGAATTGCTGGATCTAGGCCTAGCGTTGTAGCAATAAACTTCATTGTCTGTATTGAAATATCGTTGCATTTAAAACTAAGAATATCCAATCTAGAATTTTCCAGAAAATCGATAATTTTAAAAAGCTATTATCTATGGCATCATTAAGTAGATTTTAACGGGACAAATTTTAAATTTTAACTTTATTGTTTATCCGTCTAATTGTCACAGGGCGTAACTAAATCGGTTCAGTTATGGAATGGGCCCCTGGGGCCCCTCAATTAACTTAAAAGAAAAAGAATTATAATTATGGCATCTGTTGAAGATTTTTAGCGTATTCGAAAAATTATTAGAAAAGTAGTTTTTACACATGTTTCGAGGATGTTATTAAATTTAATCTAGAATGTTCCAGAAAGTTCTAAATTGTTCCCATGGGATATATGGTAGGATCTAAGGGAATATTGAAATTTTAGTTAGTTCTATTCATTTCTATACGGCCCCGTAATTTACTGATCTCTCAGCAGCCCTGAGTATTTTTTTTTTCGTGATAGCAACCAAAGCGGTCAGGGTCCCATTATAATCTTTATCCCAATGGGATTAAGATCCCACCAGAAAACGGGATTCCACCGAGATGAAGATCCCAACTTTGAATATCTCCACCGGGATCGGGATCACACGGGAAAACGGAACTGCGCCGGGATCGAGGTCAGAATGGGATTAGGGTCCCAATGGGATCGGGGTCACACCAGGATGGGGTCCTAATGCAATCCAGGGCCACGCCGGGTATATAGGCTAGTATGTAAATAAAAACTAATTGTAGTCTAGCTCTATATGAATGTTTTATCTATTTTTAAATTTTCTTTATTCTGGTCGTCGTAACTTACTTTACTGTAATTTGATTTTTGTCTTAATTTGATCCTATACATTATCAACATAGTTAAGCATACAAGTAATACAGCTATAATGACTAAAACTGAGACAACGATGTGAACGAATGAGCCAGAATCTGGAACAATAATTATTCTGAAAAAACTTTTCTGCCGTATCCAACCGTCGACATGCCTGGCGATACATTGACAGTCAGCCCCGTCGTAGTCAGCACTGTTGTCAATCGTGACATTCACAGACCTGACGTTTAAAGTTTTGTTAAGTAAAGTTTGTTTTTCCTTGACGCACACCATTTCAATGGTCAGATCGTGCGCATCCTCCAAGCTACAGGTGAGCTCAGTACTGACGTCTGCTGCTACATGAAGATGACATCGGCTGTTAGATATGATAAGGTTACCACTGCCACTGTTTAACTTGATATTATTAGAGTTGTTCCCTGTGATGGCTGCCTCAAGTGTTGTCTGATTTGTAACAATGTTCTCGGCAGCGTTAGCTACACACAGAACATTGTCCGAGCGCTTGGTCTTGGCTGGTACTTGGAAACGGCTGCGATAAACAAGTCCATTCAGTCCATTTTCAACAGAGCTGTCCACTTCTTTGACTTCAGCATCACCGATGAATACGTTAATAGAGTTCAGAGACTTAAACCCACGAGCTTCACAGACTAGCATCTCACCACTAGCTGCCTCAGGACATGCCGGACTTTCAAGGAAAATCTCAACCTCGCGAGAAGTCCGCGAGATATTAATATCTCGCGTGGCGTCAACGGGAACGGAGTAGTTCCTGACGTAGGTGGTAATATCAGGAGCGAGAACTGCGAAGTACTGATAACTGCCAGGGGGAAGATACTGTACGAGTACAGAGCACGAAGATGCGCTGTACCCGTTGTACTGAGGCTCGTTCTTGTACTCAAGTCCAGTTTCAATGTTTGTAATTTTGCTGGTCCTTGTTTCACGTTGTGCCAGCTGACATTTTAGTCCTGGGTGCACTTTAGCCGTTAAACAGGTCACAAGAATTCGGTTATCTCCATTTCTTTCTGCCCGGCATATCGGCGTTTGGGGTTTGAAGAATATCTCTAGCCGGCACGTGCTAACGTTTGTCCTTGACCTTGTTTCTGAGTTCACGGCTACGCACTGAACACTCCAATTTCTGTGTTCTTTGGTGACCTTGTTGAGTTTGAGTGTGCTGTTATGTCCATTGTCGAGCTTGCTGCTCGTCACTTCGAGAGAACCATTAAATATAGAAACAGTACACGCGTGGTTATTTCGTTCAGGGCAAGTGGCATCCAACTCCTGACTAGATCCTGAATCGCTTGTCAACAACCAGATCAACTTGTCACTATAGACATAATGTGAAATATTAATTAAAGCATTAGTTGAAACAGAGCAACTTGTCACTATAGACATAATATGAAATATGAATTAAAGCATATGTTGAAACAGATCAACTTGACACTTTAGACATAATATGAAATATGAATTAAAGCATTAGTTAAGATCATGCCTGCTCAACTCATAAAGTAAAGCAGCCGAAATATTTGACGAAAGACTCGTGCAGGCTGACAGAAAATAGGACAGGCCGGAAAGCTATAGAGAAAAAAAATAGTAATAAATAATATTTTGTTACTTTGCGGGCCGCAAAGTTGTTGCTGGTGGGCCGCTTGTGGCCATATGAAACATGAATAAAAACCTTCTTTTAAGTAAATCTAGTGTTTGTATCGGTACAGCATATAATTAATAAATGCAATTTTATTGCTTAAAATCATTTATAAATATCTTGAATCCCGCAAGGTTTAGGAATAAGAATTATTTAGTGAGCCATTCCTTTTGTTCATTTTTTAACTCAAAAAGTTGCGAGATTATTAACCACCACCGTTTTTACTTTCAGTTCGTTACCCCACAAATCCCCCCACCCCCCCCNGTCTTTACTTCGCACAATTTCCTAATGGTACATGCATAAAAAAACAAAAACAGAACTTTTGTAAAAAAAAAAAAAAAAAAAAAGAAAGAAAAACAAACCATGTCTAATGTGTGCGTACATCATATGTATTCTGTAGACAGAGACAGGAAAGGGAGCAGAGACATTGCTTTCATTGAATTTGCAAGCTGAGCTTGTCCAAAATTAAAAAGGAATGTTGATAGTAGCATTCGATAGCATCAATGATTTTAATTCTGAGAGTGTATCTTAATTTCTGGAGATTCCATTCTGCATGTGTCTTTGACATTTTACAAGCAGAACCCGGGTAATCAGAGTGTGGTGAGTCTGATTTGTCACATGTATTTCATCTACACTGAAATCACTGCCTCCGACCAATGGATGGCTTGATAATATTATCTTATCTACGCTCAAAATAACTGCCTTCGACCAATGGATGGCTTGATAATCTTATCTTATCTACGCTCAAAATCACTGTCTTCGACCAATGGATGGCTTGATAATCTTATCTTATCTACGCTCAAAATCACTGCCTTCGACCAATGGATGGCTTGATAATCTTATCTTTTTTACGCTCAAAATCACTGCCTTCGACCAATGGATGGCTTGATAATCTAAGCTTTAACGTTAGGATTATTTCGTTAATAATTGGTAACACTTTAGGTTAACGCTGTGAGCGAATGGACTAGGTTTCATAATTGTTGTAGCGCAATAGATGGCTGTCAGTTATACGAAAGTTAAGTAAGTGATGGTCAATTTGTATTTGCTTTATCGCCCCTACTTTTTCACCTCTTTGCTTTGGGTTAGAGAGTCGTGTTGGTTTTGCGTTAACCTGATTTTTTAAAAAACAACAACATAAAACCAAAAAGAAATAAATACCACTGTTCAGACATATATGAGGACGCTCACCTGTTCCTATAATTAGAACATTGGATGCTGTAAGACTTCCCTTCTTCCACTGGTGGGCAGGTGGTCGAGACCAGGGCAATGGCCATAGCCAATGTAACGAAGTCTTTCTGAAGGACGGCAAGTTTTAAAATTCATTGATCACAGATATGTATCTGACATTGTTGCCACAGGATGTATCATCTAACTATTGTAATAGGACATTCTATTCTAATCTAAGTCACGATGAATTTTTTTAGCCAAAGAAAAAAAGAAGACATGGGATCTTTAAAAAATATATATTTAATGAATCAGATATGTCCAAAGTTATTTCATCTTTATCAGTTGATAGAGCGATGCAAAATAACAACTTAGGAACTAGTGATGTGATGTGAATCTGTTAACAAGATCTCGGGCTAGTACAAGAAAGATCTCCCTGCACTAAAGAGTGAATAAACGTGTAAGTCAAAGAATCTAGGAGTTCGATGTATTAAAGAAGTTAATGACAGCCGACACGTGCTTTCAATAACAGTCAAGATATTCTGCGACGAACATGGATGTCAACACTGGTGAATTAACAATAGCAAGAATGACCAGGGCAACGATGACCAGGGCAACGATGACCAGGGCAACGATGACCAGGGCAACGATGACCAGGGCGACGATGACCAGGGCAACGATGACCAGGGCGACGATGACCAGGGCAACGATGAACAGGGCAACGATGACCATGGCAACGATGACCAGGGCAACGATGACCAGGGCGACGATGACCAGGGTGACGATGACCAGGGTTCAACGATGACCAGGGCAACGATGACCAGGGCAACGATGACCAGGGAAACGATGACCAGGGCGACGATGACCAGGGCAACGATGACCAGGGCGACGATGACCAGGGCAACGATGAACAGGGCAACGATGACCAGGGCAACGATGACCAGGGCAACGATGACCAGGGCGACGATGACCAGGGTGACGATGACCAGGGTCCCAGAGGAATAAGGAGCACAACTGTCGGGCTGAAGAGAGTTCCTTTAATCTGGGATATAAAGATAATTATTATAATATATTAATTATCTCTGTAACTTACCGTGATCATGGTCTACATGGAGTGTCGAGAGAGATCCAACCTTCTCTTAAAAGTCTCAGAAATATGTGTTAGTCGCATAAATTTCCCCTTGCTAATTATAGTTGGTCCAAAGAAAATGTCAAAGGTGTTTGCATTAGGCCGACCGTCATGCACTCATATAGAAACAAGATATTCTTAGATATTGCTTGCAATTTCCCAATACCATACCCTTTCCTATAAAATGTTAAATATTTTCGGGTTTTCCCTATATGCACTATCTTTTAAAGGAAATGCCGTAAATCTTGGTAGGCGTATAGGATTTGGTTACCGGAAATTTGATCGAAAGAAATTACGTCGGCGGAAAGTTAATCGACAGAAATTCGATCTAACGGAAATCTAGTTCGAATCTTTTTTTCAGTCCATGCGTTAAAAATGTCCGTCAAATTTCTTTTTAAACACACGATACTATATAGTAAAACAAAATAATGCGTTCAAAAAGAAATTTGAAGCAAAGTTTTACTAAACGTGTAAACTGAAAAGAAGATTCCTTCAAATTTCCGTTCGATCAAGCTTCTGTTGATTAATTTTTCGTCGACGTAAATTTGTTTTTATTATGCACTCATATTTGAAAAAACCAAAAGCAGTGGCGTAGATAGGCGGGGTCGGGGGGGGGGGTATGGAGGGGCGGTATATCCAGAGCGGCACTTTGTCTCTAGTATAAGTAGGGGCGGTATTTTCAGCAAACACCAGAGATTTTTTTTATTTTATTTAACTTTGGTTACGTCACTGCTCTGGAGTAATAAAAATAGTGGTTTTTATGTTTCTCATATGATTTTTTGCTATTTATAATCAAGTTTGGTAGGTTGTCGTTCCTAGAATTAAGGTAAATATTTTCAATATGTAAATTATTGGTGGGGGGATGGGGTTGGGGTGGAGGTATGGGGTATGGGGGTAACGGCGTTATGGGGTTCATGAAGTCATGGGGGTAAAGAGGTCATGGGGTTTTGGGGGTAATGGTGTCATGGGGATAATTGGGGATATTTGTAGAGGGTTATTCTGGTTGGTTTTGGCATAGCATAAAGTCAACCCACAACGGGGGATGGCGGGGAAAGTGCGGGGCAAAAATGGTAGAGGACAGAGGAGAATGTGGGGATGGTAGAGGACAGAGGAGAATGTGCGGATGGTAGAGGACAGAGGAGAATGTGGGGATGGTAGAGGACAGAGGAGAATGTGGGGATGGTATTGGACAGAGGAGAATGTGGGGATGGTAAAGATTAGAGGAGAAAGTGGGGATGGTAGATGATAGAGGAGAATTATGGAATGGTAGAGGACAGAGGAGAAAGTGGGGATGGTAGAGGATAGAGGAGAATGTGGGGATGGTAGAGAATAACGAAGAATTTAAGGATGTAGAGGATAGAAGAGAATGTGGGGAAGGTAGAGGATAGAGGAGAATGTGGGGATGGTAGAGGATAGAGGAGAGTGTGGGGATGGTAAAGGATAGAGGAGAATGTGGGGGTGGTAGAGGATAGAGGAGATTGTGGGGATGGTAAAGATAGAGGAGAATACTGGGATGGTAGAGGATAGAGGAGAATGTGGGGACGGTAGAGAATAGATGAGAATTTCAGGATGTAGAGGATAGAAGAGAATTGGGGAAGGTAGAGGATAGAGGAGAATGTTGGGATGGTAGAGGACAGAGGCAAATGTGGAGATTGTAGAGGACAAAAGGAGACAGTGGGGATGGTCAAGGACACAGGAGATTGTGGGGATGGTAAAGGACAGAGGAGTATGTGGGGATGGTAGAGAACAGAGAAGAATGTGGGGATGATAGACGAGAATGTGCGGACTGTAGAGGATAGAGGAGAATGTGGGGATTTCAGAGGATAGAGAAGAATGTGGGGATGGTAGAGGATAGAGAATAATGTGAGGATGGTAGAGGATATAGGAGAATGTGGGGATGGCAGAGGATAGATGAGAATGTGGGGATGGTAGAGGAAAGAGGAGAATGTGAGGATGGTAGAGGATGGAGGAGAATGTGGGGATGGTAGAGGACAGAGGAGAATGTGGGGATGGTATAGGATAGAAGAGAATGTGGGGATGGTAGAGGACAGAGGAGAATAAGGGGATGGTAGACAACAGAGGAGAATGGGGTGATGGTAGAAGACAGAGGAGAATTTGGAGATGGTAGAGGATAGAGGAGAATATGGGGATGGTATATGATAGAGAAGAATGTGGGGATGGTAGAGGAAAGAGGAGAATGTGAGGATGGTAGAGATAGAGGAGAATGTGGAGATGGTAGAGGATAGATGAGAATTTGGGGATGGTAGAGGATAGAGGAGAACTATGGAATGGTAGAGGATATAGGAGAATGTGATAATGGTAGAGGATAGAGGAGAATGTGGGGATGGTAGAGGATAGAGGAGAATGTGGGGTTGGTACAGAATAGAGGAGAGTTTGGGGATGCTAGAGGTGAATGTGCGGACTGTAGAGGATAGAGGAGAATGTGGGTATGTCAGAGGATAGAAGAGAAATTGGGGACGTAGAGGATAAAGGAGAATGTGAGGATGGTAGTGGCTATAGGAGAATGTGGGGATGTCAGAGGATGGAGGAGAATGTTGGTATGGTGGAGGATAGAGGAGAATGTGGGGATGGTAGAGGATAGAACAGAATTACGGGATGGTAGAGGACAGAGGAGAATGTGGGGATGGTTGAGGATAGAGGAGAATGTGGGGATAATAGAGGACAGAGGAAAATGTGGGGATGGTAGAGAATAGAGGAGAATTTGGGGATTGTAGGGGATAGAGGAGAATGTGGGGATGGTAGAGTATAGAGGATAATGTGGGGATTGTAGAGAATAGAGGAAAATGTGGGGAGGGCAGATAATAGAGGAGAATGTGGGGATGGTAGAGGACACAGGAGAATGTGGGGATGGTAGTGGATAGAGGAGAATATGGGGAAGGTAAAGGTCAGAGGAGAATGTGGGACGTAAAAGGATAGATGAGAATGTTGGGATGTTAAAGGATAGAGGAGAATGTGTTTAAGGCAGAGGATAGAGGAGAATGTGGGGTCGGTATAGGATAGAGGAGAATATGGGAAAGGTAAAGGTCAGAGGAGAATGTGGGACGTCAGAGGATAGAGGAGAATGTTGGAATGGTAGAGGATAGAGGAGAATGTGTTTAAGGCAGAGGATAGAGGAGAATGTGGGTATGTCAGAGGATAGAGGAGAATGTGGGGAGGTAGAGGATAAAGGAGAATGTGAGGATGGTAGATGATATAGGAGAATGTGGGGATGTCAGAGGATGGAGGAGAATGTGGGAATGGTAGAGGATAGATGAGAATGTGAGGATGGTAGAGGATAGAGAAGAATGTGGGGATGGTAGATTATAGAGTATAATGTGGGGATGATAGAGGAGAATTATGGAATGGTAGAGGATAAAGGAGAATATGAGTATGGTAGAGAATAGAGGAGAATGTGAAGATGGTAGAGGATAGAGGAGAATTTCGGGATGATAGAGGATAGAGGAGAACTATGGAATGGTAGATGATAGAGGATAATGTGAGGATGGTAGAGGATAGAGGAGAATGTGGGGATGGTAGAGGATAGAGGAGAATGTGGGGATGATAGAGGAGAATGTGCGGCTTGTAGAGGATAGAGGAGAATGTGGGTATGTCAGAGGATAGAAGAGAATGTGGAGAGGGTAGAGGATAGATGAGAATGTTGGGATGGTAGAGGATGCAGGATAATGTGGGGAGTGTAGAGGATAAAGGAGAAAGTGGGGAATATAGATGATAGAGTAGAATGTGGGGATGTTAGAGGATAGAGGAGAATGTTGGGATGGTGGAGGATAGAGGAGAATGTTGGGATGGTCGAGGATAGAGGGGAATGTGGGGGTGGTAGAGAATAGAGGAGAATGTGTGGAAGGTAGAGGATAGAGGAGAATGTGGGGATGGTATAGGATAGAGGAGAATGTGGGGATGATAGAGGAGAATGTGCGGACGGTAGAGGATAGAGGAGAATGTGGGTATGTCAGAGGATAGAAGAGAATTTGGGGACGTAGAGGATAAAGGAGAATGTGAGGATGGTAGTGGCTATAGGAGAATTTGGGGATGTCAGAGGATGGAGGAGAATGTGGGAATGGTAGAGGATAGAGGAAAATGTGAGGATGGTAGAGGATAGAGGAGAATGTGGGGATTGTAGATTATAGTGGAGAATGTGCGGATGATAGAGGATAGAAGAGAATTATGGAATGGTAGAGGATAGAGGAGAATGTGAGGATGGTAGAGGATAGAGGAGAATGTGGAGAGGGTAGAGGATAGAGGAGAATGTGGGAATGATAGAGGATGGAGGAGAATGTGGGGATGGTAGAGGATAAAGGAGAATGTGGGGATGGTAGATGATAGAGGAGAATGTGGGGATGGTAGAGGATAGAGGAGAACTTAGTGATGGTAGAGATGTGAGAATCAGGGTTACAAGAGGCACCTGGTCATTTAAACGCTTTTCTACCAAATCGGCTATTTATAATTCCCTTTGCAATTCTCGAATTGAAATGTTTTCTGTAAGTTATAAATAATTATCTGGCAGTCAAAGCTATTAGACTAATATAATATATATGTCTTGACTATTTGATTTTTACAAATTAAAAAAATAAATTAAATTAAAATGACTTTTAATTACTTGATCAGATTTTAAAAAAAAAAAAACTATATTTCCATTAATATGTTTATAAATACATCTTTTTATTGTGTGATAATAATGTGTTGTTGGACATTTTCACATTATGTGATAGTAATATGTAGTTGAACATTTTCACATTATGTGATTTAATGTGTTTATTTGTACATTTTCACATTATGTTTTGTTAATGTGTATTTGTACATTTTCACATTATTAGTTGTTAATGTGTATTTGTACATTTTGACATTATGTGATTTAATGTGTTTATTTGTACATTTTGACATTATGTGTTGTTAATAAGTATTTGTACATTTTGACATTATGTGATTTAATGTGTTTATTTGTACATTTTGACATTATGTGTTGTTAATGTGTATTTGTACATTTTTACATTATGTGATGTTAATGTGTATTTGTACATTTTCACATTATGTGTTGTTAATAAGTATTTGTACATTTTCACATTATGTGATGTTAATGTGTATTTGTACATTTTCACATTATGTGTTGTTAATAAGTATTTGTACATTTTCACATTATGTGATTTTTTTTTCATTTTGCTAACTGTATTTCATGAAATGAGAGATTTACGCCTAATGAGACAATTTCTATGTAACTGATATTTTTAGGATAAAGGAGACAATTATTTTATCAAGACTAATCTATTATTGTGTCAAAATTAATGTATCATGTTTTCAAAATTAATGTATTATTTTGTCAAGCAAATATATCATTTTGTCGTAGTAATCTATTATTTTATGAACACTAATCTATCATTTTATAAATACTAACATTTTATTTTATAAATATTAATTTATTATACTCAACAAATACCTTCTTTGCCCCCACTCTTTATTTTAAACACCCTCAAAATGAACACGAATTTTAAGAACCTCTTGACGAAACTTCTTTTATATTTTTGAAAAACGGAATTTTCTAGGAAAACAGAATTTTAAGGAAAGGTTTAAGATAAGCCATGACCACCCCACCTCTCCCCTGTCCACCCCCACCCACCCACACAGAGAGTGAGAGAAAAACACACAATTTAATCTACGCTCACTCAATAGAAGAAACCGTATATTTCTTAATTAAAGGTGTAGAATTTCCCTGCTATTGACCTGGGCAATGGATGCAAAATGTCATAGACTCCATTTCGAAGAATAATGTTGCATTCATTTATTGGTTGACACTCCATCTGGTTTTCATTTTCAATTAAAAATTGAAGCTATTAAAGTCAACAGCAAAAGTATCTTTATTAAATTACGACCTTACTATTTATGATGAACCGCCTGGCATTTAAGAGCAGACGGCATATGAAATATCTGAGATGAGACCAACATTTGAGAAAAGACCAACATTTGAGGCAAGACCAGCGTTTAAGCAGTGATCGCAATTTGAGAAGTGACCAACAATTGAGCAGAGACTTGTCAGAAGAAGCTACGATTCCGAGCTCGTCCTGTCAGCAAGATCTCCCCGTTTCCCAAGTGAAGTTGGCAGTTCAAAGTGCGCTTACTTTCTCTAGCCAACATTCCATAAATATACACTTTGCCTCCCCCCAACTCCCCCCCCCCAACCCCCCCCCCCCTCGTTTCCCAAGTGAAGTTGGCAGTTCAAAGTGCGCTTACTTTCTCTAGCCAACATTCCATAAATATACACTTTGCCTCCCCCCAACTCCCCCACCCCACCCCCCCCCCCTTTTTGACCAGCCACAGTTGATGTCCAAAATTTTGTCGCTCGTCACCCTTAGCATGGCTCTGTTGTTCATTGTTTTTATCCAGAGCTTTAATGAGGCTAGGCGAAATTTTCATTTGGTTTTACATCGAAATTGAAAAAAAAATCTCTTACACCTTTCTGTTAACATCATGCCTCATTATGTGCAAACACGGCATTGAAATTAACAGGTAGAGGTGATAGCTAATTTGAAGCATCAATTCTGAGTAATTTTATTTTAAACTATTAAATCCTTTGGCCCTTTTTTATATCTCAACCATAAATTTTAAATCAAAATAGTTTGTTTTTTTGTTTTTTTAAATCGCCAAAAAAATTATGTTCAGATTTATAAACAGCACAGAAAAAACATAATAATCGATCATATTGATAAAGCAAATTTGCATCTATAAATACAGCTACTAGTTTTTAATTAAAAGTCTTTTGCAGTTATTAAAAAAAAACCTACAATAACCAAATGTGTGACACCATTATATTATTAGCTACAGTAACCCAATGTTTGACATCATTATATTGTTAGCTACAGTTACCCAATATGTGACACCACCATATTGTTGGCTGCAGTTACCCGATGTTTGACACCACCATATTGTTAGCTACAGTAACTCAACGTGTGACACCACCATATTGTTAGCTACAGTAGCCCAATGTGTGACACCACCATATTGTTAGCTACAGTTACCCAATGTGTGACACCACCATGTTGTTAGCTACAGTAGCCCAATGTGTGACACCACCATGTTGTTAGCTACAGTAGCCCAATGTGTGACACCACCATATTGTTAGCTACAGTAACCCAACGTGTGACACCACCATGGTGTTAGCTACATTAGCCCAATGTGTGACACCACCATATTATTAGCTACAGTAGCCCAATGTGCGACACCACCATATGGTTAGCTGCAGTAACCCAATGTGTGACACCATTCTGTTCTGTTCAGCTTAGAAAGACAGTAGTCATATTTATTTTACTTTTGTTTTATTTAACCATGACATTATTATGTCGAAAAATTCCATTAAGTTACACTAAACATTTCAAATTCTGGGGAGGTTGTGTATGCATGATCGGATTTACCATAGGGCGTAACTAAGCTATAGCCTAGGGTGCATCATTTTGGGAGCGTTTATTACAGGAGAAATGACAACCGAATCTTTACACATTTGTCGTGACTGTTTAGAAAAATGCCATATGAAATGCTGTGGAAGTGTAGGCTTAAATTAAAAATACAATGTGTTTCAAAGATTATAAATATTTTATCAAGTGAATACTTTTTTCGAAATTTAGTTTTTTGTGGGGGGTTGGGGGTCGCAGCAGGGCGGGTTCACCTTAAGACAAATAAGGAAGATGCCTTTTTTTTCCAAAATAAATTAATAAATATAAAACTTAATTAAATTTAGTCTACACTCAATTCGAATCCTTGGTCACATAAAGTGGCCATCTACACTTTTGTATAGTCCTTCTTTGGCCACATATTGTGGTCATCTACACATCTGGAAAGTCATTCTTTGACCACATACACTGCTCGTCTACAATCTGCACAGTCATACCTTGGCTTCACAGAGTGTTCATCTACATTTCTGCACAGTCTTTCTGTACGTAATTTTAAGAAATTGTAAAATTATTTTCTACTTTTTCGTCCCTTTTAACTCTTTTTTTGATAGAAAGTCGTCTTTAAAAAGTTTAATAACATTTTGTTTTTAAATTTCCATCTAAGTTTAAATTTGTGTGATTTTAAAAAAAAATCGTTGATTCAGGCAGAAAAAAAGGATGAAATGTTCTTAACACACTGCCAAGCAGTGGTGTACCTAGGGTTGGTGTCACCCGGTGCGGTAAACTCATGGTGTCACCCCCCCCCCCCCCAAACTTCAATGATGTATTTCTACTTGTTAAAATAAATCCACAGTATAACAATGACAAGAACAAAATCACATACATCGAAGGTCATGAGGTCAATGTCTTTAAATCTGTAACAATGTTAAGTTATAGTTATTTTTACATTCAATTTACTTTATTTAAAATTGTCCTTTCCGTGTCTTCAAGGCTCCAAACCTGTCAATCACTTGATCGAAATCAATTTCATTCACTGTATCACTTCCAATTAATAGCAGAGGCGCATCAGAAAGCCTAGACTTTTCCATGGTGGATCATAAATTAAATGTAATTAGTTTTTGTAGTGTTGCGTTTGTTTTAAATGTGGTGAATTATATATACGGTATGTTTTTTGTTGACTTTGTACCGCGCTTCGAGCCTTTGGGGATGAAGCGTGTTTTTGAAATGAACTTTATTATTATTACTATTATTAAATATTTATTGATAAGCCTTAGGTTTGATAAGCTCCGCGCACAAGAAGCCACATACACACATATTGTACGAAAAAAATTAAAGGCTTAGCGAGAGTATTGGAGGAGATTCTAGGAGGTCCCATTCAGCTATGAATTTCAAAACATCAAATACTGACCAGTCCTTGAATTTGGGAAATTCAGTATCATCTGCCTTTAGATCTCTTCTAAGCTTTGGTATTTCTTTTAAAAATTCATCTTCTAATGACTCATCATAGAAAGAGGTTAATTTTGGAACGGAAACCAATAACTCTTTTTCACTTGCTGATACTAGACTCTTGGGTAAAACAGTACCAAACATATCTGCTACTTCCTTGGTCACTAATGATCTGATCTGGCCTTCAGAATGAAAGCGATCAATACAAGCCAGGATCTCCCTACTGTTTTCTTCTCACAGAAAAGTCCAGCATCAATTAATTGTTCTCCTGCCATTCGCTTTTTCAACCTTAATCATCTCTCTACCGAAATTCCATATTGGTCTGATTTTAAAAGTGCCTTTTCGATAGCATTTTCCACCAAGTGACGGCGCTTCTCGTGGAGAAACAATCTTTAGGCCTCTAGGTGTCTCACCACTTTGTCAAGAGTACAACCTTTAGTCTGCAGATACTGCTGTATAAGATTAACTTCCTCGACTAGATCAGCCCAAAGGTAAAGGTAGCATATAAACGTGAAATCACAGACAGCATGTAAAAGACCATGTGCTGTGCCTCTTGTATCTGAATATTCAAGAGGATTACACAGAGTTTCAATCACCGCCGCACATTCATCAAACTCATCTTTCACTGTTTTAAAAGCAGCATGATGAGCACTGCAACCCGTTGTTGACATTCTTTTCACCGACATCCCAGTGGTGTGTTCAATTAGAACATTCCATCGATGAGCGGATGCAGCAAACAAGGAAAATATTCTTTCAAGATTACTGAAAAATGTAATACATGAAGCATTGTCTGCAAAAGAGTGTTGACCACACAAGTTAAGTGAATGGCCCACACATATATTAAAAATTGCATTCTTTTAATATTTCTTTTCATAATGGCCTCAACACCTCCATGGATTCCAGACATAGTGGCAGTATTATCGTAACCTTGAGCTCTGACCATCATTATTTCTAGTCAATAAAGTTTTAGATTTTTAAGAATTTCAGAGCTGAGGCCATCAGTTTTTTCCCCTCTTAACGGGAAAAATGCAAGAACACATCTCTCACTTCAACTTTCCCATTGTTGATTTTCACATATCTGATCACTTCGGATATTTCAGGTGTACTTTCGAACATAATTTCAAAATACCTCGCAGCCTTTATATCCATGATAAGAATCTAATTCACATTGTTATAGAGAGCTTGTTTACATAATATTTCTCGTGCGTGCACTCTGATTGACCCCGCATGAGACGCTGTGTTCACAAAGGGGTGTGGCTAAATCTCTTTGAAGTAGCTTGTTTACAATCGGCTTCCAATTACGCATTGGGTAGATTGTCTCCGGGTAATTTCTCGAATGTACTCCTTAACCCGAGATATGTAAACAACACGTTATAGGTCCTTCTGGAAGCGTGTTACGCTACATGTATATGCGGATTGACAGATACAGAGAAGGGATGGTGATTTCAGATAAATTTTCTTAACATTACGAGGCGTGTTTTATTCTTGTGTATTTGTGAGCTTATATGTGTTTATTTCGCATTATTTATTGGCACGTTATTCTAACTGTGTTAACTGTGTACCGGTACAAGATCTACCATACTGTAAGTTGAAGATTGTAATTATATTTTTCTTTTCTTTTGTAATTATCTTTAGACATAATAAATCTTATTAATTGTAACTAGAAACTGTTTTGGGTCGTATCTTTAATATTGTTGATTCTGTGGTATCGTCCTTTGTTAGGCACTGTTTACAACGAGCCAATTAAAATTAAAATAGGAGATTAATTTCTCCCAATACAAGTCAGTGCGTAACAAATTGTGGGCTCTTCCACATTTATAAATTCATTTTGGGTTTCTGGTAAAAGGTAAGGATGCGTTTGCTTTCTCTGGGATGTACTCCTCTTTAGTCTCATTCCATGCCTTGTTAGCACACTTCGTTGTGGCCACGAAATGCCAGATTTTGCTTTGCAAGAAACAATGTGATATCCAGCAACCTGTGCAGGATATCCCTCCACTTTTTCTTCTCCCTGTCAATCACAGCAATACTTTCGGCATCAATTGTTTTGTGTATCCTAAGTCCTGCAGCCAATGCTTTCCACTTTCTTTTCAAGGCAACATAGGTGCTCTTCCAATGCCTCATGGTTTTGTCATTTTTGGCTCATTTTTTCACCACTTATCAATGGCAGTAATAAATTTGGATGCTGTTTCTGTAACAATAACAGCAAACAATCTGCAGCAAAAACATTACAATTTCTGAATGACGAGTGAATAAACCATCCACGACCGCAGTATTTTCTCGCCATCTTAAATCATCCCGTAGATCCATTGTTTTTTAGTTGGCGAACACCTCCTTTAGATTTCACATTTTGCCTTGTCACTACGCTGAATGGCCCGTCCTTGTTATGAAATGAGGTACTCCATTTTTTTAAAAATAATTTCAGAACGAAAATTTTCCTAAAGGTATATGAGGTACGTATTTAGTGCATCTTTTAAAATGTGCCAGTTGTTGTCATTCACCATAACACGTACAGTATCGTGGTTTCGAATCAACATTATCACCAAACCATCCAATGTCTTTTACTTGTGTTTTCACGTCAATCTCTTCCATTTTCTCCAATATTTGCTAACAAGAATGCATGTTCCTGGTATCGGGAGAATCAGTATCAATGGTAAGCTGAGGAATGTCTTTTGATGATCCCTGACCCTAGTGGTCATCATTTCGTTTCTTGATATCGAAGCATGTATTCTGGTAGGGATTTTAGTGAGTCTCGTATTTAATTTGTTTAAATTTTCATTTCAGACAGTCACTTGGCCGTTTAGATTTGTGCATGCCTCGTGGCAGGATACAATAATCTTGAACAATAAAAATGCTTTAATTTTGTCATGTTCAAGAAAACAAATAATAATAATAATAATAATAATAATAATAATAAGAGGTCTTATATAGCGTGGTACCCAAGCCTAGGGCTGGGCTCACTGCGCTGTACATAAAAATTTTATCAAAAGAGACATAATCATGACATTAATATAATATACATTTATGAAATAAAGAACAGCAATGTATAGTGACCCACCCCACCACATAACTTTTACAAGGGCAAACCATGGACGGCAGCCAGCAAGATCGTTTATCGGTCAGAGGAGGGGAATCAGTCAGGGTAGTATATAATTACTGAGGACAGTTCAAAAACAGCAGTCAGAGGGCTGTCCAAAATACAACACAGAAAGTTAGCAGGTAAAAACCCAGCAGTCGAAGTATGACAAGCGTACTCAAAGGTTAAGGGGCGATACTAGTGATGAATCGGGGTAAATATTAATTTTTGAGTATTTCTGGGTTTCGATATATAGACTAATATTATATGTCTTCAAAAACTTTTCTTTATTTAAATAAATACGAATGAATCATTAAAAGATTAAAAATTGTGTAATATAATATATTTTTAACCTTATGAATGGGAAAAATTCATTTTTAATGTTTTTATTTTTCACAGATTCTAAAACTTTAAATTGCCCGACCACACTTATTTGGTATCAATGGAAAGCCCTATTTCTCAGAATTAAGATAAATATAGCCTCCTGTCACTTAGGAAGTTACTGAACACTTCAATCAGCGTGGAAGAATGACTGTGTTTTTCTGACCTAAAGATAGGGTCATCTCATTTCTGACGCATCGACCTTAAACACACATTTCGATTGGTTACATTTATGAAAAATGTAGGCGTGATCGGTTAATCCTTTTATGAATCTCGGTTGTGAGTGCTCAGTGTGCTGTGTAAATATTCAATGTTTCAATCGGGTGTCACCCCTAAAATGGTGTCACCCGGTGCGGTCCGCACCCCCCTCGCTACGCCACTGCTTCCAAGAAAACACACGATTATAATAACCATACTATACTTAAGGCAATGATTTATATAGTGCAGTCTTTTTTTTTATGAAGTAATCTTTTAATATTCGTTTTAAAGCTAAGAGTGATCAATATTAACGTAAGGAGAATCCCTCCTGGAGTTGTTTGACCCGATGACAGTACGTCCAAACACTGCCTGGGGCTGCGCACCTAAAGGGTTTATAGTTATTAATGGTGTTACTGTTTGAGGAGAATAATGTCCTGGAGTTTGGCCTCGAGCCACCACACATGACCTTTGCCTGCGAGTCGAGCATCTTCTGGTGATGCATTCGATACAGCCAGGTGAAGACGCGCGGTCTTCGATCTCTTCATAAATATGGGACTCTAAAGAGGGGTTCGATGCGAAACAATTCTGTACTCGATGACGGTAATTACACGTAAAAATAACTAGTATCGATACGGTTAAAGTAACAGTTACTCCTACTATCATGAGCGGATCAAAGTTTAAGACATTTTTACCTATAATACTTTCATGTTTAGAAATCTCCACTTCAAAATGACTCTCTTGAACAGAGCAACCATTTCTGTGAATGCCAGAACATGTGCATCTCACCAATCCATTTACTGTGGTGAGATTCAAGATCACTTTAAAATTACGTTCAACATATTTTTTCTCCAACACAATATCCAGTTCAAATTCTGTCAAACACTGAACATGGAAATATGAAATGTCATAAAAATTCGCATTTTCATTCACCCCACATGTAAACACAAAAAAAGTATATCTATTAATATGAATTCTGTCAATAATTTTTTCGTTATTCGAAACTCTACGAGCTTCCATGAAAATGTGCGGCAACCACTGAACTCCTAGCTCCGTTTGATTAGACACAGTTCCAAATGGCGTCTTACCAAAACACGTTATATAAGCATCTTGGTGTCCGGCGACTGCTAAAAAAGAAGCGGTGATTGTCGAAGCATTTTCTGCGCTCTTCACCTCGTCGTGGAGAGGTTGTCCGTTGTTTTTGTAATTAAAAAAGATTGTCAGCTTTGGTAGAGATCCGAACTCACGAGCCTCACAGAATACAGTAAAATTGTGAGCCGAATCATGGCAAAGACTGGTCGGTATGATATCTTGCTTTTGAATAGTAACATAACCAAGACTAGGAGATCCTGTGGTTCCCGAAGTAGACGTGATTGTATGAGCATCTGAGGTGTTGGATATCACAAACACCGGAGTTGGTCTAGCAGGTACAGAGGAGTTGTAGAGGAAAGTCACGTTAGGTCGGAGAACTCCAAACAACTGATACTCTCCTGGATCAAGATCTAGAATCTCGGCAAAACAAACTCCTTTCAGATATGTCGGGTGTGTAGAGTTAATGGCTGTGAGATTGTATCGAACTATCTCAGGCTTTACTTTAACTTCCGCTGTTCTCTGGTGTGTACTCTTGTAAACCAGATTACACTCCAGCCCAGGGAAGACTTTTGGAGTCTTGCACGTGAAACGAGCTGAGCTTCGTCCAGTGATTTCCGTGAAACAAAATGGCGTTTCCGGTTTGTAAAAGACTTGCAGGTTGCACATGGTGTGTGCGATCAGTGTTCTACTGTTCTCAGTACAGTTTATTTGACGATTCATGTCTTCGGTGGTCACGTTGGATAAGCTGAGCGAGCTGTGCGATTGGTTGTTTGTCACGTGCAGCTTTGACAAGCTTTGTAAGGTCAAAGTTGAAACCTTATCGCATGCGTTAACTGGGGTCTTTTCACCGGAAGCAGACATGGTTTCCCAATTCACACTGGATCTAGTTAAAAATTCAGAAGTTAATACAATCTAATTATTCGACATCTTGTACTCTTATATTCTAAATTAAATAGTGTCTATACACATTTTCGAACTCTCCGAGTAGCAAACAATCTTTTATCACTTTTTATCAACACTAGGCAAAGGAAGTTACACATAATTTATATATAAGGAAAATGCTTAACTCTCAGCTCAAAACTGACCTCTCAGCTCAAAACTGACCTTTGGCGTTGGCATGGGCAGTCCAGCAGAAGATGCTGACCGATCTCAACAGGCATGCATGGGAAGCGTGCAGAGGTACCGCAAATGACTATTACAACAAGTAGCAATACGAACTGCCCACTGAGATCCTGGTGATAAGCTTAAATTAATTGAAAGTGACTTTCACTGGCAGAGAGAGAGAGAGAGAGAGAGAGAGAGAGAGATAGAGAGAGTTATAGAAAAGGAGAGAGAAAGAGAGAGAATGAGAGAGAGAGAGAGAGAGAGAGAGAGAGTGAGAAAGTGATAGAGAGTGAGAAGGAGAGAGAGAGAATGAGAGAGAGGCAGAGAGAGTGGGCTCTGACTAATGGTCGCTTTGAGACACACTGTTGAGTTTTACATTACAAAATATTTTGTTTTGCTTAAAGTGGTCATCATTCAAATGATCTACAATCTCCAAGTTTTTTTCTTTTTCTCATTGCTGCTTAAAGAGAAATGTTTTTGTAATGAAATGATTTAAAAAGGGGCCTGTATGTCTGATTTATTTTGAGATCCTTTTATTTGATTTTTTTTAGTTGAAAAGAAAAAAAAAATATTAATGATTTGTGACGAAAGATTTATCTAATTTAAGATCTGGAAAATGTACAGTTGAATAAGCAAAAAAATAAATAAATAAATAAACAAAACAACAACATACCCGGAAACAACCTCTTGAGAAGCCTTGCATTTGAAAACGTCTTTCCTTTCTCGGTAGCTGTTCACCTGCAGCGTTGACAACACTGCGCACATATCAGTGAAGAGTTACAATCTGAAACAGTTATCTTTCGTTTCCAAGAAATTCCCTTGTCTGGGGAAGTTAAGGCCAAGATAGCGGTGAAAGAAAATGTGTCAACAGAATTCAACTGAGGAGACATTGAAACAGCACTATGAAAGGGCGGAAAGACCCTGCGAGGAAACAAGGGGGAGGGGGTGGGCTTTACGTGAAAGTTAAACGTTTCACCTTTCTTCGGAAAATAATATCAAGACATTCCAAATACAGACATTTTTATATGAAAAACGTTTTCAGCATTAAAACAGGGTGCCGAGGTGTAACGACCAGCACGTTCTACTCTAAACAGACGGCTACGTACACTATAAGAAGAATTGAAAGGGACATTAATGGAACAATCTTGAATGAACTTAATGTGTGAAGGGGCGAGACAAAACTGAAATCAAGCGTAATGACTTCTCAAAGATTCTCCCATGTTTTTAAACCTGACATTGCGATCAAATGTTTTATCAAAATATTTCTGAGAAGTAAACAATCCGCATGTCTGAAGATGATTTAATAACCCACAAACTATTTTGTATAACTCTAAGCCTGGCAAATGGGAAACTGTAAACAAATTTCAATTTTAAACTTCACACTTTCATTTTAAAAAATCTTTGGACGAACGAAACACTTTGAAAGAAAAGGACAAACACTTAAATGTGCGAAAACTTTGTTAAATTAATATAACGTGTTAAAGTGCTGTTGAAAAAAATATAAAATCATACATGATTTAACTACATGAAATATATCGGACATCATTTTAAAAAAACAAACAAATAAACGTGTCCATTTGAAGCGACAACGGGACACCGTTACATAATAGCATAACACCATGCTAACATAAATTAACATAACAACATAAGACAATAGCAACATGACACCATAACAACATTTAAACATAACAACGTGACACCATAAAAAACGAAACAACATGTCACCATAACAACGTGACACATAACAACATGACGCCATAACAAGATGACACCATTACAAAATGACACCATAACAACGTGACACCATGATAGATAGATAGATAGATAGATAGATGATATATAGATAGATAGATAGATAGATAGATAGATAGATAGATAGATAGATAGATAGATAGATAGATAGATAGATAGATAGATAGATAGATAGATAGATAGATA
>CAXITT010000192.1:1107863-1128688 GCA_964033795.1 Lymnaea stagnalis | reverse complement strand
TGGATGGATGGATGGATGGATGGATGGATGGATGGATGGATGGATGGATGGATGGATGGATGGATGGATGGATGGATGGATGGATGGATGGATGGATGGATGGATGGATGGATGGATGGATGGATAAGATACATTAGATACATTAGATACATTAGATAGATGGATACATTAGATAGATGGATACATTAGATAGATGGATACATTAGATAGATGGATGGATGGTTGGATGGATGGATGGATTGATGGATGGATGGATGGATGGATGGATGGATGGATGGATGGATGGATGGATAGATAGATGGATAGGTGATATATTGAAACTTCTAAAAGTTCACATTTTTAAAACCTGGTTAGTTTTACTTTCGTTTCTAACAGACCTTAGTGTTGGTTGGTTTAGACCAGACCAAAGCAACCATTTAATGCAGACAAAATAGGGTTTCTTGGTATGGCCCCATGACATCAGTTTTGGAATACACTTTACCAAAGGCGAATCAGCAGGGTGTGATAGGCTACTTTCCCGTTGTAATGCTGAAAGGAACATATTAAAATGTAATTAATTGATGTCGTCTTTGAAGTGTATGCCAAACGTTATGGGGTCCCCAAATGTAAACGCCCCTGCTCGATAGCGCCATTTTTGACGAATTCACGTTTTTCTAGAAAGCGCTCCACGGGAAGTCCATATCTAAAGATAACATAATAATTTAGCCTTCAGGCTATTTTTAGTAATTTTAGACCAATTAATTTACAGCATTTTTTTTTTAAATTTCATGTTCCAAGAAATAATTGTTTCAACTTCAGGGTCAGTAATTTGTGTTATACGGAAAAGTCCACTGCACTAGGCAAAATAAATAAAAAATACTATTAATTATAAACGTTAAGGGAACCAATGGGCACAGAATACACTGATAAATCCACTGAAGCTTTTTGTTTACAAAAAAAAAAAATGAGACCGAATAAGAGATATTATTTTAGAAGATAACATAAAAAAAAATGTTTATAAATAGTTAATAGCTATTATTACGAACGTTTTGATCTCATTCAGTGGGAGCATTTTATTGCTTTCTAATGCTGACTTGTACAACATTTTAGTTCATCTTCCTCCTCAATATCTAAATAGAAACTTTTTTTTTCTTAGATTCGGCGTCTAAAAAAAAAGGTATCATTAGTAAGCTCTTATCAAATAAATTACATTACAGTCATTCCTGTCTCAATTGTATCAGAGGTTTACGACTTTTGCTACTGGGCCGTCACATGCGACCTTCAATCCTAACAGCTGCAGGTGGTGGCTTCACATATTTTAGTGGCCAAAGTTTCATGTGGGAAAAATGTAAAAAGATCAATTTTGACTGCGGAAGGAACAAAACCGAAACGTGGTAAAAAGGGGGGGGGGCGGGGGTTGGCCACAAAGTCACGTGACGGCCCTACAGTCAAGGCCATTGTTGTTGTTTTTTAGACTTTAGACTATATACTTGGGGGTGGGGGTGGAATTAAGATCAATTTTGACTGCGGAAGGAACAAAACCGAAACGTGGTAAAAAGGGGGGGGGGGGCGGGGGTTGGCCACAAAGTCACGTGACGGCCCTACAGTCAAGACCATTGTTGTTGTTTTTTAGACTTTAGACTATATACTTGGGGGTGGGGGTGGAATTCAGATTTTAGGATGGCCAATGCCAGTGGCCAGAGGATTGGGAACCTGTGATCTAAGACATGTCGAAAATATCTTCACAGATTAGTTGACCGTATTTTGAGCGGTCATAAGATAAGTCACCGGACATTTTGCGTGTTCTGTCTTACACAACTTTTATTTGGATATTTTGGCGATTTTCATCGCCTGTATAAAGCTTTCTAGAACCTTCTAGATTAAAATTAGATTATCCTCCTCGAAACGTGTAAAAAATGTCTTTTGTAAGTAGGCCTAATAATTTTTCGAATACGAAAATCTATACAACTAAATGCACTGCTATAACTATAGTGCATTTAAGTTGACAAAGGGGAACCAGTCGAAAAAGGAGGGGGGGGGGGAAACTTCATAATTGTACCGAATCAGTTTTGCCTGAGATGGAGGTCCCATAAAAATCATTCAGATAAATTATGGAGCTATAATTTAAAATTTATCCCATTAAAATCTTTTTAATAATGCCACAGACGTAGCTTGTTAAAGTTATCGAACTTTCTGGACAAATCTAGATGGGATATTCTTAGTTTTAAATCCACCGATACTTTTTTTACGGACCATTTTTAACGACTTTCATTATAGCTCGTTATCATAGCCTAGCTGTTTAAAAGATCACAGAGACAGCAATTTTTTTTTTTTTTTAACGTATGTTATTTAATTTTTTAAATTCATGATTATGTTTGTTAAATTGTATGCACAGCGTGGTGAGTGCAGCCCTAGGCTGGGGTACCACGCTATATAAAACCACTAATGAAATAATAATAATAATTTAATAGGTCCAATATATGGCGTAGCTTGGGTAAGTGCCGCTAAGATTGCGCCAACATTTTGGCCGGCTTCGTGCCAGGAACAAAACTCTGTAGTTGATCGACAACGCCGCCCCTCAATATAAAGAGAATAGTGACGCCCCAGGTGGGCCAGCCAGCCCCCTCCCTCCCTGGAAATTTATGTTTGTGTGAGCAATTGAGACCCATAGCGAGTTGAAACTAAAGAACTGATGAGAAACTTGAAACTGAAGATCTAGTGAGACAGTTGAAACTGAATATCTAGTGAGACAGTTGAAACTAAAGAAGTAGTGAGACAGTTGAAACTGAAGATCGAGTGAGACAGTGAAACTGAAGATCGAGTGAGACAGTTGAAACTAAAGAAGTGGTGAGAGAGTTGAAACTGAAGACCTAGTGAGACATTTGAAGCTGAAGATCTAGTGAGAAAGCTTTTAAAGAGGGAATATAGCAGCGTACGGGGAATGTGAGGCCTTTAAAGCAGTCAGTCATTAAATGTAGACACGGGAAGTCATCGAAAAGTATGAAGTCATCGAAAAGTATGAAGACTGAGCAAAAATGTTTATAAATTTTAATGTTAACCACACTCTTTCTCATGGCGTCACGGGGGACGTACACATCTGAAGACCTCAAGGGAAAAAACGGCAGAGTCCATTTTTAATTTTTTTGAGTTATCACCCCTGACTTATAGCCAGTTAAAAATAGAAGGTGCTGAATTAAGTTTAAAGGAGAAAAAATGGCTAAGTCCATAAGAAAAATTCTGGTCCATAGTTATACGTAATGGTGTTGACCACATCTTCGTCATATATTCGTGCCGGATTCTACACTGCAAGGAGGTTTTCAACATCCAGACTAAATTTACTTGCACAAAAAGTGTTGAATTTCATCTGATTTGTACACTTAGAGTTATCTGTTGCTGTTTTTCGGTTCTTTATGAAGTCGGCAATTATTTCGAAATCAAAAGGAAAAGACAAACCCATAAAATTCAACAAGGTTTCAAAAATTCTCCAGTAAAAATTTAGAGACCAATGAGACCATCCTTTATAATTAACACTATTACATCCTTTAAAATTCATGCTTTTATCATGAAATACGATTTGAAAACATGAAAAATTGCCCTTATTTGATACCTAGCTAGAATTTTATTAAAAATTATAGAACTTAAAATTGAAACAAATATAGTTTATTACAGTGTTATTATAGCCTTTAAACTTGTGAATTTAAAAAAAAATTATTATATAAAAATACCGATATATGCGAAGAACAGGAAGTAATACTTCGCTCTAATTGGACGCCCCATAGTTTCAAAATATTGCGATATTCATAATTGAATACTGAATAATGTAAGGTTCTAACAATATTAGATAATAATTTATGTTTATAGGATACATTTTCATTGATTTGTTTATAGCCTATCCTATTTATTGCAGCATTAAGTTTGCTTACATCCTTTTCTCTAACCTTTTCCGCCACAACTGGGTGTAATACACCTGGCTGGAGACAGACTTTTGACTTTACTTATTTACTTCGTGGCATTATGATTTGGTGTCGAATCGCCTTGAGCTTGGGATATTTCTCATACTCTACATAATAATCCACAAGGTAGTTAGAATGAACACCTTGGTGGATGGAATTCAATTGTATAATAAGGCATAAGGTATGCAAAAGTGACTTCTGGGGCCTAAACTTTATTATAAAGTAGGCCTAGATATTTGGTCAAAAATTTAAACATTTTGTAAAAATAAACCAATGGCATAGTTGAATAGAGCTAATTTTTTTACAGCATTATAACACCAAAATCATATTTTTAACTGTTGTAGTTTTAAAGTTATAGGGGAATGAAATAATAGTCTGTTCTGAAATTTGCGGCCACTTCCAGGGAAGTCCGTTGTAATAGTAACAGAAATCATAGTCTCTGGGGATATTCCAACATTTCTCTTTGCTGGCAGAGCATTTGCATTTTCTTTGCCAAGATATGGGCAGCCTCTAAGAGGATAGTTGAAAGATGATTCGCAGGCCCAGAATATTTTTATTCCATATTTGTCGAGCTTGCTTGGCATATATTGAATAAATCTGCACCAACATCTGAAACCAACCATTCGCTCATATACTCTTCAGGAAAAAAAGTACCTTGCCAAATTTCTCAGGAATGCTTCTCATACATCTCTTATGAGAGCAAATATTTCATGAGCCAGATATGATTGAATAAAAATTCCACTGAAATGCCGATGATGGGAAGATTGTGTCAATATAAGCTTTCATTTAGATCGTCTTAGCCCCTTGCCATTTGTTTTCTTTTACTTTCTCGCCTTCCCTGTTGGTGCAGTCAGCTATTGTTTGTATCATTTTTATTAGTGTACAGAAGAAATGCTTCAGTGGGAGAAACTATGTGATCTGTGAAGGGAGTTTGGTTACAAGACAACTAAATCATGCCACATTGTAAAAAAGAAAATAACACAAAGAGATAATAAGGGGAGAGACTGCAATCAGGTTAGCAAAATAAGAAATGAGTAACACAATTTTATTCTGTTTTATCTGCTGTTTGTTCGCTGACCAAGGCTTCCTGCCGACACTTTCGTTGTTTTGTTGCGTTCCTTTTTTTCAGGTTTGACCTTCCTTTGTTTTATTCATTTCCTAACTTAAAGAGAGCCTTTTACTATGATATAAGAAATATGGGTGTAACCCACCGAGTTGCCAGGAATCGCCAGAAACCCTTTTTTCCCATTATAATAAGTGTACGTGTGTGCCACACCCAGTCGCGACGGACAGGGTGTACAATATGTTGCGGTAGAAAAGGTCAACGGGACTATGTATTAATAGTCCTTATTAACTTATTAGAAAGAAAAGAAAACCATACTTACAAATTTTTTAGGTTAATCCTAATCTTAATATTTGTATTTAAATAAATAATATTAATTACATTTTTCCTTTTCACTCAAAAATGTTGTTTCCACAGTGAAAATCACTCAACACTATACTTATAGTAATACATGGAAGGCCAAGCCTATTCCCTACACAACCAATCTTCCAAGTCTTGAATTTATAAACCCACTTTAGAACCTTATCAGATTTAATAACTAAAAAATTCAAGTCCTTCATGCCTAGCATTCTTCTGTCACTATAGGGCCTACTACCGCATTAATAAACTTCATCACAGTATGTCTGAGATAATTAAAATGCAGACGGCCAGCAAAGAAACTAAATAAAGTTCAGGCATCATTCGACAAAGACACCCATAGTACAACACCAACATTTGTGTTGATATGAAAAGCAGGTTGTTTATTTTTTGCCACTCAGTTTCAATGGTGTTTAAAAGATGTTCATGCTCCACTCTTCATTGAATTTCTGGTTAAAAGGGTCTGATTTTTAAAGCTGTGTTACAAACCAGATTTATCAGCAGTTAAATATGATACCCTAGCAAAAAATGATATCCTAGCAATTTTGTTGAATTGGACTATAGTTTGTTTACAAATCAGTACAAATTACTAATAAAAATAAGCACATGTTATTCAATGCTTTTAATCTGCAAAAGAAGAAAAATATAAAATGGAAAATAATGAGATACTTAAGGATACAACTATTTTTATGTGCCACTATTGATGTGAAGTTTTTAAAATGTAAAATGTTAACTTATTTAAAATTCATTTGGCATTGCCTAATATTTAAAAATAATAAAGTTTATTTCAAAAACATGCTTCATCCTCAAAGGCTCGAAGCGCTGTACAAAGTCAACAAAAAACAAATCTATAATTTATCACATTTAAAACAAACGCAACACTACAAAAACTAATTACAAGCATACCAAGTCCTGTAGCAACAACATTTATTCATTAATATTTATATTTATGGGTTTATTTAATAAAATAAGATTAATATCTGCATAGGTAATGTGTAACAATGTACTCTCCCCAGTGAAAAAGTCCATGTTTCATAGTCTGATGAAGATTTCAGTGTACTTATTATGGATGTGGTAGTAGCTGTCATCAAGTCAAACTCAGGCCATGTATCCACAGGCTATAAGCCACAGCTCTATGAGATGCTCTGTTGGATAGCAAAACACCACCTGGAGAAAATGTAAGTTAGTTCTAAACACTCACATTTAATAAATCCAATTAGGTTTCGCTATGACTAGTTGTTCAGAAATAAAACGTCTTGAAGAGCCTTGTTAATTTCTAGACTATTATGTAAAAAATATAAACATTGCAACAAAAGAAACAGCACACGTGCCAAAGCTTGCATCTTTTTCTTTTGCTATATTCATTAGGTGATTTAAAAATGACTTTGAAATGTTTAAAGGGGAAAAAACTGTTCAAAGAAGCCATTAGGTGTAGTTTTTTTGGAAAACTTTTTTAGTACTTGGTAATAAAAGTATTGTACATGAATTTTAGGAAAATAAGCCAAATATCTTCCCATGATGTCAATGAAAACTGTGGAGGAGGAGCCATGAGAACTTATACTAACACAAGTTCAAGGGTTGACTGGGATTAAAGGTAATTCAAATCATGGAATGCATTTTTAAAAAAAAATTCTGATTGGAAAGTTAACTGTTGGTTGTTTATGCAGCTCAGGCATATTGTTAACTGTTGGTTCTGTATGCAGCTCAGGCATATTAAGCGTTGGTTGTTTATTCAGCTCAGATATATTGTTAAGTATTTTCAAGCAATCCCAGAGAATCTCTGTCTCAGTTCTCTCTTTATTTTGTGCCTGTTGGAATCAATGGTGAGGGATTTATAATTTAAGCAATTGTGCTCACATGCGCAGTGGAGGATACAGAAAAAAGCTGCGTAAGCCCTCAAAAGTGAATCAATGAAAGGTTTAGACTGTAGATGAGCCAAGTAAATCTTCTCCATTTAACCATATATACACCTACAAGCAGAATTGGCTCCCTCCTGTAGAAACAAATTTATGTTTAAAATCTGGCCTCTTTTGTTTGAAAAGTTATAGTGTCGGCACTGACTATGTTTCAAAAATGAAACCTTGTCGTTGTCAGAAATTCTTTGCATTTATTTAAATATATATCAAATTCTTTAAATATATATCGAATTCTGCTTGTATTGTGAGGAAGTAAGTCATCAAAAACTTAAGCAAAAAATAAGTGATTTTCAAAAAGTAATTAAAAAGAACTTGTGGATTAAAGAATATTTTGCTTTAAAAAAAAAAAAAAGTCAGCAAAAAGTATGCAGAGCAGGCCCAAAACAGTCCAAGTTTCCATGCCAACGAATATGTTATTGAGCAAAAAGTAAAAACTTAAACAAAAAATAAGTGATTTTAAAAAATTAATTAAAAATAACTTGTTGATTAAAGAATATTTTGCGTTAAAAAAAAAAAAAGTCAGCAAAAAGTATGCAGAGCAGGCCCAAAACAGTCCAAGTTTCCATGCCAACGAATATGTTATTGAGCAAAAAGTATGCAGAGCAGGCCCAAAACAGTCCAAGTTTCCATGCCAACGAATATGTTATTGATGCACTTGACAACAACACTGTACATTTCCCATCTCCTACCAGAACATTTTTATCATTGACCGTCTGTAATTGTGAGGCACCTTGTTAGGCTCCAGAGAATGAATGGCTTGTCACTGTAACTACAAATGTTGTTTTTTTTTCCTTACTCAAAAACAATATGATACTGCTACTTTATAAATATATATATATATATATATATATATATAAATACATATAATTTCTCCATATTTATATGTATGTGTAAAAAATCTTTTTAATAATGAATGTTGTTTCAATCTCATAGTTCTCTTTATAATAATAAAATTATGCTTGGACTTTGGCCTTTCAATAAACTTCCCCCAAGTCTCTTAAAAATTAATGAAAGTAAAAATTACTTGTGTTTGTAAAAATATTAAAAAAGAACATAGACAGTTTATTTTAGGCACATGAAATTTAGTGAGCTGGTACCGTACAGTACCCAAACTAAAGTACATCAAAAGGAGGAAAAACAACTTAAGTTGTCATTAGTATAAGTGTGTGTTGAGAGGCAGAAGGACATGTGTCATTTAAAGGCAGTCATGTATTCTCAATGTTTTTAAAGTTCATGCTGTCTCAAGTACTGCTGTCTAACTTATGGGTTATGTTTTCAAACATATAATCCTTTAGTTATAAGGAAAGAGCTCCTGAAGGAACATCAATAATACCTGGATGTGTTTTATGTGTTGAATTTTAAATTATGAATTTTTAGTTTGGACCATAGATATTGTATAAAAAATGTAGTACCGTACACAAGCTGTGTCATCTTGCATGTGATATTTGAGATTTGATAATTTAGTATGTACTTCTTCCGTTGGTTGAAAGGAAAGCACCAGAGACCCAAAGCCATTGGATGCTTGTTCCAACTGAGAGCAGAATTCCAAATCCTCTTTACAGTCCACAATCTTATGTTCATTCCAAGTCGCATAACTCCTGAAATTGAAGGCAGTGGTAACAGTACAACAGTCCATGTTCCGCAGGAAATTGTGAAAACTGCCAACGAGGCCTTAGCCAATAGGTTGTCCTTTGAGAAATGTGATACCGTCGTTAGCAATCCCCCCTTTGGATCTTACCTGCCTCTTAAAACAACGGTGAGCTGCTCTTTCTAGCTGGCTGTATGTGTATATAGAAGAGGGGGGGGGGGTTGTCGAGCAATCTATACAATTTTTTTATATTGTGGATTCATAAAAAATATTCCAAAGTGTATCAGTCAGCCATGCAGTTATGTTTTTTTAACACTGTGATGATAATTTAAATAAAGTTTAAACAGCGCAAAATTTGACACCAAAAGGACTATGTTTAACTTGTGAGGGAGGAGTCATTATCACTTAAACTTATTGATCCTAATCTCCAAATAGTTGTAGCCTGGCACACAACAAGAATAATGAGAACTCCCTTGATGTTGATTTAAGCTTAGCCAAAGTTATAATAATTTAAAAGTGTCTATCAAACCATCTCTCTGATATTAACACTTATACAGTATAAATCTGATCTAAACAATCAATATAACTCGCTATTGATGACCAAGAGATTTTGTTTCATATTTAAAGAAGTATTTTTGTATCTATTTCATTTCTCTGTAGCCAAAGTGATCAACTCCCATTGGCCAAACATTCCTAATACTCCTCAACCCTGAGGAACAGGGTATGTTTGGCATTGTATCTGTTCTGTAAGACTTATGTATGTATCTGCTCTGTATGGCTTATATATGCCGTTGTATCTGTTATGTAAGTCTATAAGTCTAATGTATGCTGTTGTATCTGTTCTGTATGGCTCATGCATACAGTTGTATCTGTTCTGTATGACTTATGTAGCCTATACTGTTGTAGCTATTCTGTAAGACTTTTGTATGCTGTTGTAGCTGTTCTGTATGGCTCATGCATACAGTTGTATCTGTTCTGTATGACTTATGTATCCTATACTGTTGTAGCTATTGTGTAAGACTTATGTATGATGTTGTAGCTGTTTAGTCAGATTTATTCTGTTTGCTCATATTGTTAAACTGAATATCTTAAAAGGTGATTTGATATCATTATCTGTTTAGAGTAACTTGCCCCTCATGCAACCATTCCTTTGGGCAACCACTATACTTAACTCTTGATATATGCGATATATTAAAACAAAGGTATACTTAGTAGACGCCCTTAGGCTTTTTTTGCTTCCGGATCATATACTGCCATTTTGGAAAACGGTATCAACAGTGAAAATTTGACGAAAAGCACCAATCTCTTTTGAAATTTTAAGTTAAGTTGTTGATTGTGTTATTTATCCTTAGTATTTGGTGTGAATGAGTTGCTAACATTGTGATAGGTTGTGTAAAGGTCAAAATAGACTGTAAACACTAGATAGGTTGTGTAAAGGTCAAAATAGACTGTAAACACTATGAAGTGTGATAAATAAATGTGATAGGCAAGTCTGATTTCTTGCTGGTTGCACTCAGGGCCAGGCACGCAAGTGTGCTGTCACATGTTTAACCACAATGGTTGCAGTGAAGGAAAAACAATTTTAGTTGCCTTGTTTGCAACCCCATAGCGGTAGGTAGGGATACTAGTTTAGATCTAGCCCAGTCCAGATCTAATTAAGATTTGGAATTATTTTATATCTAGACACTGTCTATGCCTATGCTTCTATAAAATATTAATTTAAATAGCAAGCTATGTTTCCAAGTTTTTTAAATTAAGAATTTTGTTTGATGAGTTGTGCATAATAGCATCATGATATTTTATGAACCATCACCATTCTACAACCTATTCATCTATTTTTTCCCCAGAAGAAGCATAAAGAATAAGAATAGATCGAAGCCAAAGTGGACCCAACAAGCTTTCTTGAAAGCTTTAAAAGCTATAGATAATGGGATGCCTGAGAGAAAGGCTCAGAAGCTTATGGCATTACTTGGGGAACTTTTATAAATAAACTATCTGGACGACGAGGAATCAACAGTGCACCAGAAAGAACTTAACTGAGCATGCCTGAAGAGCAGGAGATTGTAAAATTTATTAAAGACTCTACAGACAGAGGGTTAAAAAAAACTAAACAAGAACTCTTCATAATAATAATAATAATAATAATAATACAGCAAATGCTAAATTTCCGTAACCGGAATTCAAAATTCCCAAATAATATGCCCGCTGAGAAGTGTTACGGAAATGTTAAAGTGCGCTAGCCACAAATTGTCCACCGCACTGCTCAAAAACTTGGGAAAACAACGGGCTGCAGTAACAAAGGAATCCATCCTCAAATAGTTTGATGACATCAATACAACAGCCAAATCTGAGATTCCTCTATTTTCATTGAGCAAAATTGATTTTTCAATTGTGTTGAATCAGGGTCTAGTCTTGATTCTGGGACCGGAAAGGTTTTATCCTTCATGGGAACCAAATTTGTGTATCAGCTCGAACCAAATTTGTCTATCAGCTCGGGAGTGAGCAAAAATCCAGGATCACTGCACTGGTTTGCTCCTATGCTATAGGGTACTCAGGGGGGAAAAAAGACAGAAAGAGAAAATGGAAGTAAAAAAGACTGCTGAAAGATAATTCAAAAGGGAAAGGACCAAGAAAGACAAGCAAAATGCTTAATGACTCTGAAACAGACACAAGCATTAATGAGTCTGAAATGATGTTCGATGACGATTCGGGAGATGACTTTGAAGATTTAGTCTATTTCAGAATACAATTTTGTTTATTAGTAAGAATTAAATAAATATCAAACAGGAGTGTCATGAAAAACTGCAAGAGTTATTGGTTTTAACATGTGTAGTCTAGTCTAGTCTAAATGTGTCAGATTTATTGATGTTTTTATGTGCATATCTGTGTTAGATTTATTGATGTTTTTATGTGCATATCTGTGTTAGATTTATTGATGTTTTTATGTGCATATCTGTGTTAGATTTATTGATGTTTTTATTTGTGTATCGGTGTTAGATTTATTGATGTTTATATGTGCATATCTGTAATCAGATTTAGTGATGTTTCATGTGTGTCTATGTGCCAGATTTATTGATGTTTTTATGTGTGTATCTGTGTGAGTGTATGGGGAGATCTCTAGCTTTAATATCACAACTTGTCTGGCTTAATTCACTTCATATAAAAGTTGTGCCAGTTTAAATTGTGTGCTTGTTTTCATGTTCAGTTACAGTGGTAACAGATGGCAGAACATGTACCCACTACACAACTATGCTGCACAGGGGGAGAAAACTGAAGTAGATATCCTGCTAAAGCAAGGCTACAATCATTCTCTGCTAGACAATGTTGGCTATGCTCCTATACACTACGCTGGCAGGTCAGTTTCACGCCAATATCAGTAGGTCCTTTGTCTCACACACACACACACTTAAATATACACACACATGCACACACACACGTTATATATATGTGTGTAAGTGTATGTGTTTGTATATATATATATATTACCTAGTTAGTTTGTACAATATAAGGTACTGCATTCAAGCTGTGTGTAGGAAATAGTAGAGTAGTGTAGAATATGTGAATGCTTGAACACCAATATTTTGGACATCAATGTCTTGTACCCTAATATTACAATATTTAGTTACTCTAACAATACAGTCCTCGTCTTTGAGAAATAACCTGGTAATGACATGACATGGGTGTTCAGTGAAGTGAAGTATCCCAAAAATTGTGTTTTTTTTCTCCCAAATTTCAAAGAAATGTTTGTAAAATTGGGTCCCTTTTGTACTGTTAACAATTTCAGAGATCTCAATAATTCCTGATGATTTTTACCTTAAAATTTCATGATTTTTATCTGTGGTTTTGATTGACTTTCTAATCAGCTGTTGCCAATCAAATGTTTATTGCTTGCTGAAATTTCTTCTACTATCTTTATTACTGACCAATGTTGAATACTTTCTGCTCAGAAAGCCAAACACTTTATTTATTCCTTTGCAAGACATGTCTTTTTGAAATTCTAAGCCATTGATTTTGAATGAGAGAAAATGCTTGGGATCATTTTGAAAGAAATTCTAACATGTCTTTAGAATAATTTTTGAAAAAACTCACAAAGGAATTGTATATCCTGACAGATTTGGCTTCATAAGCACCGTGGAGGCTCTGCTCATTGCTGGCTGCTCAGCCGACTTGGCTGACGAAATGAAGAACATGCCACTCTACATGGCTGCCAGGAAGGGCAATGTCCAGCTGGCAAAGTGCCTGCTGCAGTGTCCAGATTTAGACTTGGTAGGCATTATACTTTATTTGGAATGAGGATGATTTGGTAAACTAAATAAGAATAGAGTCCACGTAGTACATAAAAATGTAATCATATCAACCTTTAACAGAAGGCACAATTTCTAGTCATTACTGCAAAGCAAAAAGGTGTAAAACAAGTTCCACTTATTTAAATGCTTAACATATATTTAAAAAATAGCTTAAAAACATATTACTGATATTACTGTCAGGCAACATTTTGTTTTATTTTATTTAAATGAATTGCAAATTCTGCAGGTTTAAATTTTTAGATTTTACTTATAGAAACTTTATATTGTATACTGACCTACTGTTTTAGGAAGTGTTTCACGGAAACAAGTGTGTGGCTTTAATTTTAATCGGGAATTCCAACCCAAACCACGCATAACATGAACTAGTAACATTTTTTGAAAACCAGCCATAAAATTCCATGTCCACCTATATTACAATCTGATCATCTTGTTCCATTTATAATACCTGTACCATTTGAAGTAAGGTGATAATTATTTATTTTAATTTAAAAATGTTAAAATCCTTAGACTTCTTAAAATATTTAAAATTTACTGTTTAAACCGATACAATTTCATGCACAGATAGAATGCAATCTGTGAAGTTGTCATCAATCTGTGATCTATGAAGTTGTCATCAATCTGTGATCTATGAAGTTGTCATCAATCTATCTTATTTAAGGACATTTTGAGTCCTTTTAGATTCTTTGCGTTAAACAATTGTTCTTTAGTTTCAGTCATATTAAGACAGCTATATTTTATACAGTTACATTTTAGACAGCCACAATTTAGAGAACTACATTTAAGACAGCTACATTTTAGACAGCTACATTTAAGACAGCTACATTTAAGGCAGCTACATTTTAGACAGCTACAATTTAGACATTTACATTTTAGATCACTATATGTTAACATTTCTTTTGAATATTGACCGACATTGTGACAGTCTTAAATTATATTCACTCATAAATTACATTCACTCGGTGCTGAGAAATCATAAAAGTGTTGTCTAAGAAGCAGTGATTCCACTATTTATTTGATAAATTGTCAGATTCAAAGCGTTCAAACGTCTGCTGGGCTCCGAAGGACCAGGCTTTCAGTGGCTCGCCTCCGGAGAATCTAAAACAGATTGGAAAGGGTCAAATAATGACTACCAAATTGAAAAAAAATGTGATGTAGAAAAGGTAGGACCCACTGACACCTAGGTGACCCTAAAAGGTAGGGCCCACTGACACCTAGGTGACCCTAAAAGGTAGGGCCCACTGACACTTAGGTGACCCTAAAAGGTAGGGCCCACTGACACCTAGGTGACCCTAAAAGGTAGGGCCCACTGACACCTAGGTGACCCTAAAAGGTAGGGCCCACTGACACCTAGGTGACCCTAAAAGGTAGGGCCCACTGACACTTAGGTGACCCTAAAAGGTAGGGCCCACTGACACATAG
Source organism: Lymnaea stagnalis (assembly GCA_964033795.1). Classification (NCBI taxonomy): domain Eukaryota; kingdom Metazoa; phylum Mollusca; class Gastropoda; family Lymnaeidae; genus Lymnaea; species Lymnaea stagnalis. Next base: position 1,114,106 of record CAXITT010000192.1, on the reverse strand, counting down.
GTGACCCTAAAAGGTAGGGCCCACTGACACTTAGGTGACCCTAAAAGGTAGGGCCCACTGACACTTAGGTGACCCTAAAAGGTAGGACCCACTAACATCTTAGTCTGAAAGGTAGGACTCAATAACCCCTAGGTGACCCTATTGTATACATCACATTGTTTAAACCACACATTGTTTATACCAGCATACTGTTAATGCCATCACTTTGGTAATTGCATCATTAGTTTTGCACTATCCTAAACTTTATTCAATTGAACTGTATATGTCATCCCTTGATCCTCAGAAACCATGTACACAAAACAACTCCATAAAACATGAACAAAGACTTCATAAACCCTGTACATAGACTCCATAAACCATGTAAAAATAACTCTATAAACCATGGACAAAAACTGCCAAAATCCATGTACATAGACTGAAAAAACTTTGAACGCAGACTTCCAAAACCATGTAAGCAGACTCCATAAACTCTGTACACAAACTCCATAAACCATGTACACAGAGCCCAGAAACCATGTACACAGAGCCCAGAAACCATGTACATAGACTCCTAACACCCAGACGTCCAAATTCATTTTAACTAATTCCTTGATTGGATAAAACTTTACTTCATAAACATTTATTTGTAGATAAAATGTCTCCTTAAGTGGTGGGGGAAAAGAAGCGAATCATTGACTAAAAAAGCAGTAACTTCAGTGCAAGAACTAATATGAATATTTTTGAAAGCATTTTAGGAGAGGACTTAAGTGATACAAATGATGATTTTAACATTCCCCATGACCATCTCAGTTGAGATTCTTCTTTTGGTGAATCTCATGCTAGTCTTAGTGATACTGAAGTAGGCCTACTGAGCCTACTGTTAGACTTCGAGGCAGGCCCGGAGGTTGGGCGAGGACTGACTGAATTTTAATCACGGAAGCCACAGATTATAGATCAGAACTAATAAATTTTATAGTTAAACAACTCAAATCAGTTCCACAGTTCCTTTTTAAATGTTTACCAGTCAATAATAACTATTTTGCCTGATATTTTGTATGTTGTACTTAGTTTTAGCTGTGGACCCTGTTTCTTATTTCTTTAAGTAATATATGACCTAAAATTACTAAAATTGCTTTCAGAGGTTTAATTGTAATCAAAACCTTAGCAAACTATACGTTGTCTGAAAGATACAAAATTTAGATTAGGGCTTAAAGTGTATCTAAAAAAATAAATGCTGTTATGAGCATTTGACAGCAAGACATTTAGTTGATTTTTTTTCCTCTTGAGCTCTACAAGGTCAAGGACACTGAGCAAAAAAAAATATTTTGGGGTGGGCAATATAGCCAACTTTATCACCATAATTTTTGCCTTTCTAAAATTATATACTTATTGGAGTCTTTTATCAATATTTACATGTCATTAAATGCAATTTCAAAAGGAACTCAAAAAGCTCACACACTACAGAATGATGCATGCCACGGTTCGAGGGTTAAATTTGCTCTCTATTTTTCACTATACTCTGCATTAATAAAAAGTTTTTTTAGTCTTTTAAATAATAGTAAACACATCTGACGTCATATTTCTTTGATTTCATCCCAATTATGTGATAACATGAATTTTCTAATCACGTTTTTTAAACCTTAATTCTAAAAAAAAAGCGTTGGGTGGGTACTTTTAAACTTATTTTAGTGCCTTTAAATGTTTCTTGATGATATTAAGGCATAGTGCATGTTGTTAAATTATCTTGAATTTGATGTATGACATAATTTTGTAAGTCAATAAAAAATATTTTAACGACTAAAAAGCAATCTTTTATTTTTTTTTATAACCTTTGAATTAAGGGCTCTAGCTGCTTGAAAAAAATTGGGCTTAAATATTGTAAACTTTGGAGCAAATAAACCAATTCCCGGACGTTGTTAGAAAAGATTGTTCCTTAATATGGCACTTTTTCCAAGTACAAAAAATCTATTTATGGTCGATTTTCAGCAAATTTGAAAAATACATACCTTTTTTGTTTATTAAGATTTCTACCTAAAATAAGTTGCCTATATCTTAGAATAAAAATTTCTATCAGGTGAAACTCACCATAAGTGTCTGCTATGTATAAAAAAAATTTGTTTGGACTTCCTAAAGTTATTTATCCAAATAGTTTAAAAATATTTCTACTTCATGTGGACACCCAAAGGCGTAAAGCACTTGTAGGTTTTTATAAGGGAAAGTTCAGAATTATCAGAAGCAATAGGTGTGTGTGGTAAGAGCTTTTTCTAAAAAAAAATCATTAAGTTATTAGTCAACAAATTTAAGTATTTAATAAGAATTGTGAAGATGTGCAAAATTTAAAGTCTGTTCTACATCTCCACATACATACCTTTCAGCCCCAGCAAACGGGACCAATCAAAGAAACACGGCAAACGAAAGTCTGATGGAAAAGTGGAAAGCTTACCAGCTGTTGAAAGATCCACAAGTGAGTCTGAGAACTTCAAGGAAAAAAGCTCCATCTACCTAATTGCATGCAGAGGGGACATTTTAATTTTATTTAGGATATCTCACTGGTTATCTGTCTTAGACTGGCCACTGTCATTAGTTAGACTGGCCACTGTCGTTAGTTAGACTGGCCACTGTCGTTAGTTAGACTGGCCACTGTCGTTAGTTAGACTGGCCACTGTCATTAGTTAGACTGGCCACTGTCATTAGCTGCATGTCTTTGTCTACTCTTACAGTTCAAAATGATTTTTCTTCTTATTGTTAAAAAATTTGCTAAATTAATTTAGTTAACTAAAAACTACCTTGGACATAATTAAATAATTATGTTCATGTATTTTAGTTATGTAAATGCTTACAGTACAGTATTTTTGGAATTTGTATGTTTAAATTTTAATTGATTGTGGGCTATGCTCCCATACACTATGCTCCAACCCTTCAAATCTTACATGATCACTGCCATTACTACCAAACAATATCAGGAAGGCCCAAATAATGTGTCCATAAAAGATGTAAAAAGGGGGGAGGATGTGATGACTTTTTGATGGCCTATATCTTCAATGTTACCACAGTTATGGAAGTATTTTCTAAAGATTAAATATCTTGACAATGAATCTAATTTCAATTTCATTCAACAAATAAATTCCCCTTGACAGTTTTCTGACCTTAAATGTCACTTTTCACCAAAAATTCCTCTGTCAAAAGCTGTGACAGGAAGTTAATGTGTAACAAAATTAGTCAACTAAACACATTCTTATTTTCCACACTATATTATTACTGTCACTGTCACATTATCTGAAGTGAATAAATACATTTACTTTGAATTGGTCACAAATGCTGACTTATTTTTTTATTTCAAGTTTATTTTCTCATGAAGGTTTCAGCTAACCTGATTGTTTAGCATGATATTGTAGTGTGTACATAATTTTTTATGGTACAATGCCAATGTTGTTTTATTAGAGGTCTGGAGTTGTTCAATCTTTATTATTTAAAAAAAAATAATTTTTGTTTCAAAGTTATTGTAAAAATTCTTGATAAAATTATTGTTGTCAAAATGTCTACCCCAGAAAGTGGGAGTGATCCATTTGATTGATTTTTTCTATTTTATTTTGGTCTAAAACACTAAATAAGTCAACGACATTTTTTTTTATGTCTACACATTTTTTTATGTCTCACACATTTTTTTTATGTCTACGCTGGAATAAACGTCAGCTGGTTGTAAGAGTTCGCCTTTATTTTATATTTCGGTTTAGTTGTTCCAAGTGGGTCAACTGGGTTCTGGTTCAAGGTTCCAAGTGGGTGAACTGGGTTCTGGTTGAAGGTTCCAAGTGGGACGACTGGGTTCTGGTTGAAGGTTCCAAGTGGGACGACTGGGTTCTGGTTGAAGGTTCCAAGTGGGTGAACTGGGTTCGGGTTGAAGGTTCCAAGTGGGACGACTGGGTCCTGGTTGAAGGTTCCAAGTGGGACGACTGGGTTCTGGTTGAAGGTTCCAAGTGAGACGACTGGGTCCTGGTTGAAAGTTCCAAGTGGGACGACTGGGTCCTGGTTGAAGGTTCCAAGTGGGACGACTGGGTCCTGGTTGAAGGTTCCAATGGGACGACTGGGTTCAGTTAGAAATACGAATAAAAACAGGACGTTTCGGCGTAAAGCCTTCAACGGCAAAAATAAAAACGGAATAAAGAATAAAAAAGAATATACTTTACTATAGATTAATAAAGACATAACTTGGCTCCTTGGAAGTATTTTCATGTCTAATATGAAATCGTTTATATTATAAGGAAGTATTTAATGAATAAGTCTGATAATGTGTATTTTCACCCGGCACTATATAGTGCAGTACCGTAGTAGCAATAAAGTTACTTATAAAAAGTTCAGTTGTTAATTTAAACAGTACAGTATAGTCCTGTAGAATTACAGTATAATATAGGACATTTAAGTTCACATATCGGTATATGGTAAAGTACAGTGAAGTGCATTATAATTTGAAAATATGACAGACATAGCGGGCTAACATGGTTAGTGAAATACCACACGGTGTAACTATAGTTCGTTATTATAGTACACGTATATATAAATGGCCAGACAACCTAAGCAGCCATCTTTTAATCTGTGTGTTGACGGAGATTTGAAACAGTTGAGCACGCCTCCTTGGTGCCACATACCTCTTTGGGTGTCACAGACCTCTTGGGTGCCACATACCTCTTGGGTGCCACATACCTCTTGGGTGTCACAGACCTTTGGGTTTCACAGACCTCTGGGTGCCACAGACCTCTTGGGTGCCACATACCTCTAGTGTACTACACATCTCTTGGGTGTGTCACAGACCTCTAATGTGCTACACATCGCTTGGGTGCCACATACCTCTAGTGTGCTACACATCTCTTGGGTGTGTCACAGACCTCTAGTGTGCTACACATCTCTTGGGTGTGTCACAGACCTCTAGGGTGCTACACATCTATTGGATGCCACATACCCGGGGCACAACACAAGCAAAAACGTACAGGAAATATTGGAGAGATAACATACGGTAGCTGGAAGCCTGGAAAAAAGACACTAAATTATTATTTTTTTAACGTCTGTTTCGCGGGACACAGGTTGCTGAGCTCTGTGTTATTCACATATACTGTTCATGAAGTGATACGATTTTGGGGGGTCCTCTGAAGTTGGTACTGGGGTGTGGACGGCCCCCCCTCCCCTTTTAGTACCCCACCCCTCTTTTCGCTTCCCCATGATAATATCCACCAGTTTTTCCGTTTAATTTAAAAGTTGTTAACTTTCTTCTTTCATTGCTGTATGCACTGACTTGCAATTCTTTTTTTTTTATTATTATTAAAAATATAGCATAAGACATAATCACACTATCTTAATATATTAAAAAAGCTATATGTCTTTCCCCTGTCGCGTGCTTTGCCACCATATTCATCTATTTACCATTGGTTGTTCACTGTGTGACTCATTAAATGGTCTCGCAAACGCAATTGTGACGGTGTGTGATAGGAAAATTTGTATTACAGTTTTGTGAATGTTATAGGTGGGGGGGGGGGGGAAGGGGTAGGGGGGGGGTGGAGGAACACAGTGGCAAAAAGAATGAGGTTAATTAAGGAGGGCGCCAAAAGCAATGTTATAGGTGGGGGGGGGGGAAAGGGGTAGGGGTGGGGTGGAGGAACACAGTGTCAAAAAGAATGACGTTAATTAAGGAGGGCGCCAAAAGCAAACGAAACGTGAGTTGAAATCAAACAGATAAAACGAACACGTTAATAAGAAGTACAAAAAGGACAAGAAGCCTATTTCTCAGACTAGCAGAGCGTGGTTTCGATCCACGGACCTCTGGGTTATGGGCCCAGCACGCTTCCACTGCGCCACTCTGCTTCACCGTAGTGGGTGTTCTTTTGGACAGCATGTCGTTGGACATTCTCACAACATGTCACGCCGTGAACCCTGTTCTGCCATCTGATCACATCACGATTATATTATAAAAAATCATGTTAAAGTATAATCTCGAATGCTGGTCCAAGTTTTGGTTATTGATTTGAGCAGGTGAAAATTGTAAAGCAATTTAATTAATTTTCAGTTATTATAAAAAAAATAAGTACAGCCTTTTTATATAAAAATCGGACAAACTATTTTGGTCAATGCAGAGAGATGTTCGCCATGATGTCATTTACGTGTTTTTGTCTAGTTTCTGTTTTGGATTCACTACCCTTTTTTTGGTAATTTGAGTTAAATTTTCCTCAAGGGGTCGAGATCGCAAATTGCGTCACGATAAAAAGGGGGGGGGGGTGT
>CAXITT010000192.1:1087289-1107620 GCA_964033795.1 Lymnaea stagnalis | reverse complement strand
GGGGGGGGGGGGTAAAAAATTATGATGTTACGTTGTTGTTTTTTTAATCTAAAAATTTTCTAAATCTTTAATCACTTAATGTTAAGATCGACATTACCTCAGGTATTATAGGTACCATGAAACTCGTGCAAACCAGTGGCATAGCTAAGGGGTACGAGGGTGCGGACCGCACTGGGTGACCAATCCCAGGGGGTGACACCATCTCAGGGGGGTGACACCATCTCAGGGGGGTGACACCATCTCAGGGGCGTGACACCATCTCAGGGGCGTGACACCATCTCAGGGGGTGACACCAAATGGAAAAAAAAATTGTACATTTATAAAACACAGACTGCTCGGTCTAACCGAATTTCATAAAAGGGTAACCAATCGCCTGTAAATTGTCCCACAAATGTAACCAATCCAAATACGTTCTTTATTAAAAGTTCAAGGTTGATGCGTCATAAATGATGTGACACTATGTGATGTTAGTGCGTTGGACATTGACCATGACCACTTTAATCAACAGATTTGTGCTAGTTCTGATCGTGACTGTGGTTTCGCAGATGGCTAATGAGGCCGATTCTGGGACGAAATTATCCTGTACAATACGTGGAGGGGACTGATGGGGCATCTCCAGGAGCAGAGTCAAACCGGGCCTTCCTGACATGTATCTTGCACTCTGCAGCCGCTAATCAATGTTTCTTTCATGCATCTCATCGGAGTTTTGAGTGGCGATTAAAGCGACAGTGAAACATTTGGGAAAAGATGATGTATTCATTTTGTTAATGTAAATACACATTGGCTCATCCCATCGTGAATAAATACTTTCAGTTATTTTCCCACTTGATAAAGATTTCGTTTTAGTCTATAACTATAAGTATTAATCCCCTAGACAGAGTGCCAAGAGGATATCTCAAACGAGAGATAGCTTTCAAGGTGAAAACATAAGTCAGATCACCACAATGATCCAAGGTAATAGTATATCGCTAGGTAAAACATGTACGCTAGCTTTTTTAGCTCAATGTTCACTAAGCCACGTAGTCACTTCACTTACGACGCACACATATGGCATTTATATGCTTGACTCTGGACGCCAAGATCTCCTTATTAATTGGAACGTTTCAGACTGATCTCGGACAACGTCCATTATAATTCTATTGCATGGTCATGAGAATATTTAGTTATATGATCTAAACCAGATGTGTTGCAATTCAGACCTATTTGCATTTTTAATAACATTCGCCATACTTTTTTCACACTCACGTACTCCAACAGTTTTGTTTATCCAAACAACAGTGATTCTCATACTCTTGACAACCGCTTCCCTGATGATCTACAGTTTATCCTTGACTTAGAGAAAGATTAAGAGCCATTTATCCACACACAAATTTAAAAGCTACTTATCAACAAAATAATATAATTTCTTATAAGGAAAATATCATTTAATCGATTAAAACAAAAGATTTTAATAAGTTATCGGAAGCATTTATACAAATTCAGGGGAGCGAACTTTACATTTCTTTTTAGAATAACATTTTCCCGGTTATCAACCCAACCACACACACAGCTTATTGGTATCCGAGATAGAGACAAATTCAATACGAATGACAATTGACATTTCTGAAGTCTGCGCAGCCGTACCGATGTGTGGAACTGCCCTGAGGTCATTCCCACGTTGACCGTTCAGGACAGAAGCTGTAGTATGACCAGTAACTACGATGTGGTTTTTGACCATTTCGCAATTTCTGCTATTGATCAAGTCATTTATGTATAATTACAGTACATGTCAATGTATTATTACAGTGCATGTCGATGTATTATTGCAGTACATGTCAATGTATTATTGCAGTACATTTCAATGTATTAATGCAGTACATGTCAATGTATTAATGCAGTACATGTAAATGTTTTAATCAAGAAAAGGAGATGCTTCATTTTATCTCAAGGTTGTTGTTTTTTGGGTGGGGTGGGTGGGTGGGGGGGGGGGCCTGGATGAATATGATTTCTGAAAGATTTTTACCTTTATTTTTTAAAAAATATTTTTTTTTTTAAATACCAAGATTTCAAAAAAAAATTTTTTTTGTGTTAAGTCAGGTTGTTAAGTTGGGTTGTTAAGTCAGGTTGTTAAGTCAGGTTGTTAAGTCAGGTTGTTAAGTCAGGTTGTTGGCTCCGCTATGAGCTGCGGCAATTATATATATTTAAAACATATCCAATACAAAGGGGTTCAATCTGCAGATAACACTTAACAACTAATAATATTGTTCGTCTTTTATTGGGCATCGAACGTCTCATGTATACCACCTGTGCTGATTCCAGATCTGAAGTCAGATTTAGTTTGGCACGTCGGGATTTGACGTCATGCGGCTTCATGTGTGAATCAAATTGTGTTCCACGCAACAAAAAAATAATAAAAAATTACAGAACTAGTATTTGCTTTATATAACTTTGTGACGTCAAGTGGAGTAGTCATAACATCACAACAAAATGTTTATTCTTCTATAACCTGAAATACAAATAAAAAAGCAAATTTAATCAAGCAAATGCAAGTGTTTGAAGAAATACAATTTTAAAAAAAAGTATTATTTACAATATAATTCATTTTCTTATTTTCTAAGTTATAGACCGTTTAAAAAAAAAAGATATTATATGGTCTATGTGCGTTCGTCGAATTGTAAATTGACTGATGAGTGGGCAGATGGTTCTTTTTACAACTTCTTGTTTGTAGCATTGGTTTTTTCCCTGTCGCCTTCTTTCATCAGGAATAGGTTGAATGCTGTGTTAACTTGTTGACAAACCATTTGCTAATGCCAGTAGCTTACGTGGTGCATGAAAATATTCCTTATAAGTTTGCATAATACATCTGTATTTTTATTCTTTTTTTTTCTTTTGTTGAAAAGTCACAAAATTCGCATAATATCAGTATTTTATTCATTTACTTTTTTCAAATTCATAAAATTTCGCATAATATATCAGTAATTTTTTCATTCCTTTAATTTTTGCAAATTCACAAGTTTAAAGACGTTAATAACATGGTTTAAAATATCCTTAAATCAATATCAAGGAATACAATTTTAATATACATTTTGCTAGGAATCAAACATGTGCAGTCTGTTTTCAAATTATATTTTTTGTCGTAAGTGAAGTTGATAAAATAACTTTCCATCTGTAAAATTCAGAAACATAGATGCTTTTTTTGGTGCATATATGTGCTTTACTAGCGAGGCAGTGGCTTCTAACAGGCATGTCCCTAAGGCTCTTGTCCCTCCATAAAAATGTATCAGTTTTTAGTAATTTTTTCACTCATTTAATTTTTGCAAATTCACAAGTTTAAAGACGTTAATAACATGGTTTAAAATTACCTTAAATCAATATCAAGGATTAGAATTTTAATATACATTTTGCTAGGTATCAAATATGTGCAGTCTGTTTTCAAATTATATTTTTTGTCGTAAAAGCATTACTTTGAAAGTAGGGATAGGTGGTAATTATAAATAACATTCGGAAAAACTGGTCCCTTATCGTTATTAGGGCTAAATTTGGCACTAAATTTGGCCCGAAAGTCTAAAATTACTCCTCCTAATTTGTCTGAAAGAAACAGCTATTTCAAGTGTGTGTCAAAATGTATCCTCGTACTTTTAACTTATCAAAATCTTTCGAAGGGGACCCTTTTTACCTCTTTTACTCCAAAGCAGAGTATCATGAAATGTTTTTCTTTCATTTCCTTTAATTTATCTCAGCAACACATGCTTTTGGCCAACGCATTTCTCCCATTTCCTTTAACTTATCTCAGCAAACTGGATTTTGGTCAACTTCTTTCTCTTATTTACTTTAACTTTTACCAGCAAAACTGGCTTTTTGTCAAGGTATACTCAAATATCTTTTAACTTATCTCAGCAACACTGGCTTTTGGTCAACGTTCTCCTCTCATTTCCTTTAACTTATCGCAGCAACACTGGCTTTTGGTCAACGTTCTTCTCTCATTTCCTTTAACTAATCTCAGAAACACTGGCTTTTGGTCCACGTTCTTATCTCATTTGCTTTAACTAATCTCAGCAACACTGGCTTTTGGTAAACGTTCTTCTCTCATTTCCTTTAACTTATATCAACAACACTGGCTTTTGGTCCACGTTCTTCTCTCATTCCTTTAAATAATCTCAGCAACACTGGCTTTTGGTCAACGTTTTTCTCTCAGTTCCTTTAACTAATCTCAGAAACACTGGCTTTTTGTTCACGTTCTTCTCTCATTTCCTTTAACTTATATCGGCAACACTGGCTTTTGGTCAACGTTCTTCTATTATTAACTTTAACTTATCTCATCAACACTGGCTTTTAGTCCACGTTCTTCTCTCATTTCCTTTAACTAATCTAAGCAACATTGGCTTTTGGTCAACGTTCTTATCTCATTTGCTTTAACTAATCTCAGCAACACTGGCTTTTGGTAAACATTCTTCTCTCATCTCCTTTAACTAATCCCAGCAACACTGGCTTTTGATCCACGTTCTTCTCTCATTTCCTTTAACTAATCTAAGCAACACTGGCTATTGGTCAAATTTGTTCTCTTATTTCATTTCCTTTAACTTATATCGGCAACACTGGCTTTTGGTCAACGTTCTTCTATTATTAACTTTAACTTATCTCATCAACACTGGCTTTTAGTCCACGTTCTTCTCTCATTTCCTTTAACTAATCTAAGCAACATTGGCTTTTGGTCAACGTTCTTATCTCATTTGCTTTAACTAATCTCAGCAACACTGGCTTTTGGTAAACATTCTTCTCTCATTTCCTTTAACTAATCCCAGCAACACTGGCTTTTGGTCCACGTTCTTCTCTCATTTCCTTTAACTAATCTAAGCAACACTGGCTATTGGTCAAATTTGTTATCTTATTTCATTTCCTTTAACTAATCTCAGCAACACTGGCTTTATTTCAACTTCTTTCTCTTATTTACTTTAACTTATCTCATCAACACTGGCTTTTGGTCAACGTTCTCCTCTCATTTCCTTTAACTTATCTCAGCAACACTGGCTTTTGGTCCTCGTTCTTATCTTATTTCCTTTAACTTATCTCAGCAACACTGGCTGTTGGTCAACGTTCTTCTCTCATCTCCTTTAACTAATCCCAGCAACACTGGCTTTTGGTCAACGTTCTCCTCTCATTTGCTTTAACTAATCTCAGCAACACGGGCTTTTGATTAGTGAGCATTAATGAGACAAAGGACGGATATCCGTACTCATTTGCGTGTCTACCTACAATCGAGCCACGAATGGATTTACTTGTCGATAAAAAGCATTGCCTAATTTTTCATTCAATTGTCAATGTAGTGGGGTGAAATACTGTATCATTCTAAAAAAGGCGGCTGTTTTGAATTTAGGCCAGATAAAAATAAGAATAGACCCATTTGATATGGTTTTTATGATTTTTTCTTGCATAATATTTTAAAGACTTGAAGGTCGACTACCAGCCAATCAGCCCGTTCTCATGATCGTGGGAGACCACCATCAAAACGTTTGAGAACCAGATTTTTTGTTTCGGTTTCCATTCGTATCAAAGCCTGTCATATCACATACACTAAATATGCTCTCTAGCATCATATCACCAGCTGTTGGGTTTTTTTCCGGGGATTTCCCTGTGGTCTGTTTAACCCCATCTGCTCTTAGGATGTTTCTATATCATTTAAACAATTGACAAAGGCCTGGTGTTTCCCCGCATTACTAAATTACTGTCGACAAAGCCCTATAAGAATCACAATGATTAATGAATCATTTAAATGGTTGACCTATATATTAAATATAGACCAGTGTGTTTATGTCAGGGCCGAAACGCTTGTTTACGCGTTTAACTGTAACGTTTAGAAACTGGCCTTGACCTAAAGATCACATTGCTTGGTAAAAGTTCATAACTTAGTGGGTTGTTGATAAAATACTACTGTAAGGGTTACACAATTACCGCAGTGTTTTTGACTGTCTCACTAGTTTCACCTTCAGGCTGCGTTCTGTACTGTCTCACTAGGCTGTGTTCTATATTGTCTCACTAATGTCACGTTAAGGCTGTGTTCTATAGTGTCTCAATAATGTCACGTTAAAGCTGTGTTCTATATTGTCTCACTAATGTCACGTTAAGGCTGTGTTCTATATTGTCTCACTAATGGCACGTTGAGACTATGCTCTATATTGTCTCACTAATGGCACGTTAAGGCTGTTTTCTATATTGTCTCACTAATGTCACGTTTAGGCCGTGTTCTGTACTGTTTCGCTACTGTCACGTTGATGTTGTGTTCTGTCCCTTTTCCCTAATGTCATCATTAGGTTGTGTTATGTACTGTCTCACTACTGTCACGTTTAGACTGTGTTCTATATTTTCTCACTAATGTCACGTTTAGGTTGTTTCCTGTACTGTCTCACTACTGTCACGTATAGACTGTGTCCTGTACTGTCTCACTACTGTCACGTTTAGGCTGTTTCCTGTACTGTCTCACTAATGTCACCTTTAGGTTGTTTCCTGTACTGTCTCACTACTGTCACGTTTAGGTTGTGTACTGTACTGTCTCACTACTGTCACGTTTAGGTTGTGTCCTGTACTGTCTCACTACTGTCACGTTTAGGTTGTTTCCTGTACTGTCTCACTACTGTCACGTTTAGGCTGTGTTCTGTACTGTCTCACTACTGTCACGTTTAGGCTGTGTTCTGTACTGTCTCACTACTGTCACGTTTAGGTTGTGTCCTGTACTGTCTCACTACTGTCACGTTTAGGTTGTGTCCTGTACTGTCTCACTACTGTCACGTTTAGGTTGTGTCCTGTACTGTCTCACTACTGTCACGTTTAGGTTGTGTCCTGTACTGTCTCACTACTGTCACGTTTAGGTTGTGTCCTGTACTGTCTCACTACTGTCACGTTTAGGTTGTGTCCTGTACTGTCTCACTACTGTCACGTTTAGGTTGTGTCCTGTACTGTCTCACTACTGTCACGTTTAGGTTGTGTCCTGTACTGTCTCACTACTGTCACGTTTAGGTTGTGTCCTGTACTGTCTCACTACTGTCACGTTTAGGTTGTGTCCTGTACTGTCTCACTACTGTCACGTTTAGGTTGTGTCCTGTACTGTCTCACTACTGTCACGTTTAGGTTGTGTCCTGTACTGTCTCACTACTGTCACGTTTAGGTTGTGTCCTGTACTGTCTCACTACTGTCACGTTTAGGTTGTGTCCTGTACTGTCTCACTACTGTCACGTTTAGGTTGTGTCCTGTACTGTCTCACTACTGTCACGTTTAGGTTGTGTCCTGTACTGTCTCACTACTGTCACGTTTAGGTTGTGTCCTGTACTGTCTCACTACTGTCACGTTTAGGTTGTTTCCTGTACTGTCTCACTACTGTCACGTTTAGGCTGTGTTCTGTACTGTCTCACTACTGTCACGTTTAGGCTGTGTTCTGTACTGTCTCACTACTGTCACGTTTAGGTTGTGTCCTGTACTGTCTCACTACTGTCACATTTGGGTTGTGTCCTGTACTGTCTCACTAATGTCACGTTAAGGTTGTGTCCTGCACTGTCTCACTACTGTCACGTTTAGGTTGTGTCCTGTACTGTCTCACTACTGTCACGTTTAGGCTGTGTTCTGTACTGTCTCACTACTGTCACGTTTAGGTAGTGTCCTGTACTGTCTCACTACTGTCACATTTGGGCTGTGTTCTGTACTGTCTCACTACTGTCACGTATGGGCTGTGTTCTGTACTGTCTCACGACTGTCACGTTTGGGCTGTGTTCTGTACTGTCTCACGACTGTCACGTTTAGGCTGTGTCCTGTACTGTCTCACTAATGACACGTTTAGTTTGTTTCCTGTACTGTCTCGCTACTGTCACGTTTGGGCTGTGTCCTGTACTGTCTCACTACTGTCAGGTTTAGGTTGTTTCCTGTACTGTCTCACTACTGTCACGTTTAGGCTGTGTCCTGTACTGTCTCACTAATGTCACGTTTAGGCTGTGTCCTGTAATGTCTCACTAATGTCACGTTTAGGCTTTGTCCTGTACTGTCTCACTACTGTCACGTTTAGGCTGTGTCCTGTACTGTCTCACTACTGTCACGTTTAGGCTGTGTCCTGTACTGTCTCACTAATGTCACGTTTAGGCACATATGCTAATGCAAAAATTATTTATATCTCCGGAAGTAACTTAAACAAATATTTCTATTCATATTTTCACCAAACAATGGCATGGACTTGTTTCTCAAATGTAGTTTAATTATTGTAGCCCGAGGGCAAGAGTAATGTAAATCATAATTGGGTGATGAAGTACAGCGGTTCTCATCGTGTGGCATTTAGCCGGAAAAAAACATATTTTTAATTGTTCTGTCTTTTACTTTAAGCCTAAACATATCTTGTTCACTTATATTTACTTGGGTTTTTTAAAGTTTTTTTTTTTATAGTGACTGAAGTTCAATTGTTAAGTGACAGTTTTTGCTTTAACTCCTCTTAAAAAAAAAAGAAAGAAATAAAAAAGAGACATTGTTAGCAAAAAAAAATAAGTTCCTTGTCTAAGAAGTCTCCACCCCTCCAAAAAAATTGTTTCTACCATTGATATACCAGTACAAAATACCCACATAATATTTTGGGGGAGCTTTTGTTTAAAATTAAANAAATCATAATTGGGTGATGAAGTACAGCGGTTCTCATCGTGTGGCATTTAGCCGGAAAAAAACATATTTTTAATTGTTCTGTCTTTTACTTTAAGCCTAAACATATCTTTTTCACTTATATTTTCTTGGGTTTTTTAAAGTTTTTTTTTTTATAGTGACTGAAGTTCAATTGTTAAGTGACAGTTTTTGCTTTAACTCCTCTTAAAAAAAAAAGAAAGAAATAAAAGAGAGACATTGTTAGCAAAAAAAAATAAGTTCCTTGTCTAAGAAGTCTCCACCCCTCCAAAAAAATTGTTTCTACCAGTGATATACCAGTACAAAATACCCACATAATATTTTGGGGGAGCTTTTGTTTAAAATTAAAACTCTGAAGACAGATTTGAAAATCGACTAAACGTTTTTATGTAATAGCATCACATGAGACAAGCATTGCGGTCTAAGTTTGGTTTTGAGAAAACACTCTTCAAGTATTGTTTTCACACATATCAAACGTTTCAAAAGTCAGTTAGTGGGTAATAATGCGTAATCATAACTGTGTCGGTTTTAGCAATCTGACACGGTAGCAAAGAATCCCTATTAAAATTGCTGCCAGTGTGTACACGTGAGGCTAATTCCGAGTCTGTCAGCTTGATCACTTTCAAAGTAGGGTTAGTCAAAAAGGCGTTTTCTACGATAAAAAAAAATAAATCAAAATTCATTCTCCCTACTACAATAGCATCTTCCTTCGCATCCATAGTTCATAAATATTGCCTGCTCCAGCCTTCTGTTTGAACACGTTTTAGTTTTAAAATAGCCAGTGGGAATCGCCATAATTATATTTTATGTTTTTTTCCTCTTTGTTTACCAGAAGTTCACCGCACATCATAACTAGAAGGGGCGGTGGGTCTTGATAACACTCAGCGACCCATTTTCTGAGGAAACTAAGAGAAACGACTTCCTGAGTCATAGCGAAGATCGCGTGGACTTCCTACGAACAGTGCGTAATGATGCAGATTGCGCCCCCCTTGCCTCTCTTTTACTCCGCTTTTTGTTGACTTCGCCACCGCGACCAATGTCATCATGGCAGCCATATTGACCCATAATGTGAACGCACAAAAAAAGTATGCCAAGGCCACAACCTGGCTCTCAGGTTAAAAAAAAACCCCAACTGAAACACGTTTATAATTTCCGTGGAAAGAGAAACCCGTGTTTTTCTCAAGACTACAGACAAAATAAAACTAGTTTATTCACTTTGTAAAACTGTTGAATATAGACGCACATTTTTTTTCTTCACAATTCATGAAAATCTTATAATTTCCATTCATTGAGATCAGCAGCATGTTGCTTAGGGAGTAAGGTGTTCACGACATAGATAGGAATTCAACTGTTGTGTTAATAATCTTTTCATGGATTACTCGCGTGGATCTCTTCGCACCGTTTTGTGTGTGCTGTCTTTCACCGCCATCGTGGTTGGATTAAAAAAGTTTTAAAAGATTGTTTTAAAAGCCTTTAAAAAAATATATTTTATGAAACTAACCAGGCAAAGAAAAACCGTACTTTGACTTGAAAGCAAATTTACGTGCTTTTAATTTATATATATTTATATTTATATATATATAAATATATTTGTCCCTAAAAATTTAAATATTTCTTACCATCAGTTTTACTACAAAAAAAAAAAAAAAAAAAAAAAAAAAAAAAAAAAAAAAAAAAAAAAAAAAAGAAATTAGAGAGAGAGAGATATATCTTCATACCTTGATACAACTAAATAATCTCAAATAATAAATAATGCGAAGTTTATGAATGTTACTTGACTTCTGAAAATGTCCTACGACATTGCATCACACTACCGATTTCAAGCACCCAGATGTGCCACAGTAAATATTAGGTGAGATGTCGTAAAGATTTGTCTTAAACTGTCTCACCATCGCAAAGACATATCTTGAACAGCCGCCACTGCATAACAAACAAAAAACAACAACAAAAAAAAATGAGTCCAAACTTGATCATACAAATTTTGCTTTTGCTGTTCCAATCTGGGATGACAAGCGAACACCCAGATGTCTGTCAACCTCGAGCAGTTGTTGGAAGACCATACCACTTAAACTGTACAGGGGATACCACCAGGTGAAAAGCACGGATCTTTTTTAAAACTTTAAAAAAAAAAAATGGGTTTTAAACAATATTTTAAAAAAAAAAAAGAAAAATAAAAACTTTGTATCCAACATCGTTTTGTAGATTTCTTATCCCATTAAAAAAAAAAAAAAAAAAAAAAAAAAAAAAAAAAATAAAAAAAAAGGGTTTTAAAAAAAATTTTAAAAAAAAAAAAAAAAAATAAAAACTTTGTATCCAACATCGTTTTGTAGATTTCGTATCCCATTAAAAAAAAAAAAAAAAAAAAAAAATCAATAAAAAAATAATAACCTCCACCCACCTCCCCCCTCAAAAAACAACCTAAGAGAAATAATTACAATGCCTACTTCCTAGGCCAACATTTTTTAACTACTTCTAAGCTTTCAGCTGTCTTTACTTTTGCACTAACATACGTATCCTGTTGAGGGTTAGAGCTCAAGCGCCGGGTCTTGGTGTGGCAACTAGCTCCATCTGTTTGCCCGTACACCGAAAGACACAGGTAGGAAACCAGAGCGATGTTCAGTTGCGATGTTAGCTAGGCAAGCCTGTGATGTTCAACAGTCAGGTAATCTATGCATCATTGGGATGTTCAACAGTCAGGTAATCTATGCATCATTGGGATGTTCAACAGTCAGGTAATCTAAGCATCATTGGCATGTTCAACAGTCAGGTAATCTATGCATCATTGGGATGTTCAACAGTCAGGTAATCTATGCATCATTGGGATGTTCAACAGTCAGGTAATCTATACATCATTGGGATGTTCAACAGTCAGGTAATCTATGCATCATTGGGATGTTCAACAGTCAGGTAATCTATGCATCATTGGGATGTTCAACAGTCAGGTAATCTATGCATCATTGGGATGATCAACGGTCAGGTAATCTATGCATCATGTGATGATCAATAGTCAGGTAATCTATGCATCATTGGGATTTTAAATAGTCAGGTAATCTATGCATCATTGGGATGTTCAACAGTCAGGTAATCTATGCATCACTGGGATGTTCAACAGTCAGGTAATCTATGCATTATTGGGATGTTCAACAGTCAGGTAATCTATGCATCATTGGGATGTTCAACAGTCAGGTAATCTATGCATCATTGGGATGTTCAACAGTAGGGTAATCTATGCATAATTGGGATGTTCAACAGTAAGGTAATCTATATATCATTGGGATGTTCAACAGTCAGGTAATCTATGCATCATTGGGATGTTCAACAGTCAGGTAATCTATGCATCATTGGGATGTTCAAAAGTCAGTTAATCTATGCATCACTGTGATGTTCAACAGTCAGGTAATCTATGCATCATTGTGATGTTCAAAAGTCATGTTATCTATGCATCATTGGGATGTTCAACAGTCAGGTAATCTATGCATCATTGGGATTTTCAACAGTCAGGTAATCTATGCATCATTGGGATGTTCAACAGTCAGGTAATCTATGCATCATTGGGATGTTCAATAGTCAGGTAATCTATGCATCATTGGGATGTTCAACAGTCAGGTAATCTATGCATCATTGGGATGTTCAACAGTCAGGTAATTTATGCATCATTTGGATGTTCAACAGTCAGGTAATCTATGCATTATTGTGATGTTCAACAGTCAGGTAATCTATGCATCATTGGGATGTTCAACAGTCAGGTAATTTATGCATCATTGGGATGTTCAACAGTCATGTAATCTATACATCATTGGGATGTTCAACAGTGAGGTAATCTATGCATCATTGGGATGTTCAACAGTCAGGTAATTTATGCATCATTGGGATGTTCAACAGTCAGGTAATCTATGCATCCTTAGGATGTTCAACAGTCAGGTAATCTATGCATCATTGGGATGTTCAACAGTCAGGTAATCTATGCATCATTGGGATGTTCAACAGTCAGGTAATCTATGCATCATTGGGATGTTCAACAGTCAGGTAATCTATGCATCATTGGGATGTTCAACAGTCAGGTAATCTATGCATCATTGGGATGTTCAACAGTCAGGTAATCTATGCATCATTGGGATGTTCAACAGTCAGGTAATCTATGCATCATTGGGATGTTCAACAGTCAGGTAATCTATGCATCATTGGGATGTTCAACAGTCAGGTAATCTATGCATCATTGGGATGTTCAACAGTCAGGTAATCTATGCATCATTGGGATGTTCAACAGTCAGGTAATCTATGCATCATTGGGATGTTCAACAGTCAGGTAATCTATGCATCATTGGGATGTTCAACAGTCAGGTAATCTATGCATCATTGGGATGTTCAACAGTCAGGTAATCTATGCATCATTGGGATGTTCAACAGTCAGGTAATCTATGCATCATTGGGATGTTCAACAGTCAGGTAATCTATGCATCATTGGGATGTTCAACAGTCAGGTAATCTATGCATCATTGGGATGTTCAACAGTCAGGTAATCTATGCATCATTGGGATGTTCAACAGTCAGGTAATCTATGCATCATTGGGATGTTCAACAGTCAGGTAATCTATGCATCATTGGGATGTTCAACAGTCAGGTAATCTATGCATCATTGGGATGTTCAACAGTCAGGTAATCTATGCATCATTGGGATGTTCAACAGTCAGGTAATCTATGCATCATTGGGATGTTCAACAGTCAGGTAATCTATGCATCATTGGGATGTTCAACAGTCAGGTAATCTATGCATCATTGGGATGTTCAACAGTCAGGTAATCTATGCATCATTGGGATGTTCAACAGTCAGGTAATCTATGCATCATTGGGATGTTCAACAGTCAGGTAATCTATGCATCATTGGGATGTTCAACAGTCAGGTAATCTATGCATCATTGGGATGTTCAACAGTCAGGTAATCTATGCATCATTGGGATGTTCAACAGTCAGGTAATCTATGCATCATTGGGATGTTCAACAGTCAGGTAATCTATGCATCATTGGGATGTTCAACAGTCAGGTAATCTATGCATCATTGGGATGTTCAACAGTCAGGTAATCTATGCATCATTGGGATGTTCAACAGTCAGGTAATCTATGCATCATTGGGATGTTCAACAGTCAGGTAATCTATGCATCATTGGGATGTTCAACAGTCAGGTAATCTATGCATCATTGTGATGTTCAACAGTCAGGTAATCTATGCATCATTGTGATGTTCAACAGTCATGTAATCTATGCATCATTGGGATGTTCGACAGTCAGGTAATCTATGCATCATTGGGATGTTCAACAGTCAGGTAATCTATGCATCATTGGGATGTTCAACAGTCAGGTAATTTATGCATCATTTGGATGTTCAACAGTCAGGTAATTTATGCATCATTTGGATGTTCAACAGTCAGGTAATCTATGCATCGTTGGGATGTTCAACAGTCAGATAATCTATGCATCATTGGGATGTTCAACAGTCAGGTAATCTATGCATCATTGTGATGTTCAACAGTCAGGTAGACAATACAATCTTGTGATTTTCAACGGCCAGGTAAGCTTTGCATCCTAGTGATGTTCAACGGCCAGGTAAGCTATACAATATTGTTATTTTCAACGGCCAGATAAACTATGCATCCTTGTGATGTTCAACAGCTAGGTGAGCTATTCATTCTTATGATTTTCAAATGCCAGGTGAGCTATACAATCTTGTGATGTTCAACTGCCAGGTAAGCTATACACTCTTTTCATGTTCAACTGCCAGGTAAGCTATACAATCTTGCGCTGTTCAACTGCCATATAAGCTATGGATCTTTGAGATGTTCACCTGCCAGGTTAGCTATCCATTTTTGAGATGTTCACCTGCCAGGTTAGCTATCCATCTTTGAGATGTTCACCTGCCAGGTTAGCTATCCATCTTTGAGATGTTCACCTGCCAGGTTAGCTATCCATCTTTGAGATGTTCACCTGCCAGGTTAGCTATCCATCTTTGAGATGTTCAATTGCCAGGTAAGCTATGCATCCTTGTGTTCTTTCTTTAATCCAATAAGACTGGTTAAATCGCGCAACCTGAAAACAGTCGTCTTTCCTCCAGATTGCGCACCAAAATTCATCTCCTTAACATCACGAGACTAAAGGGAGTGACACCATAGTGTGATTAAAAGCCACCCTCACACCCCCACCATCCCCACCACCCCCACCACCCAAAAAAAAAAAAAGAAAAGAAATTATTTAAAAATCTACCATTAAGACAAAAGTTTGTGAAAACACAACGCATTATTTAAGGATCAATACTAATGTAAGATATCCCATTTTAAAGCTTTGGAAATGGCTCCTACTTTACATATCTATCTGATCATCTGATTTCCAGATTCTGAAAACAGCGAAACCAGCAAACTTGAAGCGTGCGCTACTACTTCAGTTTGACAGCGCTGTTAACTATAATTTATTCCTTTAAATGTCATTTATTGGACGAATGCATTTCTGATTCTAAGAGCAAGAGAACAATTGAAAATACAATGTATTAAAATGAGATTTAGACGCATTGTTCCGTGCAGTGGCGTAGCAACGGGTAGCGCAAGTGGGTGGTCAGGCCCCGGGTGGCATGTTTTCCACCCTTTATATTTGAGTGGCGGTATTGCAGAGATATTTCTGGTGAAAAAGTACGGAAAAAAGTCTTGGCCCTGCCCCGGTTGGACTAACCCTAGCTACGCCACTGCCCTCAAGACATGTGTAAAAGAAATTAACTCGTTTTTACGTATTCAGATTGATGTCAGTGTTTGAATGTGTTTTTGTAAAAAAATATAACTGTAGGCTGTTTATCGTGCGTCGACACTTGCATAACTGAAGATATCATTGGGAAAGCGTACGGCCTTAAAATGTTTAAGAAAATACATCAGCACCTTCAAAAATGTACAATCTGTATCGATTTTAACTTAAGCAACAATTCTATCCAATATTATAATAGAAAAGCATTCACCTATTTAAGCGTAGGTACCTACTGCAGATGTAAGTTTATATGTTTAAATATACTCTACAGCGCCAACGTCCACTGGACCTTGATCTCACCAGCAGGCAAGAAGGCGTTCGTCAACCCCTCCGCTGCTTCTGCCCACTCCAAGGAGCGTGTCCACGCCAACGTCACGGAGCACTCGCGCCACTCCGTGACACATCTCGTGTTTGACAGTGTCACAGAGGAGGACGCCGATACCGTCGTCAGGTGCGTGTTCACCGACAACAGGAAGCCTGCCCATCTTGACAAGATGACCTGTCGGCTGGAATTCTGCGCCCGTGGCGATTCAGTCCAGTGCAGCGTCAGCAGGACGCACGGTATTCATTTGTTCTACACATGTCGTATTGAAAGTTTATCTCAAACTTTTAACTGCAGTCTCCGACTGGAAGAAAATTTAACAAACGCGACGAGTCATAAACCCAACGCTGAATTCACACATGAAGTCGGAGCGCGTCATGACGGAGGATATTTATTGCATTGCCAAGTGGAGATAACACATGCTAAACCTGGCAACTATTCTTTAATTGGCTTTGTGGATACTGGATGTGGTAATAATGTCAATGTCATCCATGGCATAATTATCCAAGAACGAAAACCGTGGGTGTCTTTGAGTAATGGTTCTGTGCCTTTTAGTTTTTGCAGTCCCATACTGATACATTGTGAGGCCCACGACTTCGGGTCATTGCCGAAATTTCGCTGGTTCATAGACAAGATCAATGCTACAGAAAAGAGCAAGACGAGCTGCAAAGCGGCAAACAGCTGCGCTTCCAATCTCAAGCTAACTCCTAATCATTACGGCAAGATAGTCACGTGTCAGGCCACAGACGATCAGATGTCGACAAGCACTAGCATAACCACCCCCTGGCCACCGACAAAGCCTCCCGAGTTCAAACTCGGTTCAAACCTGCAGAACGTCGTTTACATACGCCTCGGGGAGCACTTTATTTTGACGTGTCAGGATTCAGAGCAAGCACACCCACTAAGCAAACTTATTCTAACCTGCTGGAAGAATGGATCCATTATTGGTCGATCACATACAATTTCAAACAGTGCACATCTCGCACTGACGGGCTCTCGTGATGTGGACAGGGCCACCTGTAACTGTTCAGCAATCTATGAGACCGCCAAATGTTTGGACCTTGTCTCCTATGTTTCAATCAGTGTCTACAACATTTCAGGTAACGACACGGCAGATTACACCAACGCTGTCTCGTATGTGAAAACAGCAGACTCCATGCCACTTGTCTACATCATAATCTCCGTCATTGCGGTCATACTCCTCGTGTTCATCCTAGGCCAGGTCCTGATGTGTTCTGCCAGACTCAGTCGGAAGCCTAGACGGCAGAATTCGACCGTCTCTTCTCAATCCTCACACGGAATCTACAGAAACTCGGAGCATATTTATGAACCGATTGGCGTCCATAGTTTGGCTCACCATCAAAGCGCAGTCCGCCAACCCGTGGACGATTGTCCTTCTGGGGAAACCCTGTCGACGGAAGAGGAACTCCTCATGAGGCCAAGCCCAGGCAGACGTATCTTAATGGACAACCTCGGGTATTTGTCGCCGCAACCGAACCTGCCGGACGTCGTAAACCACGCGACTTACTTAACCGTTTGTGAAGATTCCGGTTCTTTGTCATCAGAAGCCTCCCAAGAAAAATACCAGGAAACCTGTTTCAGTTTTGCCGATGCGGGTGGTCGAAACTCACGTGATGGTTCTTTGAACATGTTAGTGGAGGGCATTCATCGTGGGGACTCCCAGGGCATGGCGAGATCACACGATGTTACTCCTGGGTGCAGCCATCCTTGCTATGACGAGGATGATTATATCACGCCGCTGTCACTGTTTGCCATTTCTGACACATCGAGCACTCAAGACACGTCGTACGCTAAAAGCGGAGAGGAATCCGTCTTCGGGTCTGATCACAGGACGACGTACTGTTTTATGTGCAGAGAAAACCATCAGTTCGCTACGGTCAGCTATAACCCTCGTCTCACTGACAGCCACGTGGGGTGTCGTCAACATGGGACGTCACGCGATGCGCGTGATGACGCAGTTGTGAAGGATGGACACGTCGTTGGTTCTAAAAAAATGGTAAGCGCAGATGGCTCTACCGTGGAGACTGAGGGTCCACTAGAACTTCAGCAGTTCGTTCTACCGCACAAACCACAGCGACATGGACGTGGGACCAGAAGCAGTCAGTCCCTGGGGCGATGTGAGACGGAGAGAGGAGTTATTGCCCCTCACGTTAGGGAAGACATGCAGACACGAGAGTACTTAAATTGGCATCCGTCTAAGATCAAAAAACATTTTCATGGACTTAGATCCCAGTCATTGCCACAAGGAGACTACTCCAATTATTAGTAAAGACCTTAAACAAATCAGGAATGAAGTTATCAAATTTTAGAACCCTCCCTCACTTAGGAAAAAAAAGGCTAATTATTAATGAAATTAAGTTTGAGCTTGTTAGATGAATATTTTGTATATTATTTTATTTGAATATAGTTTGGAAATATATTTCAACATGGTTTTCACTAACTTTTAAGCGTAGTCTTTTAATGGTAGAGTACAAAAATCCTGACCATTTCGACGTTTCAAATGAATTATTATTTTTCTTAAATTACGAAATAAAGAATCAAAATTACGCGTTTTTAGTACTTTCAAGTAAGTGACATAGCCTAGATGTCAAATGGATGTGGTCGATGCTGGGTTTAACATTCAGGCAACATTATGCTTAACTAGAGGCAAACACAAAGTGTTGACCCCGTGAACTCATTGCATTAAAAAAAAAGGTGCTTGATCCGTATATCCATCCGCGGCACTAGTCTATATGCTACCTTTTCTGTTAAGAAATTAATATATGATTTTCCATTTAAGAAAATATATTTCAATGGGTATTTTAAAGCGTGGGTAAAATTTACACAAGTACAAAAAAAAAAACATTTTCTCAAAGAAACATCTCATAGCATAATCATTTTACACACGTTAAAATTTAATCTTAAAAATTGAGCAATATTTTTTTCCCTTGAACATAACGTGGGCATGAACAAAGATTGGTTAAGATTTTCTTTGGTAATATGGAAATATTTATTTGTTTCCAGTTTGCGAAAAGTGAAGTTCTTGAAAAGTTCGGTGGAAATTTTTAAAGATTAATATTATTTCCTTAAAACAACACACAAAGCGTTTACAGACTTGAAAATGGGTTAAATGATTCCTTTTTAAATAAAAGAATTATGCGTTTTACCATTTTACCATAGTAGAAAAGAGAAGCGAGGGAAACGTTTGGTTACATTTTCAATATATAGAATTCCGTTTATGTAAACGATATTAAAATGGTGTTTGCTATTTTTTTTTTGTTGTAAATATATAGATACGAATGTACAATTTTTAGAAAAACAAAAATGGTTGCTCATGTGAGCGAAAAGGGGCAGGGTAAGCGTAAATTCTTTAGAAGATAAATGTCGTAAATATCGCAGAATGTCTACCGATATTCACCGGATAATTTATTCCAGTAATTAATACTTACTTAAAAGTCTTTAACAATAAACTTTCTCCAACTTGGGCTCTGTGAGTCTCTCCACCTGGGGCTCTGTGAGTCTCTCCAAATTAAGCCATTTAACTCATGACTCTCTCTAAGTTAAACCATTAAACGTGTGACCTTCTCCTAGTTAACCCATTAAACTTACATGGCTTGGTTGGGTTATAAATATAGAATTTTTAAAAATCGTCTTTGAAGATTAAAAAAAAATTGAAAAATTCTGAAATATTTAAGTAAAGCATAGATACAATGTTTTGACTTTCAGACCCTGGTCTCAGTCTCTGCAGATTTAGTGTGGGATGTTCTACATAAGAAATCGATGTGGAAATAAATTAGAAATGCTTTTGTAAAACACATGCATATTATTGTAACATAGAAGAAATATTATTTTTTGTCGGTATTGAATAAATAAATATATCGTCATATATCTGTATCTATATTTAGAACTTTATATATTGAAACTCCATTCAAGGGCAAAAGTTGTTTTTCCGTGAAAACAACAAGGTTTTTCCCCGATTGACCTTAATTACGAGGATAAAGATGTACTTTTGGTTCAAAAGTGTGAATTCTGACTTGTGTACACAGTTTATTCATGTCCTTATTTAGGACTGTCGGCGTCGATCATCCGTAACGAGTCCCGTTATTCGCTCACTGAAGTCTTATAATAGTTTGGCCTTGGCGTGTGTTTTTGTGAGTCATTAAAAGCTTGTAACAATTAGTTATACCAACCCCTATTGTTCGTATAAGTTTGCCTTTCTGGATATAGACCAGGGTTTCTTAACAAAAGGCGGGAAGTAGTGTCAGGGTCGTGGGGAATAATTGCTGGAGTGCCGGGAGTAGTGGCAGGATAGCGACATGCACTGGCAAGGGTGCGAGAAGAAGTGGCACGGGTAAAGGGAGTAGGGACATGGGGTGACATGTAGTCACAGGGATGTGGGGAGTAGGGCCAGGGCTGCTTGGGTGCGAGTTGAAATAGTGGCAGGGGTGCGAGTTGAAGTAGTGGCAGGGGTGCAAGTTGAAATAGTGGCAGGGGTGCGAGTTGAAATAGTGGGAGGGGTGCGGGTTGAAATAGTGGCAGGGGTGCGAGTTGAAATAGTGGTAGGGGTGCGAGTTGAAATAGTGGCAGGGGTGCGAGTTGAAATAGTG
>CAXITT010000192.1:1042115-1054693 GCA_964033795.1 Lymnaea stagnalis | reverse complement strand
TTTCTGAAATTTCCCCCCCCCCCCCCCGAGGGACATTTCAGATTTTTCGTGTGGAGGGGGGGGGTGGGGAAGTGCCAGTTAATTTATTGTTGGACATATTTTTGCTCGGGGGGTTGCACTTGGCTCCCCCCCCCCACCCGTAGATATAGCTGAAAGAAACCCTGATCATAAGGTGTTTAAATATATATATAACATAGCTCAAACAATCTATCAAAGTGTATTATCACAAACGTTTCTATAAATCCATCTATAGATGCATTGCTACATTACATTTGAGCCTGCTACTTACGGTGCACCAATAGCTGAAGAGAACCCTATTTTTATGCCCTGGTTCCGCCCCGAGCAGAAAGATTGACATGTAGCACAAAATACAGCCAATGATGATGAGATTGTTCATGTTAGGGCTGGACATCTTGATGTATCTGTCCATGATAATTTATTAGACAAATTTTATATTTTATAGAAACTTTATACACATAAATAATGATAAGACATCATAAGAAGAGCATCAAAGACAATAGTAACATATTGACTTGGACATCATAAGAAAAGCCATGAAGCATCAGTGAACCAGTTTGTCATGATACCACAATATATATATATATATATATATATATATATATATAGATTCTATCTCCACTGTCAATGCACGCGCGGAGACCTAACAGATAGATGTTAAAATATATGTGGGTTAATTTCTAACTAATTTTCAATAAATAAAAAAAGCTTTATATTATATTTTATAGAAAATTTATACATATATATAATGATAAGACATAATAAGAAGAGAATAAAAGACAATATTAACATATTGACTTGGACATCATAAGAAAAGCGATGAAGCATCAGTGAACCAGTTTGTCATGATACCACAATATATATATATATATATATATATATATATATATAGATTCTAGCTCCACTGTCAATGCACGCGTGGAGACCTAACAGTTAGATGTTAAAATATTTGGGGGTTAATTTCTAACTAATTTTCAATAAATGAAAACAGCTTTATAAATGTTTACTTTTTCAAAGCATACAATTTTTTGGATGATCCGAAAATTGACTTGAAATATATATATATTTAAAAAACTTAAATATCAATTAAAAAAAAATTTGAATAAAAATATATTCAATAATCTAACTGCGGCACATTTTAAAAAGATAAACTTCTGGACGCCTACCTGTGACGTCTAAACCGGATGTTGAGCGCCAGGAAGAGAACGGCCATTGTTATACCTAGCGACGCCATGACAACGAAGCCGATGTACACCGGGAAGGACACGTGACGCAGCTCGTCTATCTTTATACTGCGATCAACAGGAGGTTTGCCGTCTGAGACGTTACAGAACGTTAGAAACACGGACATATTAAATTAGCCTTCGTTTGTTCAGATTATTAAAATCAAATTCATGTAATTTATTTACATACAACGACACAAGATAATGTAAAATACATTTTATACACCTAACTCTATGTCTACTTATAACTAGCTGTAAACCTTCAATTTCATAAGTTTCGGTTGATACACACTTTGCGATTCTCTTTCGCCAAAAGGACATAGACAGTGTAAGTACTTTATGGCATGAACTAATAGATCTCCAAATCAGGAGAGTTCCATCAAATGCTCTTGACGGTCAACGATCCCTTCTGACCAATCAAAAGACGGCAATCTTACCTCGCCACATGACGGGTTCACCAGCACTCAAGTCCAGCGTGTCGGTCATTGCGTGGTACTCTCCGACCTTGACCATTTTACCATCTGCGAGTAAATGCAAGAAGCTCATAATTTAGGATCTTCAAATAAAGAGACATAAAAGGCTTTTTTCTTTCTTTTTTTTAAAATTAAATTTTTTAAATATTTTTTGGGGGAAAGCTGCAATTTGATGTGAGAATAAACAGTTCAAGAAGAATATGGTAGAGGTAGAAGAAGAATATGGTAGAGGTAGAAGAAGAAGATGGTAGAGGTAAGTGGCTAGGACTCACGTCTCATCTGTAACAACGTCATGCTCCCAATTCTGTCACCGTTTGAGAACTGGACTCTACCCTTAGACAGAAAGAAATGTCGAAATGAATTTAAAAGATTCCTGAGCAGTCTCAGTTTATTTTGGTCAACGTAACTAGTAAATATCGATTATATTGGTCAAAGTAACTCACACATTACGATCACATTGGTCAAAGTAACTCGCACATTACGATCACATTGGTCAAAATAACTCGCACATTACGATCACATTGGTCAAAGTAACTCACACATTACGATCACATTGGTCAAAGTAACTAGAAAATATCAAATTAATTCAAGTAAAACTACACAGATTCCATTATTATTTAACAATTTAACTCGATGATCAGGTTCACAAATTTCTTCACATGACTAAATATAATTTTAATTTAAATGCTAATTAAAATTATTGCATGTCATTAATCCAAAATAATTACATGGAATTGATAATAATGCCATAGAGGAGAAATAAAAGATGCAAGGGCGTTGAGAGAATCCATCGTTGTGTTCAGTAAGACAAGGTAAATAATAATGTTTGAATCAGCGTTGATAGGATTTGTGTCCCCTTGTCAGTTGCCGATGCTTAACATTCCAAGATACACTCCTTAGATAACGCAAAGACATCGCTCGAATACGAACGAAATATAGATGATTTATATTAAATTACAAACATTTTACAAAACCGGTAACTAATAATCGCACTAACATACAAAGCATACATAAATACACACTAACATACAATGCATACACAAATATACACTAACATGCACAAAAATACATAACATACAAAGCATACTCAAATATACACTAACATACAAAGCATACACAAATATACATTAACATACAAAGCATACACAAGTATACACTAACATACAAAGCATACACAAATTGACACTAACATACAAAGCATACACAAATATACACTAACATACAAAGCATACACAAATATACACTAACATACAAAGCATACACAAATATACACTAACATACAAAGCATACACAAATATACACTAACATACAAAGCATACACAAATATACACTAACATACAAAAACATACACAAACTTAAACAAACAAACATCAAGATACTCAAACCTACATAAACATACACAAACATACACAAACATGCGCAGACATACGCAAACCTTCGAAAATCATTAAAAGATAACATGTCAAGGTCATACACATTGGCGCACGACGCCCCATTACCGTGACGCCCATGAAACTCGTCTCGTTGAGCACCCTCCCAACCATCGGTCCTCGGAACATCTCCACGCTCATGTTGACGTCATCGAGCAGGCGGTCCAAGGCCTTGGCCACCACCCAAACACCGTCGTAGGCGTACCCGTGGTACTTGCTGTACTCTGTACCCCTCGCCCGGTTGTACAGCCCAAGATACTCTGCAGCAGTCTAGAAGAGAAAAGTTGTCAATGTACAAGGAGTCATTTCAGGGTAAAGTTTTAAAACAGACACCAGAGAGCTCCAGAATGAAGTGCACTGACGCCCTGGTGCACATAATTAAAAAAGAATTCCTGCACCATCTTATCAAAGATTTATGTCTTTACCTTGTCCTGACAAGCGCACTCAGCACAGCTCCCTGCTAGAAGAAACCTAACCACTGTTAATATGGTCTGTCAAAACCAGAGTTGAATTTTAAGTGAGATATAAACAGTTTTTTTTTATAAATAAGAAAAATATATTTAAGAAACAAATTGTACTGGGAGGTGGAAGGTTATCTTTCCACCGATGGAAAGACATTGTGTTGTCCACTAGTCTCCCCTAAAACACAGGGAGGCCTCTGGCTGGACCGCAGAAAATTATCATCAAATATCGCAGACTCCTGATGCCGTGGAATCTGTTTTAAACTCAGTAGATAGATGTTGTTATTTAAATCCATGTCGAATTATTTATGTGTTAAGACATGCCGTGCAGCTTGAGACCTTCTTCAAAAACTGAACTTCCGGGCAATCAATTTTTGATTGTTTTCAAATGGCGGTCAACTCTTTGGACGAAAATGAACAGGGGATGCATGCGTTGCGCAAATAAATGTCAGAATTGATTTTTGAGCTTTTCATACTCAATTCTAAGATTTCAATGATAGAACCAGACAGTGACGGCTCGATGGAACATTCTTGTAGACAGTGATGGCTCGCTAGAAAGTTCTGTAGACAGCGATGGCTCACTAGAACATTCTGTAAAGAAACTCAATGAGCACGATGCAGCCATCAGGTCGAACACATCCCGTTGGAATCAAACTAAAAGACATGCCGAAAATTCATCCCAAACTTGTGAGATGTTTGTTTAACTCAATCATGTTTGCCACTTGCTTCATTCAATTCAGTAGTTTGACGCGGACCACTGGTTAGTGCTTTATCAAGGAAAATTGAGACGTTTACACAACACTTGTAAAAATGAAGATTTATATAAGACTTGTGAAGATAAAGAAATAGTAACTATATACGTTCTGTGAAGTTAAAGAGTAACAATATAAAAAAGACTATGGACATTGATACTATAACGTTTAGATATCGGCCGTAAGTTATTTTCTGAGTTCGGTCGAAACCGAAACTAGGCCATAAGTTAAAAATTACTTTCGGCCGAAACCGAAGCCGAAACCAATAGCTTTACGAGACTTTCGGGTGAAACCAACGCTTAAACCTACATTCTGCATACATCGAAAAATGATGAGGTAAAATATTCATATTTTCATCATTTTTATAAAAAAAATATGAGATTATCGTGAGTATTAATCAATAAACATCTAATGAACACTTTGGCGTTAACCATTTTAATTTAAAAGTAATTTAAATTTCTTAAAAATATATTTTAATGTAGTATTGCCTATTGTAGCCTATTGTTATCTAAATATAAGTCAGTAAGGCTATCAATATATCACCAAATTTTTTTTCTTGCCAGCTATTCATGAAAACGCAAAGCATCACTTATACTTTGTGTTTTCATAAATAGCTGGCAAGATATCGCTGTAGTAATATTTAGCCAAGTAACAACACATTAGTCTTTCCGTGATGGTGACTTAGTCATTTCGTTCGGCGACCATCCTCCCTCACACCAATTGGTGGTGAAAAAAATATTTTTCAACCAGGTCTCTTAAAATTGTTGTTGTTCTGACGGGTCTCGACGGAGAATCGCAGAAGACATCTAAATAGGTCCCTTAAATCATCAAAGTAAACAGGTCTGCACCAGGCCTACTACATTGGTAAATTATACGAACCCCGGGAGACATTCCCACGCGTGTTATTTCGTCAATATTAATGTTTATGAGCCAGCATGATAAGGATGAATTTCAAGAACTGAATGAATTGAATAAGCCTAAGATTCCTTAATTTTTATTTTAAAAAAATAAAATAAACATTGATAATAATGGAAATGTTACCATTCCTAGGATTATTCAAAACTAGATGGAGCCACGCCAAACATTGGCGACAGCAATGCGTGAACTTCCCATCTACTAAAGTTACTTGACAAAAACGTGAACTCAAGTTACGCACATTTGAGAATGCCAATTTTGCTCTCTCTCTCCCCCCCCCCCCCCCCCTTCAAGAAAATATGGAATGACACAAATATAGCCCCCAGCACCAAAATCAGGCTGATGCGCTCATTAGTCCTCTCCATTTTCCTGTATGCCTGCGAATCCTGGACATTAACAGCCGATCTTGAAAGGAAAATAAAGGCGATGGAGATGAGATGCTTTAGAAGCATTTTTGGCATCTGCTATAGGGACCATATCTCCAATGATACAGTGAAAGAAAGGGTTCGTCAGACTATTGAGGAGTACGATGACCTACTGGTGAATGTGAAAAGACGCAAACTACAATGGTACGGCCACGTAACAAGGAAACAAGGGCTTGCCAAAGAAATATTGCAGGGCAGCACAAGAGGAGGGAGAAGAAGATTAAGACAAAGAAAAAAGATGGGAGGATAACATCAAAAGGTGGACAGGACTAACACTGGGCGAAGCTGCGCGTAGTGCATAAGACAGAGACGAATGGAGGAGGATAGTTCACATGTCATCTGTGGCGCCCCAACGGTCCAAGGACTAAGGGACATGATGATGATGATGATGATGAACTATTATTTAACCACACTCTGGCGTATCTATATATAACCTGCGTGGTGGTGGGGTTTTACCATTGCTGGCGAAGTATATATATATATAGATTATTCATCTTTGCCTATAACAACATTGATGAGCATGATAATAATATATCAAAATAAATGTCACAAATGATTTAATTGAATAAACCTAGGGTTCCAAATGTTAGTTTTGAAAAAAATTAAAACAAACATAATGATGCAAAGATTACCATTCCATTCGTTGTTCTACCACAAACCTATTTACATTTGCCTGGTCTTAATCGAAATTTATTTTTTGGAAATAAAGGACAAGTAGACCATTAGCAGCTATGAGCAGTTTCACAGAGTATCAGTCATATAACATAGGATGACAGCAAGACGTCGAGTAATAAGGAATATCGGATTGCCGGCCTAGAGACAGACAGTCAGTCTGAGTGGTGGTAGATGAACGGAAATCTCAATCCGTTTCGGCCAGATGGTCAAAAGTCTCAATCACTTTCGACCGAAACCGAAATTAAACCGAAATTTAACTTTTGTGTTTCGGCCAAAAAGGGAACTAGGCCGAAAGGGATCAAATGGCAACTTCAGGTGCCGAAACCGAAGCCTAAATTCGGTCGGCCTCTAATAACGATCATGCTATTACGTCAAATTGTTATAACATTTCGTATGGTCATTGCGGGCAACTTTACACTCTAAAATCCGGTCCCATACTTCGGTAGACCCTTCGGCACCAGGGGCAGAAACTCACATATGGCATACAGAACTTCGAGTGAGTAACCGGGCCTGACTCCAATTTAGAAACGGCTGATTGAAAGATCGGTTCTCCATCGTGGCACTGTGCACAACGTTAAACCCTCGTGTTAGTTGCGTCGGTTTCCCTGGGATTTCTCGCAAAGTCGCAAACCAACATCCCAGGGGACAATGGTCCGCCCCCATAAAGGGAGACAAACAGAGATCGGCATGTAAGGCTAGTCCTTGGATCAATCCATTTGTGTGCGCAGGCTTAGACACTAGGTAAATCTCTCTTTTCATTGGTCAAACGGTAACCCGAGGACTCATAACGATTGGCCGGAACGCAATTGAATCTAACCGACGATTGGCCGGAATTCGATCAACTCTTTTAACTGATTAGTTCAACGTTGGAAGCGGTTCGAGCTACACCATGTCCCGCTGTTATTAAATCACTCAAATGATTGGTTCGCCGCAGTTGTATCTAATACACGAACTACTTTTTTGGCGGAAGACTTTCCCCAGTGGCAAAACAAACATTGGGATACATCGATAGTGTTATATCGGACCATTAAATACAGCATCCAAGTCACGGCGCCAACGTTTGGGAACGATACCGGGTTGAAGTGATATCGAGTACTTGCAGCTCTTCTTATACCACAGTGGGCGTCAGTTAACTAACATTAGTATATGCATCACCATCAAAATGATGAAGTTTTTTTAATAACTTACGACATGCTGGTATTCTGCAATGATTTTTTTTTTTAATTGTGTAAGTGGTTATAAGGGTTAAAGTATCGATCTGGAAATCGGAATCGCTGGCCTCGGGGGTCTGACCCGCGGGGGGGTGATGACGTCACGAAGTGCAAACACCACGTGACTCTGATGCCGACCGCTGATTTTAAAGAAATAACATCCGATCACTTGCGTAATTATTTCCAGTGTTTGAGGCTGGTAGGAGAAGAGAAACAGCCACACAAGTGGAAGGGAGAAAGAGGCTTACTGTTACGCACTGCGATCAGTAGGGAGAAATCAATCTCTTATTAAGATGAATGGCTCGTTCCAAAACAGTACATAACCAAAGACGATACCAAATGATAAAAACAATAACAGAGAAATACGATACTCGAAACATGGCTAATTAAAATTAATTAGTTTTAGTAGTAAATAATAAAGCACAAAAGTCAAATAGAAATATAATTGGAAACTATTAACTTACAGTATATTGTGGGAATGGTACCAGTACAATGTCGAATAAAACACAATGTGCCAAAAAAAGTTACAATCATGAATAGGAATTCACACATATTAGTAAACAAAACTTTAGCAAGAATAACACACTCTAAAAATAACTCTCGCCTGTCGTCCCGTAAAGTAAAATATCTCGTGATAAATAAATGCTAGCCCAAAAATCTATCGTGTACCCTTTTTAATGTATGTTCTACTTATGTAGAACCACCTTACGCAGTGTTTGCCTTTCCAATTCTCTCCAGATTCTTCTACAGTGTTCTAATAGATACGGACTATTAATTAACAAGGCCAAGAGACTAGTTTTAGCTAGCCACAACGTAAATGCGGTCTCGAGCTTGATTGGTATCTGCTAGAGTTCATGGCGCAAACACGTCGTCTACATTACATAACACATACGAAAGGAAGGGAGAAAACGCCACGAGAGAGGAAGGGAGAAACAGCCACGAGAGAGGAAGGGAGAAACAGCCACACGAGTGGAAGGGAGAAACAGCCACACGAGTGGAAGGGAGAATCAGCCACACGAGAGGAAGGGATGAACAGCCACACGAGAGGGGTGTAAACGTTATTTTAGAGAGGGGCGAGTACATTGGATTTGAAATGTGGTTGGGGGCGGTGAGGGAGTATTAACGTTCAGAGAATCGTTTATTTTTGCTATCTAATGCTCACAGGTGGATAGTTACTTTACACAAAAAAAAAGCATCAAGTGTAAATAATGGATGTGGATATGATTCGTAGCTGGTCACTGGAAACTTCAGTCATGACCAAGACGTTTTAAATAAAAAAAAGTTGAATTGTTTTTGTCCTCCAATTTCGGTCAATGAGACGTTATGGTCATATTTTTTAGAAAAAAAAACAACTTAACACTGTTATATTTAAGGTTATATAGTTTAAGTCAAAGAGACTTTTTGATCTCTTTTTTTAAAATAAACATTTGTGACTTTATGTCACGTCATTTTAGTCAATGAGACGTTTCAGTCCCCAAGAGCGCAGTTGTCACATTCCACCATTCTTTGAAAGCCGCAAACACATATCTCTTGATTTAAATGTGCACCACGTTCATTTAAGTTTCCCAAATCTATTCGGTGCGCTGTACCACATGAACTTTGACCTTTACAAAACGCCACGACCCCGTTTTGAAATTTAAAAAAAAAGAATTTGTATTCTGCGTGTTTGAGGATTTGAAATGTAAGTGTGGGTGTCATTGTAAGAAGGCGCCCCAAAGACGTCTATGATGACAGTACATGGTATGGAGTATGGACATAATGATGATTAATGTTCCACTGAACCGCTCGCCATCTTCACCTTCTCCTTACTGCATGAAGACCGAGCGCTGTAGAGCAAGCTTTCTGTGCCCTTAAAACATCGACCACTTCAACGTTCGACGTGCTCACACATATTTTATTTACACTACCGAGTACAAGGGATACATCACGATGTCATTTGGGACATGAAACTAAGACAATGCCAAGGAGTGTGGTGGGAATGGGGTGCATAGTTTTGTAGTGATTTATTGAATTGGAGTAAGTTATACGGGAACAGTGTGCGATGTTTCTGGATAACTCTGCGAGTGATAACATTTATTTTTTTTTGGTGGCAGTCTGCATTACACTAGAGTACGATCGTTTTGGAGAATGGATGTTTGCATGTCACGTGTGATGCACTCTGTTTATATGATAGATGGATTGGTGATGTGGAGACGGATTTACACCAGTTGGGGATTCACGCATGGAGGCGGAAAGCCATGGATCGCTCCGAATGGAAGGATGTGGTGGAGCAGGCCAGGGCCCTACATGGGCTGTAGCGACACTGATGATGATGATTTTTATATGAGCGCTTGATCTCTATTGCTGTGTAAAGACAAACCGAGCAGTGCCGAGGAAATGATTGTTTGAAGAAGGATGGAGCAGATTTCAAGGAGTGAATAGATTTACACCAGTGAGTGTGTGTGAATTTTGAAAGGTCAAAGGGTTGATTTGAGATCCGCTGTGAAAATGAGCAGTTTCAATGCACAAATGCGAACTGTTACTAGACAAGGCACAAACATGAACTGCGTAAGGCATGACATTGTGTCTTCGGCTACAAACGAAAACTTAGCTTTGGCTGCGAACAAATGTAACAACACAAGTTTATATTCCAATGTTTATCTATGTTAGTTATATGTTTAGCTATGTTAGCCATATGTTCAGCTATGTTAGCTATATGTTTAGCTATATTAGCTATATGTTCAGCTATGTTAGTTATATTTTTAGCCATGATAGTTATATGTAAATATATGTTAGTTATATTTTCAGCTATGTTAGCTATATGTTTAGCCATGTTAGCTATATTTTCATCTATGTTAGCTATATGTTTAGCCATGTTAGTTATATGTTTAGCTATGTTAACTATATGCTCAGCTATGTTAGCTATATGTTCGGCTACTTTAGCTATATGTTCAGCTATGGTAGCTATATGTTTAGCCATGTTAGTTATATGTGTAGATATGTTATCTATATATTCAGCTGTTAGCTATATGTTGAGAAATGCTAGCTATATGTTCAGCTATGTAACTATATGTTGAGCAATGTTAGCTTTATCTTTACCTATGTTAGCTCTATTTTTAGTTTTGTTAACTATGTCCTGAAGACTCGTCTTAATTTTTTTTTTTTTTTTTTGCATTAATATTTTCACTCAAAATTCATCCACCCCAAACAAGCATCTGTTTTTTTTTTAAAGCGTCTATTTTAACATCCTACTTTGTTGAGCAATGTTAGCTTTATCTTTACCTATGTTAGCTCTATTTTTAGTTTTGTTAACTATGTCCTGAAGACTCGTCTTAATTTTTTTTTTTTTTTTGCATTAATATTCTCACTCAAAATTCATCCACCCCAAACAAGCATCTGATTTTTTTTTAAAGCGTCTATTGTAACATCCTACTACACATCACGTGATCACTTTCGGAAATTCTAATTAGTTGAAACGATACAGAATTCGGGTGTGTGGAAGTTTTAGCACTTAGAGCCCGACATGGAGTCGAGAACTCACAGATTCCAAAAAATCTGGCCACCACTCTTGGCACAGTTCACAAACTCTTCTTCGCCTCGTTCGATTGTTAGTACAAGCTGTTGCGTGATTCGGCCAACGCAGAGACGTGGGACGACTGAGTGCAGCATACGGTGTGACCACTTCAATAATTGAATGTGTGGCTGACCTCATGGGGGTCAAGGTTCATCCAAGAGATGCACGATTCATTGAGACTGCCAGGAACGTGGGATGGCGTGTGTTGGGGTTAATTCAATAAGTTTTGGCAGTTGGAGTCTAGCTCGTGCGTAAGATCTCTGATTTATCTGGAAATAGCTATGAGTAAAGTAAAACAAAAGGTCTCAGTCTGTGTGAAAGATGCAGCAAGAGGTTTTTGAACATGGGTTATGGAGACAGGGCAGAACACAGGAATTTTGTAAAGATAGGGTTAATATATCCTGAATGTAGGACCACTGCTGTGACGTCAATTGGAATATAGACATCAAAGGTCAAATATGTGGAATATAGAGAGCAAATGTCAAATATGTTGAATATAGACAGCACAGCAAAGGTCAAATACGTGGTTTATAGACAGCAAAGGTCAAATATGGGGTTTATAGACAGCAAAGGTCAAATATGTTAATTACGGACAGCAGTGATACAATTCAGCGCCGTGGTAAGCAGAAGTTGCGCCCGGGGCAAAGTCTGTAATTAGGCGCCCTCTTTCAAAATAAAATTATCCCAAATTTTGGCGCCCTCTGAAGTTTATGTCCAAGATAGGTGCTCCCTTTGGGCACCATAATACGATCCAAATCAAAATATTAGGTATATAGAAAGAAATGGTCAACATATGAATAATAATAGACACCAAGGGCCAAATTCGAATAATAAAGATAGCAATCGTTAATATATGAGGAATAAGAGAGTAATTATCAACAAATGAGAAATATAGACAGCAATTGTCAATACACGAGGAATAAAGACAGCAAATGTCAACATATGACACAGTAATTTTCATTATATGTGACAGCATTTGGATATACATGAGACAGCAATTGTCAATATATGAGACCGTAATTGCCATCGTATGAGACAGCAATTGTCAATATGAGACAGAAATTGTCAGTATATGAGAAATTAATTCTCAGATATGAATAATCATAAAGCACTGTCGTCAACACATAAGGAAAGTAGATAGCAGTGGCGAACGTCGTGGGCAATGTTCAACAGCAGGTCTCGCAAATATAAGAAGTGTTGGGGGACAGCCAGTATAGCGGCTAACTCAACGGATTCGCGATGTATTGGGCAGTATCCTCAGTTGCGAGAGATGAGATGACACAGGGGTTCCCCATGAGGACAGAAGGCCGGACATCTGGAGTGTTGGGCTATTCCTGCATTGTAAGGTGACCGGGCCTCTCTACACGCCCTTCGTGTGGGAAATGTGTGAGCTAAAGAGGACGTGGGGGGGTGATATTGGGGGGGGGGGAGAGAAGATGGGT
>CAXITT010000192.1:979568-1042099 GCA_964033795.1 Lymnaea stagnalis | reverse complement strand
GGGGGGGGGGGGGGGGGGGGGGGGGGGCCAAAGTGTTTAAGGAAGACGGCGTATAAACATGCCAGATGGAATCATTTCATTTTTCTCCTGCGTTTAAATCTGGGATATTGGCATGTAAACATTGGGGTTGGTGCATATTTTTTGTGGTTTAATTAATGGACGGCAAGGGCGTATGTATTATTGGACGGCCGGTGAAGGAATATTGTAAAATTACACAGCTCAGTAAATATGCGGACGGCCAAAGAATGTGTGTGGACGGCCTGAGCGTGTATGGAAAGCCAGTGCATGTGTGTTTGACGGCCAGAGATTGTGTGTATGTGGGGGGAAAAGCCAGTGCATGTCTATGTGTGGACGGCCAGAGCATGTGTGTGGACGGCTACAGCTTGCTCGTGGACGGCCAGAGCCTGTGATGGGACGGTTGGACAACGAAGCATGTGTTTTAACAGCCGGGACAGCATGCGTGATGCATAAAGCAGAACATATGTAGCGTGTTTGTTGCGGTAAAAATGTACATTAATATTTTTTAATGAAGGAGGCGGCATTAAGCGTGTATTTGCACACGGGGCGGAAATAAAATAGTTTATATCTCATTGTGACAGCTAGTATATTGGAAAAGCATACTTTCAGATTTGGGATACATTCCACAAAATTTGGGTTACAATTGGGATAGTTGAGATGTAAATTGTTAAAGCTTGGACTTAAGGCACCACAGAGTGTTTGTGTTTTAAATGTGACAGAGTATTTCATTGGATGTTGGATTTAGGAACTATTACTTTGGGGACAGTTTGAATATGCGACACGTGCACAGGAGTCGGGATATCGAACATAGCATTAGTAAGGGCTGACCCCCACCCCAACCCTCACCCTACCCGTCACCCCTACCCATTCCTCAACCTACCCTACCTTCACCCTATCCTACCCTAAGCCTCCCGTACCCTCACCCTTCCTAACCCTGACCTTCCCGTACCCTCACCCTACCTTACCCACTCTGTACATTGAAACAACGGTTCACAGACTGAGTAAAAATCACCCTTTATTCATCCTCCCAATATTTCCAAGTACAGTTGAGGTTACCAGGCAGACTTTGTGGACAAAATGAAGAATTCCCCCCCAACAACCCTTGTTCAAATTATCGACATTTTATCAGAAACAACCCCTAGAGGGGCGGTCTCTTCCGTCCAACTTATATAAATTCTCTTCGCCCCTGGGGACCGCGACAGTCTCGGACCAACATTGAAGATCCTCATTCTAGCCTAGAAGATTATATTGTGAACGTACCCTGGATCTCTGACTGACTGAAGCCCTGTCTTCATTCTCTCCACCGTGCTTAATTTATATATGGATACAAGAAGTTTAGTTTATATATGGATACAATTTGATTAGTTTATATATGGATACAAGAAGTTTAGTTTATAGATGGATACAATTTGATTAGTTTATATATGGATACAAGAAGTTTAGTTTATAGATGGATACAATTTGATTAGTTTATATATGGATACAAGAAATTTAGTTTATAGATGGATACAAGAAGTTTAGTTTATGTATGGATACAAGAAGTTTAGTTTATAGATGGATACAATTTGATTAGTTTATAGATGGATACAAGAAGTTTAGTTTATGTATGAATACAAGAAGTTTAGTTTATATATGAATACAAGAAGTTTAGTTTATAGATGGATACAATTTGATTAGTTTATATATGGATACAAGAAATTTAGTTTATAGATTTATACAATTTGATTAGTTTATATATGGATACAAGAAGTTTAGTTTATAAATGGATACAATTTGATTAGTTTATATATGGATACAAGAAGTTTAGTTTATATATGGATACAATTTGATTTGTTTATATATGGATACAAGAAGTTTAGTTTATAGATGGATACAATTTGATTAGTTTATATATGGATACAAGAAGTTTAGTTTATATATGGATACAATAAGTTTAGTTTATGTATGGATACAAGAAGTTTAGTTTATAGATGGATACAATTTGATTAGTTTATATATGGATACAAGAAGTTTAGTTTATAGATGGATACAAGAAGTTTAGTTTATATATGAATACAAGAAGTTTAGTTTATAGATGGATACAATTTGATTAGTTTATATATGGATACAAGAAGTTTAGTTTATAGATGGATACAATTTGATGAGTTTATATATGGATACAAGAAGTTTAGTTTATAAATGGATACAATTTGATTAGTTTATATATGAATACAAGAAGTTTAGTTTATAGATGGATACAAGAAGTTTAGTTTATGTATGGATACAAGAAGTTTAGTTTATAGATGGATACAATTTGATTAGTTTATATATGGATACAAGAAGTTTAGTTTATAGATGGATGCAATTTGATTAGTTTATATATGGATACAAGAAGTTTAGTTTATATATGGATACAAGAAGTTTAGTTTATAGATGGATACAATTTGATTAGTTTATATATGGATACAAGAAGTTTAGTTTATATATGGATACAAGAAGTTTAGTTTATATATGGATACAAGAAGTTTAGTTTATAGATGGATACAATTTGATTAGTTTATATATGGATACAAGAAGTTTAGTTTATAGATGGATACAAGAAGTTTAGTTTATGTATGGATACAAGAAGTTTAGTTTATAGATGGATACAATTTGATTAGTTTATATACGGATACAACATGTTTAGTTTATAGATGGATACAATATCATTAGTTTGTATATGGAAACAATATCATTAGTTTGTATATGGATACAAGAAGTTTAATTTAATAGATGGGTACAATATCATTAGTTTATATATGCATCTCAGTTTATGGATCGATGCAACAAACTTATTTTATCGATGGATACAACAATCTAAGTTTGTAGGAGGAGACAGCTTCTAATCTTATTTTCACAATGACCAATGTCTTTTCCATTCCTTATTTTTAATGGGAAATCTTTTGTCTTCTGGAGCTAGAAAAGTCCCTTGGGCAGTGGCGTCACGTGATTGGGATCTACGTTGTTTGGGAACCAGAACTGTGTCTCCATATTTAGCACTCCCCTTGATAAATGGACATTTCTATTCCTCTTGATAGTATGAAAATTTCTATTCCTCTTGATAGTATGGACATTTCTATACCTCTTGATTGTATGGGCATTTCTATTCCTCTTGATAGTATGGACATTTCTATACCTCTTGATTGTATGGGCATTTCTATTCCTCTTCATAGTATGGGCAT
This sequence comes from Lymnaea stagnalis, assembly GCA_964033795.1. Lineage (NCBI taxonomy): Eukaryota > Metazoa > Mollusca > Gastropoda > Lymnaeidae > Lymnaea > Lymnaea stagnalis. The sequence goes on along the minus strand of CAXITT010000192.1, from coordinate 1,038,881 downwards.
TTCTTTACCTCTTGATAGTATGGACATTTCTATACCTCTTGATAGTATGGACATTTCTATACCTCTTGATTGTATGGACATTTCTATACCTCTTGATTGTATGGGCATTTCTATTCCTCTTCATAGTATGGGCATTTCTATTCCTCTTCATTGTATGGGCATTTCTATTCCTCTTCATTGTATGGACATTTCTATTCCTCTTGATAGTATGGAAATTTCTATTCCTCTTGATTGTATGGGCATTTCTATTCCTCTTGATAGTATGGAAATTTCTATTCCTCTTGATAGTATGGGCATTTCTATACCTCTTGATAGTATGGGCATTTCTATTCCTCTTCATTGTATGGACATTTCTATTCCTCTTGATAGTATGGAAATTTCTATTTCTCTTGATAGTATGGAAATTTCTATTCCTCTTGATTGTATGGAAATTTCTATTCCTCTTGATTGTATGGGCATTTCTATTCCTCTTGATAGTATGGAAATTTCTATTCCTCTTGATAGTATGGACATTTCTATTCCTCTTGATAGTATGGAAATTTCTATTCCTCTTGATAGTATGGAAATTTCTATTCCTCTTGATAGTATGGGCATTTCTATTCTTCTTGACGACAGGGAAGTCTTTTCCTCTTGATAACATGGACAGTCCATTCCTCTTGATAGTATGGACACTAACATACAAAAACATACACAAACTTAAACAAACAAACATCAAGATACTCAAACATACATAAACATAAACATACATATGATAGTATGGACATTTCTATTCCTCTTGATAGTATAGCAAATTCCTATTCCTCTTACTAACATAGACACTTTTTTTCCTTTTGCTAACATGTGCATTCATTTCCTCTATACAACAAGAACAGTCCTTTGATAAATGGACAGTTAGCTGGCTAGCTAACTTACTGGCTGGCTGACTAACTTACTGCCAGGCTTTCTGATTAACTTACTGGCTGGCTGGCTAGCTAACTTACTGGCTGGTTGGCTGACTAACTTTCTGGCTGGTGGCTGGCTAGCTAACTTACTGGCTGGCTGGCTGACTAAATTACTGGCTGGTGGCTGGCTGACTAACTTACTGGCTGGCTGGCTGACTAACTTACTGGCTGGCTGGGTGGCAACATCTTCGGACGACTAAGCTATCGAGCTGAAACTTGGCAAATAGACTCGTTGCCAATGACAACACATTCCATCAAATTTTGAGCCCCACCCCAAAAGCCCGAAAAAAACCTAAAATGAAATTCCCGATAACTGCGGTAAATGAGATGCTTAAAAAAAATATTGCAAGTGCATTTGGTGCGTTCTATTTTCTTTTTTTTTTATGATATAGTTGGTGAAATAAATTGTGCAATGTAAAAGCGAGTGGGTCATTCGAATATTAAGAAAGTTCAGGGGCGTGACAAAAATGTGCGGTTGTGAGCTTTATGGGGATAGGGGGGGGGGCACTAATTTGGATTCTTTTAAAGTGCGTTACTTGTTTGTATGTTTCATGAAATTTTTAGATCCCATATTGCTAGATATTAAATTTTTATGAAATTTTTAGATCCCATATTGCTAGATATTAAATTTTTATGAAATTTTTAGATCCCATATTGCTAGATATTAAATTTTTATGAAATTTTTAGATCCCATATTGCTAGATATTAAATTTTTATGAAATTTTTAGATCCCATATTGCTAGATATTAAATTTTTATGAAATTTTTAGATCCCATATTGCTAGATATTAAATTTTTATGAAATTTTTAGATCCCATATTGCTAGATATTAAATTTTTATGAAATTTTTAGATCCCATATTGCTAGATATTAAATTTTTATGAAATTTTTAGATCCCATATTGCTAGATATTAAATTTTTATGAAATTTTTAGATCCCATATTGCTAGGTATTAAATTTTTATGAAATTTTTAGATCCCATATTGCTAGATATTAAATTTTTATGAAATTTTTAGATCCCATATTGCTAGATATTACATTTTTATAAAAGATAATAATTGATGGACTGCATGATGAAGGCTCTTAGCTGAAACATCCAAATCTTTTGTCCTGTCTATGAATTCAAGTTTACCACATACCTTGTTCTTATATTTCATTGACATTTTATAAATGATTCATACGAAAAAACTATGTTTTTTTTAAATTAATTGTTTAACTATCGACTAGATTTTAAATATCTTGCCGAATGTTTAAACCCAACTTTTGATTTCTAATAATTATCATTCGCTTATCTCAAAGCCTTTCGTCGGTTTAAATTAAACGCCATCTTTCTTAAGAGTCAGTCTGACCCCAAGGATTCTTTTGATCCCATTTCTTCCCAGTGACCCACCCTCGTGGAACTCAGCGTCCCGCAGGGGATGTCCTCTGCTCAAATGTAATCTAGCTCACACCCACATGGACCGAAACATGGCACCACGCCCCTGGAGATCAACTGTTTCTGTCAATAGATTTTTTTTTTTATTTCTGGACAGGCGAGGATGAAAAAAGGTCTTTCCTGTTCAACCTAGGTCACTTACACCGTCTCAAACTCCACCACCATCTGCGATCCCAACACCACCCTTGATTGAAAACCCATCTGTCATCTGGCCCCCATCTGTTATCCCACCCCAACTGTTATTCCACCCCAACTGTTGCTCCACCCCATCCGTGATCGCAAACCCAACCTGTGATCCCACCCCTATCCGTGATCCCACTCCTAATCGTGACCCCCCGCCCACCCCCATCTGGCACTTGGCTTGTTTACCTTCATATTTTCTCGTCATAGATGTTACGTGCATTTTGATCGATTTCGAGTTCTGTCCAGTAGGATGTGTGTGTGTGCGAGTGTGTGTGTGTGTGTTAGTGTGAGTGTGTGTTAGTGTTTGTGTGAGTCTGTGTGTGAGTTAGTGCGTGCGTATTTGTGTGTGTGTTTGTTTGTACGTGTATGTGTGTGTGTGCCTGTGTGCGTGTTTGTGTGTGTGTGTGTGTGTGTGTGCGTGAGTGTATTAAAAGCAACGCGTATTTACTTTTTCTCATCACAGATAAATTTCATAAATCAAACATATATATACCAACCCGTTGATCAAGTACACCAAGATTAAGGAAGGAGCGGGGCTAATAGAGCGGTACTGAGTACACTGGCAGTTCTGAGATGTAGTCTCCTCAGATTTATGTGGAATTCCAACTGTACGATTTTGTTCAAAACCAATACAAAGTCTTATTACTCGGATCACTATTAGGATCACTATTCGGATTTTAAATATAAATCCTGATTTTTCGAATTAGAAATACAGTGGTACCTCGAGATTCCCATTTAATCGTTCAATGGCCTTGCTCGTAGCTCAATTTGCTCGTATCTCAAACCAATTTTCCGCCATTGAAATTGATTGAAATTTCATTAATGCGTTCCAGCCCCCAAAATGTCACCCCATTTGTTTTTGGTACGTGTTTTTTTAATAAGAAAAAAACGTATTTATAAATGACGAATATTGTATAAAAACATAATCAAAGAGAATGTAAAGAAACAAAAAAACTGCGTTAAGGTATCTCCTTCAAGCAGCTTCTCCGTCACCCACACCATCAGTGGTCTCTCCATCGTTTCATGGAGACAGGTCCGGAGCTTAGAAATTATTGTAACGCCCTAAGCTGGCATTACATCCTTTATCGACTCCTTCTGATTAGGCACAGGACTGACAGTCCATAGCGTTGAAGTACTAGGCCCGTACTGGCTCGCCAAGTCTGTCACTCGAACACCTTGCTCACGTTTTTCTATGATTTCACGCTTTGATTCAATAGGCATCATCTCCTTCTCAGCACTGACCTTTCCAATCACTTTCTTCGGACCCTTGGTTGTAAAAATAAATGTGAGACTGTACGTACAGTAAGTGCACAAAAAGCACAATTCAACAGCACAACTTATCAAAGATGCTTCGACGGCAAGGCAAACAAGCACACTGACACTGTGAGACGCACGAGGCACGACTGGTGTGTTCGTGTGCAGCCGGCCGACCCGCTGATCCAGTTCCTCGTATCTCAAATTTTTCTTGTATCTCAAAGCAAAACATCGCTCGCTCGATGGCTCGTATCTCAAAAATATCGTTTGTCAGGGTACTCGTGTGTTGTATGTTGAGGTACCACTGTAGTTTAAAAGGTTCCAAGTTATTTAAAATGCACTGTCCCATGCATTGAACACGTCCAAATGAATTGAGGCCTCTCTAGACCACGTCAACCACGCCGCAGTCTGAGACGAGCGACGATTTCAATCACGTTGTCTATCTGCTTTTTAAAATTTCTGTTTTTTTTTACAAAACTTAATTATAGACTTTTAAATGTAAAACATAATAATTTGATTATTTTTTCTTTTAAGTCATGTTGTAATGAAATACGAATTTCAATGTTGTGTGTTGTTGTTTTTTTTGTTTTTTTAAATTACGAGAAATTTTATTTTAAAGTTTAATTTTAATTTAATTTTAAGTTTCATTTAATATCTAGAATCTTAGATAGTACCATTCAGCACCTGCAATAATAAAGACTTTTTTTTTTTTTTATTGAAATTTTTTTTTTTTTTTTTTTTTTTTTTTTGTAAGCCGGGTTTTAATCAAAGACGTCGAATCAGTGTAGCTCTCACCAAATAACCAAATGTCATAATGTAATAACAAAAGATCAAACTATTTTTAAAATCGTGTACGATTATCGCGATTATGACTTTCGGGAATCCGAAAATCTAGATTTTCCAAGACAGCTCCGAAATCGCAAACGACTATGTTTCATTGACAGACGATGGATGTCTTGGAGAGTTGCAGGACGTGTGTTTAGAAATTTTAATTTTTGGGAAACGTTCGAGCACGTTCTATTTGTTCTAAACAATGCCAACAGATGACGCAATTTTTAAAATTAATTTTCTGGAGGGTTCTAATTTACTTTACATAAATAAGCTGGTCGCTTTCTTAGCCGGTAGAGATGTTTCGCGAATTTTCCTAGACATTTACGAGACGTGACTTACTTACAAGATTGTACTCCTTATGTGTGTTTGCAATTTAATAGCTGTATACTTCGAGGATTGTATCTTTACATTTGCTGAGCTGTGAGTTGATAAAGTTTTTATTTCTATTTGAGTTTGTATTTTTATATAAATTCAATGGTACACTTAAATTGAATATTGTTAACATCACTAGCTCTGGTATTGTGTTAATATCACTAGATTTGGTATCGTGTTAATATCACTAGCTTTGGTATCGTGTTAATATCAGTAGCTTTGGCATCGTGTTAATGTCACTAGATTTAGTATCGTGTAAATATCACTAGATTTGGTATCGTGTTTATATCTCTAACTTTGGTATCGTGTTAATATCTCTAGATTTGGTATCGTTTTAATATCACTAGATTTGGTATCGTGTTAATATTACTAGATTTGGTATCGTGTTAATATCACTAGCTTTGGTATCGTTTTAATATCACTAGCTTTGGTATCGTGTTAATATCTCTAGCTTTGGTATCGTTTTAATATCACTAGATTTGGTATCGTGTTAATATCACTAGCTCTGGTATCTTTTTTCTAAGCATATTGTTTTTTCCCCTCTTTGCTACGTAGTGTTCATTTAACAAGCCGAATCTTAGACACTGTAAAAACCATTTAACGGTACGTAACACATGGTGTGTCAGATTAGACAAGAAAACTGTATTTAAAATGTACTTTTAAAAAAATAATAACAACCCAAACCATACACAAATTCAACATGAATTCTAGCAATGCGAGCTAACTTACCCTGCCGGACTCTGTGACGTCATCACTGGTACTCAGAGGCAGGACGTCCGTGGCCAGGTACCCGTGGATCGTCTCGTTCAGCTCAGCCGGGGTGCACGTGATCGTATCGTCCTTGACCTGCCACCAGTCCTCCTCATAGGTACCCAGGATGATCCACTGATGCTTGGGCCCGTACATTGAGTGTTGGCGGGCCTGTCTTCAATGAGGGAATGGTACAGTGGTGTAAGCAATGTGGTACAGCGGTGTAAGCGGTGTGGTGCATCGGTGTAAGCAATGTGGTACAGCGGTGTAAGCAGTGTGGTGCCGTAGTGTAAGCAATGTTGTACAACGGTGTAGGCAATGTGGTGCAGTTGTTTAAGCAATGTGGTGCAGCGGTGTAAGCAATGTGGTACAGTGGTGTAATTAATGTGGCACAGTGAGGTAATTTACGTTGTACAGTGGAGTAAACGATGTGGTACCCTGGCGTAGGCAATACGATGCATTGTCTACGTATTGTGGTACAGTGGTGTAGGCAGTGTTGTACATCCCAGTAAGCGATATTGTAAAATAGTGTAGAAAATGGTGTACAATCGAGGGATATGGTACAATAGTGTAGGCAATGTGATACAGTGGTGTAAGCATTGTGGAACTGGGGTGCAAACGATGCGTTACGGTGCATTCACAGGCAAAGTGGTGAATTCAGGCTGGTACAGTGCGCACTTGTGGTGAGATGAAGATGTGGTAACAAACTAGTTCATGCGCAGATGCTGGGTCTAGGATGGGTGCATCCCTTCCATACAGAAATTACATTTGAGTGTATAGAGATCATTGCTTAAAAAAAAAAAAAGAGGCGCTTTACTTTGTACTGGAGTGACCACACTGTAACCCAGTAATTTGATGATGTGATGTAAATGATGTGAAGAGATGTAGACTTATCTTCATTGACATGTTTGTGATTCATTGCCAAATATTCGAGATCTCTATGGGGGTATGTTCAAAATTTTGTCATGCAGAGTAGCTTGCCCGTGGTTGTTGATGTAGACTTATCTTCATTGACATGTTTGTGATTCATTGCCAAATATTCGAGATCTCTATGGGGGTATGTTCAAAATTTTGTCATGCAGAGTAGCTTGCCCGTGGTTGTTGTTTCTAAACTCAAAGTTAATAAGTTAATTTGGGTTAATTAAAACAGACCCAACAATGTAGTTTGTAAAATACAATTTAAACTTTTACCCTGAATAATTTCTTTCCTCTCAATTCACGGTGACGTCATCTGATCTATGTTTACTCAGCCAAAACATGACAAAAAATTATATGGTATGTATGCGGAAATGATATAGACCAACCAATTATGCTCTTTTCTCTACGAAAATAAATATTTATTTCCTTCGTCATTCTATCCCATAAATAAATGCAAAAGAATAACCAACAGAATATTAAAAGTAAAATTGTATGCACCTTTAATCATACAATACTGAAATTCATTGAGTGAAAAAAAAAAAAGAAACGATTTTTACTCACGCTGCAAAAGACTTTCCTGGCAACATTTTGATCAAAGTTGCCAACGATTACCCGCACATCTTGATCCTGTATATACATATAGCAAGTGCAAGTACTTGGAATTATTATCATTTTTTTTTTTAAATTGGAATTGCTAATTTCGAAAAAAAATTAAATTTAACAATTATAAAACTATTCCGTAAATAGTTTCCCCTTGTCATTTAAACCAATTTATGTAACACTAAAATTCTAAATTTTAGGCTAAGAAATAGGTATAATTCGTTTTTTGAGGTTCCGTGTCGTGGACAACAGTTACCCTGAGATTCTTGATTGCCGTCTCAGGGTCGTCCGCGAAGCTCTCCACCAATGAGATGTTGATGCGGTGTTTCTCCACGAGACTGTCAAACCTGTTGGAGGCCTGCAGAAGGCACACACACACACTAAAGTGACAGCATGTGGCAGAGACCATCTTTTCTTTCGTCATACAGATTTACTTTAGTCACACGCGCCCATCCGAGCTCCGGTAACTAACTCCTCCCCCCACCCCAACCCCACCAAAGAAATGACTCTGAGACTTTACCCCACCACACACACACAAACACACACACACACACACACTGACACTCGCGCACACACACACTAAGTTACTTGTTTATCTTTCATGTACACGACACACAACAAACATCCACACGACACACTACAATCATGTACACGACACACAACAAACATTTGTTATCAGATATTCAGAATGGAAGGTAGACCAAATGAAACCAGTCTAAAAATAGACTTTTTGGCCTAATGTTTCTCCAAGTAAAAGACAAAGGAACCGTTGAAAAGAAACACACTCTAGGACAAGACATGAGCCCATTTAAATATTTTTTTTGCTGCAATATTACTTTGTTTGTCTTTGGTATTGCATCCCCTATCCTTCATTAAGGTTTTTTTTTGTTTTTTTTTGACTCATTTGTCCGGCAAAAGTCTAATGTTTCGTATGTTGGATTCGTCTCATCGAACCGTCTATAATCTTCAAGCCATATCTTTAACCAACTAATGCATTACAATCGCATCCCCCATTTACTAGCATATCTCTGTTCTCTATCCCACACAAAAAAAAACTAAAGAACATCGATGGCTGCGAAGATAGGCACATTTTATTAAGTTGAGACCTACTGTAGACAAGGCACACACCCTTAAATTTGCCTATCTTGACGTGTCAAGTACCCCTTGCTCCCCTCCCCATCGGCCACAATAGATACTGATCAGGCTGGCACCAAATTAGCCCCGCCCCATATTAACCACGGCCCAGATGACATGTTTCATTGAGCCGTAATGGCATGTTTATGGGAAACAAGAGTACAGTCCCGTTAATCTATTTTTATCATCCATATCATTTGAATAATTCAAGTTTTATTAATCTCAAGCCTTTTTTTTTACCTCCCTGACGTGGCAACAACAACCCCTCTACCAGTGCAGCAACCCCACTCCCTCCTCAACCGCCCTCTACCACCTCATCAACAGCAACAGTTTTAGTTGACTTGAAATAAAGGGTTGATATTTCAATTTAAGTTTCATTGAGAGCAGAGTGACAACATTTCATGTACAAGACGCACAACAAGCATATACAAGACAGACAACACTCATGCACAAGACACACAACAATCATGCACAAGACACACAACAATCATGTACCGACACACTACAATCATGCACACGACACACTACAATCATGCACACGACACACAACAATCATGTACACGACACACAACAATCATGTACAAGACACACAACAATCATGTACACGACACACTACAATCATGCACACGACACACTACAATCATGCACACGACACACTACAATCATGCACACGACACACAACAATCATGTACACGACACACAACAATCATGTACACGACACACTACAATCATGCACACGACACACTACAATCATGCACACGACACACAACAATCATGTACACGACACACAACAATCATGTACACGACACACAACAATCATGTACACGACACACAACAATCATGTACACGACACACAACAATCATGTACACGACACACAACAATCATGTACACGACACACAACAATCATGTACACGACACACTACAATCATGTACACGACACACTACAATCATGTGCATGACACACAACAATCATGTACACCACACACAACAATCATGTACACGACACATTATATTGACACACCCCTCCCCCCTTGGCTACGTCGTCTACCGAAACGTTTATGCATACACCAAATTCACCTAGTCCTAAGCTTATCACTGACCCATCCAGTCATCCAGTCATCGGCACGATCGCTCATCCACCAAACCACCAATCTCTACTTCAAATCACACACTTATCCATCATTCAAACCTCAATCATCCAAACGAAAAATTAATTTACACAGCACATCCGCCAATCCTCTCATCCATGACTTAATACATTATTTACATATATACCCATATGACATAATACATTATTTACATATATACCCATATGACATAATACATTATTTACATATATACCCATCCACACCCACCCATAAAACCATTCATTAATCACCCATCCATTAACCAATAAAATAATCCATCAACCCATCCATTAACCAATAAAATAATCCATCAACCCATCCATTATCCAATCAAATGATCCATAAATCAATCCATTTTTTCCACGCAACCCATACATTCCCCTACTTAAAATTAACCCATCCACACGTGAATACACGAATCCAGTCACACACCTATCACCCATCCACATATCCACAAGACCAATCCACCAAAGGCATGACTCACGTAGCCGTGTCGTGCCTCCCCCAGTTTGGCGTCCTGAAATAATGTCCCCACCGTCGTCCAGTTGAAGTAGCGCAGCAGCGAGAGGCGGGCCGGGTTGAAATCGCTGTCGCTGGGCACCGTCCGGTAAAAGTTCGGGAACTCATCTCTGTCCGACAACATTGGGTTGGTGTCTGCGTAAGATAACTGAGGGGGGGGTGTAAATGGGGAGGTTGCGGTAAGAAAAAATCAGAACACGTTTCTTTCTTTAACTGGGAACAAGACTTCACAGATTTGATAGAATGAGTGCTCGCTTGTGGCTAGGTCCAATACAGAGAAGAGCATGTTAACTTATGTTTACGTCTCACTTTAAAATCGGTTGGCGCCTGATAAAAGATAATAAAGGAAAAGTTGCCGAATATAAATAGATTTTGAGGTTTTATAATGAAATATTTTCAAAAGGTTCATTTGTTTTAGTCAAAGACATGGCCTGAGAGGAATGAAAGAAAAAGGTTTTAGACTTAGAAAAGCGATGAAAAGAAAAAAAAAAAGAATGGTTATAGACGTAAATATGCCCCGAAAGGAATGAAATGAAAAGAAGGCGGAAGTTACATCTCACTTACAAGCGTTTGACGCATGATGTTACCTTTTCTGGTACTGAATATAGTATTGGTAAATAACGGTCGCTTCGAGGTCCTTTCAAGTGGCCTTCATAATAATTGTACTTTAAAGGCAGGCCTGCACAACTCAAAATGTAAGGTGGGCCGTAATACTTTATGAAAAACATGTGCCGAAAGAAAATAGGACGGGGTGAGGTGGTGAGGGGGGGGGGAAGCTATATAGAAAATAATAATAATAAATTAAATATCATTACGAGAAAAGAAAACATGTAGTGAATATTTACACAACTATAATATTTAGTCATTTAATTTGATTTTAAAAAAAAAAATCTTTTAACGTATGCGAGAGGGAAAAATAATTATTGATTATTTAAAAATGAAATAAATATTTCTATTATTTTTCTATATATGTACCATTTGTAATATTATCAATCAATAAGCTAGGAAATATTATTTTTAGTTCTTAATATTATGAATTTTCACCAAAGTCTTCGCGGGCCAAAAAGTGTGTGCCCGCGGGCCAAAAAGTGTGTGCCCGCGGGCCAAAAAGTGTGTGCCCGCTGGCCGCATGCTGTGTAGGCCTGCTTTAAGGTATTCTTTAAGGCCCTAGAATACCTACATAACAAATATGAAAGTTACAATTTAAGACCAATGCCGTGACATTTTGCTTCAGAGAACTGGACATGAATGTTTTAAGACCAGAAGTCATTAGTTCAATCCATTTATACGTATGGGTGTGAAGGCGTAGCTAGAATGTGTGGTGCACAGTGAAAAGATTCATTTTTACGCACTGAGGGCATTATTTTCATCAATAAAATACCACAGCCCATTTTGGCACCTCCACTAGCTTGGCGTATCCACAAGCTTAGCGCCTCCACTAGCTAGGCGCCACCACTAGCTTAGCACCCGGGGACATATGTCCCTCTTCCCCTCTTGGCTATTTATGATGTACTAGAATAAATGACCCGATGTTATCGGGATAATAATGGTAAGTCCTTTGCGATAATTTCCACCTGCCATTGCAAAAACCTGTCACATATCTTAACTTTAAAAAGAAGTATCTATGTAATGATATTCAGGTTTCTAACATCATTAAGTTTTGAGAAATATTTATCTGCTATATCTTATACGCTTACCCTACCCCCTTTGACTCCGGTAAACTACTTTTGTTCCCACTAAACATGGCCCTTAAATTACCCGATCTAAATTATCATCAATTACATCACTTTTGTCACGAAAGAAGTTATTTGAGGGACGATTTCTACGCTAGAAAATACTTAAGATTTACCCCTTTTCGTGCCCTTGATTTATAACTTTTTTTCTCTAAAAATATTGAAAACATAATCTTAAATTTACAACAAAAACTCTATATCTGATATAATATATTTTATTTTAGAGGAATTTGATATATTAATTTCTTCTTAAAAAATTTAAAAAAATTTTTGCCTTGTTTTCAAATGGTAAATTATAAAATAAATCGTAAAACAGAGATCTTTTTTTTATCTAAAGAAGAATCTCGCTACCGTTTTTCACGTCTATAACAGACTTGAGTGTCTTTAAAAAAAAATTGTTAGTTTCATTAAAATACACACCCACTTTACTTTTCGCAAAGTAAAAGCACAAATATATTTCCATCATTTTTTTTTTTTTTTTTGAAAGAAAATATTAACCCAGGTCTATTTTTCAAAATTAAATTTTCAAGCTTGTTAAATGTTTGGGTTTTGATATTCATGGGTTAGGGTTATATAAATCTACTTACGTTTTGTTAACGTCATTGATTTCCTTATTTGGTAAACACATTTTTATTTGTAAAAAGAGAATGTAACATCTCTTTTTTCACAAGTCTAATGCCATAGGATTTAAATATATTGTCATCCACGTAAAAATGTCCCCATCCTATTTCGTACCTACGATATGTATGTACCCAAGAAGTTTAATTATTTATCAATTTCATTCCTTTATTTTGAGACGTATCGTGTGCTGCCTGGGGTAAAATGAACATAGACGTCTACCCATATTTGTAAAAAGAGAATGTTACATCTCTTTTTTCAAATATGTAATACCATAGGATTTAAATATATTGTCATCCACGTAAAAATGTAAACAACCTATTACCTACCTCCGATATGTATGTTCCCAAGAAGGTTAATTATTTATAAAATTCATTACCATATTATCTTGTGCTTTCTGGGGCAAAATGACCAACCTATCTCCCCCTCCCCAGAATTTAAATAAAATTACTAAAATCCTCCACCGGATTGCAGTCCCTTCTATACCAAAATAATATATTTTGCACCTCATATGTTGTTGTTGTTTTTTTTTTTTTTGGATGAGTTATGAGTGGATTAGTGAATGCTATTTAGCTATGGAGTTTCGCTGAACTGATTACTTAAACGGCGTTTTATTATTGGAAGTATATTTAAGGGTAGCGTTTTTATTACGCTATAAATTTAATAAAAGTGTATTTTTTGAATGAATAAAAAGTAAAAACTTATAAAATGTTAAAAAAAAAACAAAGCTGAAATTAGTGTGTGTTTTATTGCGGGGGTTTAAATCAAAGAAAACTTAAGAGTTTGGGCTAAAGTAGGCGATTCGCGCTATGGCGTCATTTTCTATGTTTATTTAGAACAAATTAATTTTAATTTTATTTCGCAATATAAACAACGCACTAAAAATAACTGATTTTTGGGTTTGCCCGATAAAAGTGATTACGGTGCAATTCTTGGAACAAAATTTTTTTAAATATATTATTTTTCACAACTCTCAAACACATATAAAATGCTTAAGATAGTTCCTTACTTGTTAAATTAAATGTATTTGTAATTTATATTAAAAATACTTTAAATTTCACTAAAATAAAAGGGGATTTATCAAATTTTTTGCGCTTTTAAACTTTATTCAATTTTCGTAAAATAATAGAACATGAATTGTGATCGTTTTTAAGAATCCGAAAGTATTAAAATATTTTTGTTTCTTTTTAGATATATGTATATATATATATATTTTATATATATATATATATATATATATATATATATATATATATATATATATACATATACTAGCAGAATACCCGCGCTTCGCAGCGGAGAGCCTTTTTAAAGAAAATGAAGGTAAGACATTATCAATTATCCGCATATTCTGGAGACTAGACAATGCATTCCCTTGCGAAAATCAATCCTTTAGGGTCTTTGCTTGATACCCCAATCCTGGAAAAAACCCAATCTAATGAGTCCTCAATCCCATTCTGAACCCGATCCCGGCGCAATCCCTTTTCCCGGTGTGATCCCATTTACGATGGGATCCTATTTTCTGGTGGCTCCGGATCCTGGCGGAATCAAGATCCAGTTGGGATCTCGATCCCCTCGCTTTATCGATCCCAATGGGCTACCGATCCCGTTAGGATACCGTTCTCAGTGGCATCCCGATTCATCTAGGGACTCTCTGTTCCGATGTTATTCCTCTTTCTGATAGGATCCTGATCCCGCTTTGATCCCATTACCCGATGGGATCTCGATGGTATTCTGTTCCCCGATGGGATCTCAATGGTATCCCGTTACCCGATGGGATCTCGATGGTATCCTGTTCCCCGATGGGATCTCGATGGTATCCCGTTACCCGATGGGATCTCGATGTTATCCCGTTACCCGATGGGATCTCGATGGTATCCTGTTCCCCGATGGGATCGCGTAACCGATGGGTTAAATTTGGATCCTATCTCTCTATGGGATCATGCTCAGTGTGATTTTGTTCGAGTACGCTTTTAGATCTAATTATATATCCCCGTAGAATAATATAGAACATTCTAGAACATTCTAGATTAACTTTAATATGCTCCATTAAACGTATAAAAAAATCACTTTTATAAGTAATTATTTCTCGAATGTGAAATGTAATACAACTAAATTGTACTACTACAACTATATTACATTTAAATGATATTGGGCCCAGGTGGGGGCCAATTTAATAAATTACCATTTTAGTTATGTCTGAGATGGGAAAGGGGGGGGGGGGCTATAAAAATCATTCCAATAAATTATAGATTTAAAATTTGTCCTATTAAAATTGGTTTAAAAATGCCATAGATATAGCTTTTTTAAACTATCAAATTTTCTAGAAAAATCTAAATCGGCCCTAAATGGATTGGATATTATTAGTTTTAAATCCACCGATATTGTAATACGGACAGAGAAGTGTATTGCTACAACGCTGGGCCTAGATCCACATATTCACATAGAACCTATTGTGTTGTCTAACCCTTTGGATAATTATATAATTTATATTAGGAAAAATGAAAATGGTCCCCCCCCCCGGTCCCTAGCGGGATGGGTATTATGAGTTCAGTACACCTCGGGTTTTTCCTATGGTTAATCATGTGTATGTGCGCTAAGTTGGGTCAAGATCCATCTATCCATGGATCAGTAATTGTTGTTAATATTATTCATAAAGCTAATAAAAAGGAGAATAAAAATCGGGGCCCCCCAGTTGTGACCGTTCCTTGTAGAGTTTCGAAATGAAATCTCCTTAACTTTTGTAAATAAGCTGTAAGGAATAAGCCTTCAAAATTTCAGACTTTAATCTACAGGGGAAGTGGGAGAATATAGCTTATGTAATAAAAAATGAAATCGGGCCCCCAGACCTAGAGGTATTGGTATTATGAGTTCACTACCCTTCGGTATTTGAATTTAGATAATCAAATGTATGTCTATTCAGTTTGGTCAAGATCCATCAATTCATGTAGCAGTATTTGTTGATCGTTTCATTTATATAGATTACAAAAGAAAATTTGACATTTTGGCCCCCGGCCACAAACGATATAGAGTTTCGAAATGAAACCTGCTTAACTTTTGTAAGTAAGCTGTCAGGAATAAGCCTGCCAAATTTCAGGCTTCTATATACCGGGGAAGTTGGACCATATAGCGTATAAGAAAAAATGAAATGGGACCCCCTGCCCCAGAGCAATGGATATTATAAGTTCAGTACCTTCGGTATTTGAATATGGATATTCAAGTGTATCTGTACTTAGTTTGGTCAAAAGCCATCTATTTATGCAGGAGTATTAAGGCTATTGCTATGTCTATTGCTATGTCTATTGCTATGTCTATTGCTATGTCTATTGCTATGTCTATTGCTATGTCTATTGCTATGTCTATTGCTATGTCTATTGCTATGTCTATTGCTATGTCTATTGCTATGTCTATTGCTATGTCTATTGCTATGTCTATTGCTATGTCTATTGCTATGTCTATTGCCTATATCAGAAAAAAGGATATAAATATATGTATATAATAGCATCACAAAACAATAAATAAACATTACGGTTTGACCTGAAACGTTGCCTGATCTGTCTTTACGGAAATCAGTTTCGTATCCTCTAAACCAGAACGTAACCATCCCTGCTCAATGTATAGAAACCAAGCAAAAATATCTGAAGTCTTGTGTCTGTCTTCTGATTGATCGCCATCTTGGTATTGTTAATGTCAGGAAACATTAACTTACACTTTTATGATTAAAAAAAAAGAAGATATTTCATGTTTTACTACAAACAAAAACAAAAATATTCCTAGCAAAGGTTTCATCCAGAAGGTTTCAAGTTCGAGACTGTTTGAGACTTTTAGAGATTTAGTTTTCCTGTCCCAGACACTTTGAAATATTGACACACACACACACTCACACTTGTCACGTCTTTGACAACACATCACAGGGGGGTGTCATGCAGGACTCGGTCATTCGTTTCATTGCTATGTATCTGGTTTAAAAATGACCACGGTTCGAGAGTCCAAGATAAAATACGAGGCAAGATCTTGGCAATGTGTGACGGAGCGCCTCATGGGACTCATCATTCATTCCTATTGACATTATAGTCATCATACACTATCATGTTTGATTTTTTTAATTTACTGAATTCCGACCCTTTTGGGATTTCCGTTCCGTTCATCAGTCATGAAGGATCTAAAGCCACTGGGTGCAACGCCAACGAGAAGAGAATTATGTTACTTGGGGAAAAGGCATACATTATTTTTGTTGAGACGTCCACGAAGCCAAATAAAAATAAAAAAAAAAAGAAATAATAAAACAAATCGAGCTAAATTATTGAGAATTGAGTAGCGGGAAAGTGAGGTCATCACTTCAATGATAATCTTGATGATTATATAAAAAAATAATCATGTTTAACTCTCTTAAGTGAGTGTCCAGGTAATGACAAATAATCCGCAGAGTTCATCGTCTCTGGAGTTAAGAGAGGGGTCGGGTTGTAATCAGCCTAGGGGTAAGGGGGATCCGTGCGTGGAGATGAAAGGCGACCGGTCGGTACCAGTGGAAGATTGTTGTGGGGGCAGGTGAGATGGGACAGGTAAGATGGGCAGGTAAGATGGGGAAGGTGAGATGGGGCAGGTAAGATGGGGCAGGTCAGTCGGACAGGTGAGATGGGACAGGAGAGGGGGGCAGGTAAGACATGGCAGGTGAGATGGGGCAGGTAAGATGGGGCAGTAAGATGGGACAGGTAAGACGGACAGGTGAGATGAGACAGTAGATGGGACAGGTAAGATGGGGCAGGTGAGATGGGGCAGGTGAGGTGGGTCAGGGGAGGGGGCAGGTAAGATTGGGCAGGTAAGAAGGGGCAGGTAAGAAGGGGCAGGTAAGAGGTGGCAGGTGAGATGGAGCAGGTAAGATGGGGCAGGTAAGATGGGGCAGGTAAGATATGGCAGGTGAGATGGGGCAGGTAAGGTGGGGCAGGTAATATGGGGCAGATAAGACGGGACAGGTGAAATGGGACATGAGTGGGGGCAGGTAAGATGGGGCAGGTAGGATGGGGCAGGTAAGATATGACAGGTGAGATGGGGCAGGTAAGGTGGGGCAGGTAAGGTGGGGTAGGTAAGATGGGACAGGAGAGAGGCACTCATGGCCGATATGATGATGACAGAAGCCAATGGAGATGACTCGGCGGCCATGTTGAGTTGTCCTTCTCATCATAATGTAAACAAACTGTTATGACACTAGACAACCTGAGGACGTGCAATGCTTGTAATGTTGTAACTGACACAAGAAACAACTCAATGCTGAGTTTCAGAACTCAACGGTAGCTAGACAATGCGGAAAAAAGACTAAAAAGTAAATAACCAGACTAACAAAAATAAACAGACTAAAACAGACTAACAAAAAACAACAGACTAACAAAGAACAGACCAAAGACCAGTCTAACAAAAACTATTCTAACAAAAAAACCGATTAACAAGAAACAGACTAATGAAAACAGACTAACAAAAAAACAACAGAATAACAAAGAACAGACCAAAGACCAGTCTAACAAAAACTATTCTAACAAAAAAACCGACTAACAAGAAACAGACTAATAAAAACAGACTAACAAAAAACAGACAAACAAAAACCAGTCTAACAAAAAACAGACAAACAAAAAACAGACTTCCCATAAAACAGACCAAGAAAAGACAAACAAAAAACAGACTTAAAAAAACAGACTACCACGGCTCACGTCAAGTGTTAAAACCATTTGAATAAAGGAATATAGGAGTGATCTGTAAACTCAGGCTAACACTCCCCCCCCCAACCCCCCCGTTTTTTTTCTCTTCTGTTTCGACATATCAGCAGCAGGATAAAAGTGCAATATTTACCTGGAACATGTTCCACTGGTGAGCTATTTGTGACATGGGACCAGTCACATTGTAGCAGACGTCACCAAAAAGCATGGCCGTTGTCGTCTGACTCTCTGCCATCATGTCGAAGAATGCTCTGGTCGCTACGGCCATGTCACACTGAAATAGATGACACATGGCTGGTCAGTGTAAAGGTTTAATGTGGGCGGTCATGTGGGATGTCATGTGGGATGTTGTGTGGGATGTTATGTGGGCTGTTTTGTGGGCTGTTGTGTGGGCTATTATGTGGGATGTTATGTGGGATGCTATGTGGGATGTTATTTAGGATGTTTTTGGGGATGTTATTTGGGATGTTATGTGGGATGTTGTGTTGGATGTTATGTGGGCTGTTGTGTGGGCTGTTATGCGGGATGTTATGTGGGATATTGTGTTGGATGTTATGTGGGCTGTTGTGTGGGATGTTATGTGGGATGTTATTTGGGATGTTATGTGGGATGTTGTGTTGGATGTTATGTGGGATGTTGTGTTGGATGTTATGTGGGCTGTTGTGTGGGATGTTATGTGGGATGTTATTTGGGATGTTATGTGGGATGTTGTGTTGGATGTTATGTGGGCTGTTGTGTGGGCTGTTATGTGGGATGTTATGTGGGATGTTGTGTTGGATGTTATGTGGGCAGTTGTGTGGGCTGTTGTGTGGGCTGTTATGTGGGATGTTATGTGGGATGTTATTGAGATGTTATGTGGAATGTTATGTGGAATGTTATGTGGGATGTTATGGGGGATATTATGTGGGCTGTTAAATGATATATTAGGTGGGATATTTGTGTTTTTAAATGCTATGTTGTATGATGTATAACGTGGGTTGTTATTTTGGTCTTTCAGGTGGGCTTCTTGGTAAAATGTAATGTGGATTTAGTGGGGTAAAGTTGGTATTGTTAGTTGTGACATGTGGTCACTGTTTCATCAGTTAGTTTAGTTTGAACTCTCTAACTCTGCCATTTTCAGAAGTCTTTAAAAAAAAAAAATATACACCCCCCCCCCCCCCCCACATTGTTGTTGTGTCATAGGATATGTGTTCATTTTATAACAGATAGTGAAGATCTGTCTCCCTCTTTCTCTCTCTCTCTCTCTCTCTCTCTCTCTCTCTCTCTCCGCCCCCACCCCGCCCCCCCCCACCAACCACGCGAAATATTATATAATATGTATTAGTTAGCATCTTGCAACATCGATGTTCATCATCACATGAAGAGCTTGTTGTACAAACCACGCACATGATTTAGAAGATAACAATCAAACAAACTCTTGGTGTCAACTATGCTTCAAACTGACCAATTAGGTCAAATCAGGGGGACAGCACCGCACCATTCCCAGTGTGAGAGAAGAGTTGATGGCGTACAGGAGATTGGCGGAGAGGAATTTTGAAAGGGAGATCATGAAGATAAACTAAGCTTTCAGTAGCCACCAGAGTTAAACACCCTTGTTACGCTGTGTTTATGTGTTTGTGTGTGTGTATGTGTGTGTGTGTATATACGTTTACGTAGGTGTAAAATTAAGTTGACGTCATGGCTAGAATATGGGTTAATCCAGACACACTCCCAGAGGTGGCGCATCTTGATCACCTGGTGCGTGTCGTGAAACATTTCATCTACGTCTGCAATGAGTGTGCTGGGAACAAGATTGTCAGTGATCGAGGGACGAATGGGGCATAAATAGTTTTGCAAGAATAGAAGAAGAAGTGGTTTTTTTTTTTTTTGGGGGGGGGGGGGTTGCGGTGGATCCGAAAGAGAAAGAAATGTAGGACACTGACTTTAAGGAAGGTGGTAGGTGGACAAAAGGAATGAATGAGAGACACGAAACAGTGGCAGGAGAATAAAATGGATGCAAATAAAGAGGTATCAAAAACAAATTCAGCAGTGCCTTTACATTATCGTGGGGGAGTGCTGAACGAGAAGTATTTCATATAGGAAAAAGTAGAGCAATGTATACCGTTCGCCTTTTTCTAATGCAGAGTAACAGCGAGCTACAGGCGTCCCTCGCAGGGCATAGCTGGGATTAGTGCTGTCAGGGGAGGCCCGCCCCCCCACCTCCACACCCTTTTCCTGCACACCTGTTCCTTGCAAGGTATGGAGAAGAAGGTCGTGTGACGTCGAAAGGTCATACACTTTAGAATACTACGGATAACTTAATTTGGCAACCATGGTTACACCAGTCGGAAAAGAGATCAACTATTTGTAATTCTTTCGGTTTTTTTACACAACCAAATTAGGATACGAGTAGGGTAGGCCGGTTTTCGTGTCGGAAGTTGTGTCACAATGAACCTATGAACGATAATCTATGTTGCTTATGATGACCATCTGCGTCCAGGTCCCAGTAGGAGCCATTAACTTATATGCCATTGACCCAATACGTGAAAGACATTTTTGTTGAAAATGTTCAGTCTTCTAGATAAATGTGACCTTTCAATTATGGGACACCACTTAAGCAAAGTTCAAAAAAAAAGGGGGTGGGGGGGGGGAATTTGAAGAATTTCACAGTTTATGTTAAAGCCGTTATGTGACAATGAGTATGACACTTCAATGATCACTAAACTATTCTCCGTGAAGCTCCCATTATGTACATTTGATCGTAAGGAGACACTTAAAATTGTGTCTGTTTGTTCATGCAACATATTTTCTCAATTCACGTATTCGAAATTACTATTGGAACTTATAAGAAACGTTATCAAAGATAAGTGAATGTAGCTATAATGTATTTAAATGTTAGGGTCGGGGTGCTTGTGTGCATGCTCTACCTTCATCCTTCCCAACTCTCTCTCTCTCTCTCTCTCTCTCTCTCTCTCTCTTTCTCTCTCACATACACCTACAGCTCCCTCCTGGCTGTCTCTCACCCACTGTCTATCTCACACACATTCCCTCTCTCTCTTTTGCCCTCCCTCCCCTATCTATCCGCCTCTCTCAAACACAAATTCCCCCTCTCTCTCTCATTCCCTCTCTCTCTCATTCCCCCTCTCTCCCTTCCCCCCTCTCTCTCTCTCTCGCTCGCACACTCCCTCCCTCTCTTTCTCTCCATAACGTTATCACACTCTATCCTCCCGGAGCCGAAACAATGTCGACAGATTACATGACATTTTAAAATTTTGCATAGCATGATTTTAATTGCTTTTGATATATTTTAATACTCTATTATATTTGGTTGGACACTATCTATTTTTACTGAAAATTTGATTGCATTAGCTTTATTAGTTTAAAAGTTGTATATTTAAATGTAAAAAATTTCTCGGCCGCAGTTGCTTTTCATAAAATATTATTTCTACTACTGCATAAATTTTTCTGATCTGTATTTTATTTATGTTAAATATGCCTTACTTTTAGATGGACATTATCTGTTTGTATTGAAAATTTCATAGTGATAGCTTTATTGGTTTAATAATTATGTCATTTTTTGAAAAAAAAAATTTGTTCGACAATTGTCGTTATCCATGCTATATGCTTATAAATTTTTTTTTCAAAAAATATAATAAGTTAATTCAAAATTCATGTGTTTAATTTTGTTAAACATTGTATTGTAAATGCGTTCTCCAAATTTGAGCAGTCTAACTTTAAAAGCCAACAAGATACAACCAAAATAGTACACAAAGAGTAATAATTAGATCACAGTTTTAAAAATTAAATACAAAGCCAAATAGTGGGAAAAAATAAATCACTAAAAAATTCATAACTTTTCTCCTATAAGTGATAGAAAGATTATCTTGGTGTCAATGGAAAGCTTAAAGTCAGCTCTTTCCAATGATATGATCCTTGTGTATGTCAGATGTATCTGAAATTTTGAGTTGGAGTTATGCATGTATGTAAATAGAATGCATGTATGTAAATAGAATGCATGTATGTAAATAGAATGCATGTATGTAAATAGAATGCATGTATGTAAATAGAATGCATGTATGTAAATAGAATGCATGTATGTAAATAGAATGCATGTATGTAAATAGAATGCATGTATGTAAATAGAATGCATGTATGTAAACATACGGTCATCTTTCTTGGTTTTAAGTCTAATTCTTCTTTCTTTCCCAGCGGTTCTCAACCTGTGGGTTGCGATCCCTTTGCGGTGTCGAGATAGCCTTACACGTTGGAAAACACATATTTATGAAGTACCCACAATATGAGGAACTTTATAACAGGATCGAGGCATATGGCAGGTTGAGACCCACTGTTCTTTCAGTAGATTCTTGTTACATTTCGGTTGAAGTTTAAATACTGTTTTCAACAATGTCTTCTCTTCTATAGAGACTTTTCATTCTGTCATTACAACCAACCTGAAACTTGTTACATGCATACATAAAGCTGCGACTTTCAAATGCCTTGTCTTCCATGCCATCATAAACAAACATTGCCTACTGCATTGAACTATCTTTTTCGTTCTTACACACACGAGTGAGATCGATCATTTTAATATAATTGCAGTGGCATAGCTAGGGGATTGCACGGGGGGGGGGGGGGGGGGCGGTGGCANGAAACAGGCGTGACGAAAGAATCATTTAAATACTTTATATACTTCTAAATAGCAAAAGAAAACCTAAAAAGACTCACACAAAAACCCATTAAACAATTCCGGAAAATGTCACGTGAAACTAGAACCCGGTTCTGATCAACATTTCATAGCAAAAACATATCAAGCCTACCAGCTTATTCTTTATTGTAAATATCCTCGAATCAAAGAGACATTGAGTCGTAAAAAAAATATTTAAGACCAAAACACCCAGTGTTTCCGTCCAGCGTCCATTTTTTTAACGAAAGCTTTCAACAACACGTGATCCATCGTTGGAATGTACAAAGTACATCCTGGGGGTTCCCGTCTCAAATCAGATTTCCCATTTCGGGAAGGGCTCCTTGGGCCTGATCGAGATGATACCACTGAGCTGAGGTCTGAATGCACAAGGAGATGGGATCACTTCATTCAGTAGACGGTGAGAGGGTGTTGGTGAGCGGGTGAGAGGGGGGCTGGTAGGACAGCAAGAGCGTGGGGCATCTGCGGGCAGGGGGCATTGATGCCATTTAGTGTGTGGGAATGGAAACGGAGGGTGAATGGTGTCTTGACATGGGCATCCATGTCATTTCGTGAATGGTGGGTGTCCTTGACATGGGCATTCATGTCATTTCGTGAAGGGTTGTTGTCCTTGAAATGGGCGACCTTGACATTTAGTGAATGGTGAGTGTCCTTGACATGGGCCTCCTTGTCATTTAGTGAATGGTGAGTGTCCTTACTATGGGCCATCTTGTCATTTAGTGAATGGTGAGTGTCCTTACTATGGGCCATCTTGTCATTTAGTTAATGGTGAGTGTCCTTACTATGGGCGTCCTTGTCATTTAGTGAATGGTGAGTGTCCTTACTATGGGACATCTTGTCATTTAGTGAATGGTGAGTGTCCTTACTATGGGCGTCCTTGTCATTTAGTGAATGGTGAGTGTCCTTACTATGGGCCATCTTGTCATTTAGTGAATGGTGAATGTCCTTACTATGGGCGTCCTTGTCATTTAGTGAATGGTGAGTGTCCTTACTATGGGCCATCTTGTCATTTAGTGAATGGTGAGTGTCCTTACTATGTGCGTCCTTCTCATTTAGTGAATGGTGAGTGTCCTTACTATGGGCCATCTTGTCATTTAGTGAATGGTGAGTGTCCTTACTATGGGCGTCCTTGTCATTTAGTGAATGGTGAGTGTCCTTGACATGGGCATTCATGTCATTTCGTGAAGGGTTGTTGTCCTTACTATGGGCCATCTTGTCATTTAGTCAATGGTGAGTGTCCTTACTATGGGCGTCCTTGTCATTTAGTGAATGGTGAGTGTCCTTACTATGGGCATTCTTGTCATTTAGTGAATGGTTCACAAATAATGGGTTGAGCTTGATGCTGAAACTATGTGAGGCTTAAAATAGAAACATTTTGGCTCACTACTGAAATGTTGGTATTTGGAACACACAAATGTCGGTATTTGGAACACACAAATGTCGGTATTTGGAACACACAAATGTCGGTATTTGGAACACACAAATGTCGGTATTTGGAACACACAAATGTCGGTATTTGGAAAACAGAAATATTTGTGTTCGAAACACACAAATGTCGGTATTTGGAACACACAAATGTCGGTATTTGGAAAACAGAAATATTTGTGTTCGAAACACACAAATGTCAGTAGTGGGTACACACAAAGATCAGTATTTGGAGCACACAAGTATCAGTAATTGCAAAACACAAATATCTGTATTCGGAACAATCATATATTAAAATTTTGAACACACATATATAAGAATTTGGAACACACAAATACCAGTATTTGGAAAACGCAAATATTAGTTTTCGGAAATCACAAATATCAGTATTTTGATCACAAAAATACACAAATGTTAGGATTTACCCCACACAAATGTCAGTGTTCGCAAAACATAAATATCAGTATTTCGAATACACAAATGTCAGTATTTAAAGCCTATTTAAAATTAAGTATCGTCAGATGATGACAACAAGTAGTTACTTGATGAAAACAGGTCGTTATTTGATGACAACAGGTTTGTTACTTGATGACAACAGGTCGTTACTTGATGACAACAGGTCGTTACTTGATGACAACAGGTCGTTACTTGATGACACCAGGTCGTTACTTGATGAGAACAGGTTGTTACTTGATGAGAGCAGGTCGTTACTTGATGACTACAGGTCGTTACTTGATGACAACAGGTCGTTACTTGATGACAACAGGTAGTTACTTGATGAAACCAGGTCGTTACTTGATGAGAACAGGTCGTTACTTGATGAGAGCAGGTCGTTACTTGATGACTACAGGTCATTACTTGATGACAACAGGTCGTTACTTGATGACTACAGGTCGTTACTTGATGACAACAGGTCGTTACTTGATGACAAAAGGTCGTTACTTGACGACAACAGGTCGTTACTTGATGACAACAGGTCGTTACTTTATGACACCAGGTCGTTACTTGATGACAACAGGTCGTTACTTGATGACAACAGGTCGTTACTTGATGACAACAGGTCGTACGGGAGATTTGTCGGTCGGCGTTTGACATCCGTGACCTTTTCAAATCAACGTTTCCGCCAACTATCCCCTAGCAGGCACATGGCCTGGAAAGGGCCTAACGAAATTTGTCTTAATCAAATCCCGATCAGTCCGCTAAAAGTCCGACACCTTCTGACAAGTTAGATTTGCTCTGCGCTTTCATCACCTTCATTCTAGCTTCAGGCAGCAATGACCCCCCAGTCCACCAACCCCCATGTTTTTCTCTATGACTCCCCTAAATTCATTCCTTTCTTTCTCCTCTTTAAAACAATAAAATGTCGTTCAGTCAAAGCGACAGAAAGGCACCCAAAAAAAAAAAAAGTATGATTATTATTATTATTTAGAAACCACGTGCCCGGTCAAAATGGCGAGCGCCGATTGGTTGATTTAAGCACTCCAGCATGCCTCCCAGTCTTTACGAACTTCCGGTTGGACGCCGCTATTTCCGGCCGTTTAGTTTGTTATTTCCGTAAGCCTCACTTAAATTTCAAGCAGACCCCACTAATGTAAGCGCGTGCATAATGGCCAGTCCCAGACAGGGCGCGGGGGGGGGGGTGCTTGTGTGGAGGAAGGGGGGAGTCTTAAAGATGGCGTTAACAGAGGTTAATGTATGACAAGATGGGGGGATGGGAAGAAATGATATAAAACAAAAAACCTACTTAAATTTCAAGCAGACCCCACTAATGTAAGCGCGTGCATAATGGCCAGTCCCAGACAGGGCGCGGGGGGGGGGTGCGTGTGTGGAGGAAGGGGGGAGTCTTAAAGATGGCGTTAACAGAGGATAATGTATGACAAGATGGGGCGCTGGGAAGAAATGATATAAAACAAAAAACCGTATGTACATATGTACTGGCATTAGGGCAGGAGTTTTGTTAAAGGCATGACTTGAGTGGGAGAGAAAACAAACAGGAATGTAGAGATGCTAAACTTGAGGAGTTAATCCATATATATATATAAACCAGAGATATCCAGTTAAAGAGAGTTGGAGATGATGATCGGCACGCAAGGTCAAATGAGGGCGAAACAGAATAAAGATAAGGAGGAAGAGGGAAAAAGGGGGGGGGGGTGGGGGAGTTTAGGAACAAAATAAAAAGTATGTGTTGGTGAGAATAGAAATGTCATAGGTCACGATTAAATTCAATGGTGAGACCAAATAAACCATGAAGCGAGACCAAAATATACTCTGTGGTGAGACCAAAATAAACTCAGCTGTGAGACCAAATAAACTCAGCTGTGAGACCAAAATAAACTCTGTAGTGAAACAAAATAAACTCCGCTCTGAGACCAAATAAACTCTATAGTGAGATGAAATCAACTCTGTAGTGAGACCAAATAAACTACGCTGTGAGACCGCAATGGTTGTCTCATTGACATCTCCTGAGATATAAAAAAATAAATAATTGCTTAGACAACCGCTTCGATCCCTCACCAACTAACGTTACTGTACGCAGGCGTTGTCACGTGACACGGTTAGTATAAGAGCAGCGGTTCTCAACCTGTGGGTCGTGACCCCTTTGTGGGTCGTGGGACCCTTTTCCAGGGGTCGCCTAAGACCATCTGAAAACATATATCCTTACAGCTATAAAGTAGCAACGAAAATAATTGTGTGGCTGGGGGGTCGCCACGACACGAGAAACTGTATTAAGGGGTCGCGGCATTAGAAAGGTTGCGAACCACTGGTATAGAGCGATACGTTGTATTGGAACGTAAGGCATTCGGAAGATATTCAGTTGTCAACACAAAGTAATTGCATGGCTCCTATAGGTAGGAGGTAAAAGAGGGGGAGGGGGGGGAGAGAGAAAGTAAACCGGAACTTCCGGCTCGGCATTCTGGGAATAAATCTTTCCAAACAAAAATGTTGTCTACAACATTATCATAATTAGCCTTTGTAGCTCAATTTATATTTTCTGCGATATGTGTGTGTCTGTGTGTGTGTGTGTGTTTGTATATGTGTGTATTTCTGCCTGTATTCCAAGAAATGTATCCTGCTAGCTTTCATGAAAGCCATTGATCTTACTTACTTTCACTACTGATATGATTGCCTCAATGTTTTACACATCCTAGCATTGTTTGTGACATAAATGTTTGTTTTCATGTGTATGTTATCGTACCGAAAGGTCAGCCCGAAGGTTTCTTTCATGCACAATTTATTCGCAACCAAAAATCAGGTTCAAAGGAAGACACAACAACAACAACGACAACGATAAGTCTGAGAAAAGTCAATGAGACTTGCAGGAAATGGCGTCACTGCACTTATAAAACTGATGACACACGAAGGGTTTGGTCTACTTGACCGGTGTCCGGTCTTCTTTTCAACTTTCCTTGACCGAGTTGAAAAATGTGTTATTGCTTTTTTTTTTTTAAAGGACAAAGCGAAGAAGCAAATATCATGGGAGAACTATACCTTACCATGCACGTTGTTCATTCGTGTCAATGTGTTATGTGTTGTAAATGTCCAAAGTTAAGTGAACGTGGCTTTTCGCCAAAATGGACTGCGCCTTCCCAAGACCAAAACCTGGTGCCTTCAGTTGCGTCACACGGCAGGTTTGAAAATGTGAGGTCAGTGAGGAACATCTTCTTTACAGCTAAAGTTCTCACTGCTAAAAAATTATTACGCTTACTTAGCAAATAAGAAAAAAAGAAGAGGAAAGAAAGCGAACCCTTATTAATACCAATGGATTGCTCGACATCGCTATACGATGGAATGATCGACGTGCCTGACAGTGGATTGCCCGACGTCCCTAAACAATGGATAGCTCGACGTCCCTAACACTGGATTACTCGACGTCCTTAACAACGGATTGCTAGACGTCCTTAACAACGGATTGCTCGAGGTCCCTAACACTGGATTGCTCGACGTCCTTAACAACGGATTGCTAGACGCGCCTGGCACAGCTTGTTTGTGGATCGAACGAAGCGGCTATCCTTGGAAGAAAGTGTCAAGTATTACCATTGTTTTGGATACACTGGGAGCATGCTCCACATCCATTAGTGGCATCTTTAATCATGGCGGCCAACCCTTATTTGAGATTTCGTTCCATTCGTAACGTGAGTTAACGCCCATGGGTTGGGGCGACCCAGCGCTTTCCAGACAAATCGCCCCTGATGACGCACCCCAAAGTATCCCGAAGGAGCACAGCAGAAACCACAACTTCAGATTTAAATTCAGCATAATAAAAATGTTCTATTGAACTTTATTTTTTTAAATTTTTACTCCTGTCAACATACTTATCTCGGTTTTCCAATCAGGGTCAACAGCAGAGGGACATGGCTAAAATAATGCAGAGTTTGTTGAGTGGCCGTAAGTGTCCTGCGCTGAAATATTGTCGTAAAGAGGAGCTATTTTAAATAAGCAGCATACAGAAAAAAAAACTTTTATAAAAAACCTGATAATGAAACATGTTTAAATGAAAATTTAACCATGAATTCCATTAATTTACGTTTACAAATTAATGCATTAAAACGTGATTTGACCGACACTACTGTTTTACTGCGTCTTCAGGGAAACATTTTGAATTAGTTTCTCTACTTGGTGCACAAAAATACTATCTTTCAGGAAGAAGACACTTTATGAAATGCATGTGTATTTTTATTCAAAAGATACATTCGTTGCCTTTAGCTGTATTAGCTTTCATGAACCCCAGAAAGCAACACTAGCTGTTCCATTAGCTTGAGCCATTAGCTTGAGCCATTAGCTTGAGCCATTAGCTGGAGCCATTAGCTTGAGCCATTAGCTTGAGCAATTAGCTTGAGCCATTAGCTTGAGCCATTAGCTTGAGCCATTAGCTTGAGCCATTAGCTTGAGCCATTAGCTTGAGCCATTAGCTTGAGCCATTAGCTTGAGCCATTAGCTTGAGCCATTAGCTTGAGCCATTAGCTTGAGCCATTAGGCTAAAAAAAGCAACAACACCATTGCGCAACAGTTAAACCAGGGCTAACAGCAGGGCTACGGAATCAAGGTTAAACCTACTGTATACGTGGCGAGCTGCATCAGAATAGTGGATCTGCTTTAAGCATGGATATACTACTTATCGTTGGCTAAAAATCAATGAAACTGTGCCCTGCTATTGAAATTGTTGAAACTGTCTGCTGATAAATGTTTATTTTTTTTTAAATGATTGCTATCTAAAACCATTATGCAAAATACAGCTTGTGTCAATGATTCTCAAGAGTAAAGATTGTGCTAATGATGCCCAAGAGTAAATCTTGTGTCAATGAACCCCAAGAGTAAAACTTGTGTCAATGAACCCCAAGAGTAAAGCATATGTCAACGATTCCCAAGAGTAAAGCTCGTGTCAATGATTCTCAAGAGTAAAGATTGTGTCAATGATGCCCAAGAGTGAAACTTGTGTCAATGATTCTCAAGAGTAAAGATTGTGTTAATGATGCCCAAGAGTGAAACTTGTGTCAATGATTCTCAAGAGTAAAGATTGTGTTAATGATGCCCAAGAGTGAAACTTGTGTCAATGATTCTCAAGAGTAAAGATTGTGTTAATGATGCCCAAGAGTGAAACTTGTGTCAATGATTCTCAAGAGTAAAGATTATGTCAATGATGCCCAAGAGTGAAACTTGTGTCAATGATTCTCAAGAGTAAAGATTGTGTCAATGATGCCCAAGAGTGAAACTTGTGTCAATGATTCTCAAGAGTAAAGATTGTGTTAATGATGCCCAAGAGTAAAAACTGTGTCAATGATGCCCAAGAGTTAAGATTGTGTCAATTATGCTCAAGAGAAAAGATTGTCTCAATTATGACCAAGAGTAAAGATTGTGTCAATTATGCCCACGAGTAAAGATTGTGTCAATGATTCCCAAGAGTAAAAATTCTGTCAATGATGCCCAGAGTAAAACTTGTGTCAATGATTCCCAAGAGTGAAACTTGTGTCAATGATGCCCGAGAGTAAAGATTGTGTCAACGATGCGCAAGATTGAAATGTGATTAAAAGAGTTCATATTGACATTTATCTGAGTCGCAGTTTTAACTTCCCTTGTCTGACTCTACAGGTCGATGTCATCAGCGATGTCATCAGCGATGTCATCAGTCACAGTTTTATCTTCCCTTGTCTGACTCCAGAGGTCGATGTCATCAGCGCCCGTCATCTCGTACATGATTTCCCAAATGTTTTAATTAAAAGTGTCAACGTCTCCCACAGGCTGATTCTGTCACCCCACCCAGCCCCACCCCCCGGGTGCGGTACTGCGATACTGGAACAACGTGAATCTAATCTATAACCTCAAAGTTTTCTATCAAATTAGATTTTTTTTCACTAACTTTCAAGGCAGAAGATGGATGTGAGGCGCACTTTTTGTTAACACCATTAGTCCTAGGGTACCAAGTACACACCATGACAGATAGCTCACGGGGAGGGGTGAGATATGGAGGTGGCTGGGGTGTGAGAGGTATCTCCACTAATGGTTTGTTGGTGACATTTGAAACTTGTCTGATCTACTCTTAGTTCGTGGCTAGATCTGGTCACAAGACTAAATAGAAAATGTAAGACACTTATCACAAGACTATATAAAAGTTATAATGCACCTATTGAAGGACTATATGGATGATGATAGACACCAATAGAAGGACTATATGGATGATGAAAGACACCAATAGAATGACTATATGGATGATGAAAGACACCAATAGAAGGACTGTATGGATGATGAAAGACACCAATGGAAGGACTATATGGATGATGAAAAACACCAATAGAAGGACTATATGGATGATGAAAGACACCAATAGAAGGACTATATGGATGATGAAAGACACCAATAGAAGGACTATATGGATGATGAAAGACACCAATAGAAGGATTATATGGATGATGAAAGACACCAATAGAAAGACTATATAGATGATGAAAGACACCAATAGAAGGACTTTATGGATGATGAAAGACACCAATAGAAGGACTATATGGATGATGAAAGACATCAATAGACGGTCTAAATGGATGATGAAAGACACCAATAGAAGGACTATATGGATGATGAAAGACACCAATAGAAGGACTATATGGATGATGAAAGACATCAATAGAAGGACTATATGGATGATGAAAGACACCAATAGAAGGACTATATGGATGATGAAAGACACCAATAGAAGGACTATATGGATGATGAAAGACACCACTAGAAGGACTATATGGATGATGAAAGACACCAATAGAAGGACTATATGGATGATGAAAGACACCAATAGAAGGACTATATGGATGATGAAAGACACCAATAGAAGGACTATATGGATGATGAAAGACACCAATAGAAGGACTATATAGATGATGAAAGACACCAATTTAAGGACTATATGGATGATGAAAGACACCAATATAAGGACTATATGGATGATGAAAGACAACAAGAGAAGGATTATATGGATGATGAAAGACACCAATAGAAGTACTATATGGATGATGAAAGACACCAATAGAAGGAATATATGGTTGATGAAAGACACAGATCACAAAAAGTTTTCCAAAAAAACACAATCATTATTGGGGAGAATGCAGTGGGTTGTAATAATACTTACAAATATTTAGAATATTTTTTATCAAAGGGAAGGGGCGAGCTCTATAAGTTTGTAGGGGATCGGGAGACGTTGGGCGACCACGCGGTGGATCATGGGAGACTACGGAGTGGAGAATGGGAGACTACGGGATGGAGCATGGGAGACAACGAAGTTGAGCATGGGAGACTACGGAGTGGAGCATGGGAGACTACGGAGTGGAGCATGGGAGACTACGGGGTGGAGCATGGGAGACTATGGGGTGGAGCATGGGAGACTACGGGGTGGAGCATGGGAGACAACGAAGTTGAGCATGGGAGACTACGGAGTGGAGCATGGGAGAATACGGGTTGGAGAATGGGAGACTACGGAGTGGAGCATGGGAGACTGCGGGGTGGAGGTAGGGAGCTCTACGGTGTGGCGGTGTATAGTGTAATGTAAGCCAGTAATAAAAGTATTGAGAGCTTGTGACGTCATTTTGTTACTAAGGGGTCAAGAGGCAAACAATATATATATATACATATTTCAGTAATATTGTATTCAAAGACTTCTTGGAATACTATATTTTAAAAAAAAATTATTTTCATGTTGAATGTTGACATGTGAACAGTTAAGAAATGACCTGATTACTTCAACTTTGATTCGATGACATGTTAACCTTTTCATTTTCACAACACATGACCTGAATCACGTGACTGAACAAGACTTACTAAATAAGAAGTCAAATGCCGTATGCGCGCTTGAGTAATAGAGTAAGACCAAAGTTAGATTTACAATGTTAAGTTATTGGAGATGGACTACTCCCTTTCAAAAAGAGAATGAAAAAATCCTTAAGTTTTTTTTTTTGTTTTTTTTTCATTTTTGGTGGTTTTTTCCCCCGCCATTTCCCTGTAAAGTGCTTTAACTCGTGTCGTCTTTCGAAAGACATCGTCTGCTGCTTACACGCAGAGAATGAATCGGACATGAATGGAGTTTTTCTGCATCAAATGACCGGACTAAATTAAAAAATATGGATCTCATCCTGGCAGTCCCTCAATCAAGGTTGGCGGTGACGGGTCGGGTGAGGTGTGAGATTGAGGGGGTGGGGGTGGGGGTGGATGGCCGGGTGGAAGCCGGACCTTGGACAAGTTGACATATTGCATTGTAACAGGCGTAGTTAATGTCTCCCTCTCTGGCACCATGACCCGGGTCCTATGTGTCTCGTGTTAGCTGCTTCATCAACTCACTCAGGCAGTCAGGCCAGAGGTTTGGGGTCGGGGGGTGGGGGTTGGGGCTGGTGATAAATGACCAAGAATGTAAGGGGTGAATTAAATACTATAGGAACTGGATGTTTTGGTCTAATTTTGGTCTAGAGTTGGTTGAGCGTCAGCCTAGTGCTAGCCTAATGTTCACTGTGAATTGTTGGCCTAGTGTTCGCCTAGTACGGGCCTAGTGTTAGCCTAGTGTTAGCTGGGAATTATTGGCCTAATGTTACCCCTATGTTGGCCTAGTGTTAGCCAACTGTTCACTGGGTATTGTTGGCCTCGCGTTAGAATAGTATTGGTCTAAAGTTAGCCTAATGTCGGTCTAGTGTTGTCCAAGTGTTAACTGAAATGTGTTGGCCTAGTAGTGCTGGGATGTGTTGGCCTACAGTTAGTCTAGTGTTAACTGAAATTTTTAGGTCTAGTGTTGGTGTAATGTTAACTGAGTGCTAGCCGGCATGCGTAGGCCTAGTTTTAGCTGGACTGTGTTGGCCTAGTTTTAGCTGGAATGTGTAGGCCTAGTTTTAGCTGGAATGTGTTGGCCTAGTTTTAGCTGGAATGTGTTGGTCTAGTGTTGGTCTAATGTTAACTTAGAGCTAGCTTGCATGCGTAGGCCTAGTTTTAGCTGGAATGCGTAGGCCTAGTTTTAGCTGGAATCTGTTGGTCTAGTGTTGGTCTAATGTTAACTAAGAGCTAGCTTGCATGCGTAGGCCTAGTTTTAGCTGGAATGCGTAGGCCTAGTTTTAGCTGGAATGTGTTGGTCTAGTGTTGGTCTAATGTTAACTTAGAGCTAGCTTGCATGCGTAGGCCTAGTTTTAGCTGGAATGTGTTGGCCTAGTTTTAGCTGGAATGTGTTGGTCTAGTGTTGGTCTAATGTTAACTTAGAGCTAGCTTGAATGCGTAGGCCTAGTTTTAGCTGGAATGTGTTGGTCTAGTTTTAGCTGGAATGTGTAGGCCTAGTTTTAGCTGGAATGTGTTGTCTAGTGTTGGTCTAATGTTAACTTAGAGCTAGCTTGCATGCGTAGGCCTAGTTTTAGCTGGAATGTGTTGGTCTAGTGTTGGTCTAATGTTAACTTAGAGCTAGCTTGCATGCGTAGGCCTAGTTTTAGCTGGAATGTGTTGGTCTAGTGTTGGTCTAATGTTAACTTAGAGCTAGCTTGCATGCGTAGGCCTAGTTTTAGCTGGAATGTGTTGGCCTAGTTTTAGCTGGAATGTGTTGGCCTAGTTTTAGCTGGAATGTGTTGGTCTAGTGTTAACTTAGA
This sequence comes from Lymnaea stagnalis, assembly GCA_964033795.1. Lineage (NCBI taxonomy): Eukaryota > Metazoa > Mollusca > Gastropoda > Lymnaeidae > Lymnaea > Lymnaea stagnalis. The sequence continues at coordinate 1,004,558 of CAXITT010000192.1, read as the reverse complement.
GCTAGCTTGCATGCGTAGGCCTAGTTTTAGCTGGAATGTGTTGGCCTAGTTTTAGCTGGAATGTGTTGGCCTAGTTTTAGCTGGAATGTGTTGGCCTAGTTTTAGCTGGAATGTATAGGCCTAGTTTTAGCTGGAATGTATAGGCCTAGTTTTAGCTGGAATGCGTAGCCCTAGTTTTAGCTGGAATGCGTAGCCCTAGTTTTAGCTGGAATGCGTAGGTGTAATATCTATGCCGCACATACAATGTATCAAACTAAATGCAAAAATTGTTGGTAAGGGAAAATGTTGGGTTTTTTGTGTGTGCCTTTTTTGACACAGACAATTATTCAAGAAGGTTGGAAGTATTTTCAAGTATATCTTTGTCGATCGCCCACTTTGTCAACCATAACACAGACCAGAATTTACATTTGAGTTAAATATTATAATTTTTGTCTTGATCAAATGGTTCAACAAAAGTCCGAATACAGCAATCAGGGAGAGGACAGGGCTAATCCCAGTTCAGACATTCAGAAAAGATGGCTGAAGATGGACAGGTTATACGATAAGGAAAGAGACATCATATATAACTAGGTAACCACTGGTATAGAACCTTTAAGAACACAGAGGACGGGAAGACACAGAAGTACCTGACGTAGAGAGTTAGGCAGTGATGTACTTAAGATCGGAAAGAGTTGAAAAGTGTTATAGAAGCCTACAAGGACCGACAGGCGGGCAAAGATAGTGTTAATGAGCCACGTTTCTACGGGAACTTGACAAAGACACCCAAAAAGTAGAAGGTGTAGAGCAGAGATCGGATAAATGAGCAGCATTGAAACATACTTGACGACTAGAACTGAGAGCGTCAGTAAAACGGTAGGGTATCAGATTTAGTCTTCATAACGTCTGAAGAACACAGTAGGGGATCAGCTATAGTCTTCTTAATGTCTGAGGAACACAGTAGGGTATCATATTTAGTCTTCATAACGTCTGAAGAACACAGTAGGGTATCAGCTATAGTCTTCTTAATGTCTTAGGAACACAGTAGGGTATCAGCTTTAGTCTTCTTAACGTCTGAGGACCACAGTAGGGTATCAGCTATAGTCTTCATAATGTCTTAGGAACACAGCAGAGTATCAGTTATAGTCTTCTTAATGTCTGAGGAACACAGTAGGGTATCAGCTATAGTCTTCTTAATGTCTGAGGAACACAGTAGGGTATCAGCTATAGTCTTCTTAACGTCTGAGGAACACAGTAGGGCATCAGCTATAGTCTTCTTGACGTCTGAGGAACACAGTAGGGTATCAGCTATAGTCTTCTTAATATCTAAGGAACACAGTAGGGTATCAGCTATAGTCTTCTTAACGTCTGAGGAACACAGTAGGGTATCAGATTTAGTCTTCTTAATGTCTGAGGAACACAGTAGGGTATCAGCTTTAGTTTTCTTAACGTCTGAGGAACACAGTAGGGTATCAGCTATAGTCTTCTTAATATCTTAGGAACACAGTAGGGTATCAGCTATAGTCTTCTTAACGTCTGAGGAACACAGTAGGGCATCAGATTTAGTCTTCTTAATGTCTGAGGAACACAGTAGGGTATCAGCTTTAGTTTTCTTAACGTCTGAGGAACACAGTAGGGTATCAGCTATAGTCTTCTTAATATCTTAGGAACACAGTAGGGTATCAGCTATAGTCTTCTTAACGTCTGAGGAACACAGTAGGGCATCAGATTTAGTCTTCTTAATGTCTGAGGAACACAGTAGGGTATCAGCTTTAGTTTTCTTAACGTCTGAGGAACACAGTAGGGTATCAGCTATAGTCTTCTTAATATCTTAGGAACACAGTAGGGTATCAGCTATAGTCTTCTTAACGTCTGAGGAACACAGTAGGGCATCAGATTTAGTCTTCTTAATGTCTGAGGAACACAGTAGGGTATCAGCTTTAGTTTTCTTAACGTCTGAGGAACACAGTAGGGTATCAGCTATAGTCTTCTTAACGTCTGAGGAACACAGTAGGGTATCAGCTATAGTCTTCTTAATGTCTGAGGAACACAGTAGGGTATTAGCTATAGTCTTCTTAATATCTGAGGAACACATGAGGAAATCAGCTTTAGTCTTCTTTATGACTGACAAAACCTACAGTTTCAAGGTTTGTTCTTTTGATAGGCGAGCCGGGTTTAAAATATCGGAATGATTGCCCTCCCTTTACAAACGTGAGGCACTTTTCTATGGGGCTACCTCCCTGTACGCAATAATGACATTGACAAGGTATAGGACACGATGACATTGACAAGGTAAAGGACACGATGACATGGACAAGGTATTGGACACAGTGACATCCAGAGTAAACGCGTCGAATCATAATTGATAGTAACAGTACTTAGGGACATTTGGTCTTTTAACTTTGGTCACAACATATCACTCCCTGTGTTGTATGAAGGGGTCGCGTAGGGCGCAGCTCGCCCTGTTTGTACTTTTTTTTACTTTATACTGCTGGGTGGCATTTTTGGCACACTGTAGAGTTTTTTCGTGGACGTGGACGGCTAAAATCTCGGCCCACACTGGGCGGCACTAAATCTTGGTACGCCGTTAGTCACTCTATGCAGGGGGCGTACTACTTTAGTCAATGCGCGGACTATGTTGGATCATTTCAGGGCATTTTAATATAAGGTGATGTATCTCAGCCCAATCAAGTCTTTAACACGCCAATTAGTCCAAATTGAAGGGTTACAAAGACCGAAATGTTTCACACAGTAATGGGGCTGCACGCGTCAATCAAGGTAGTGTCATACCATTATTTATGTTGGCAAACATGACGTCGATGACAATGTCGAGGACTTTAAATTTCACCGTTTAATTAATCCATAATAGATAGCCCTCATTTGAAAGTTGTTTACTCTAAGAAATTACCGAGGATTTCAGTGAAACTTTCTCGTGCCCACAAATGAACTCCCGTGGTACATGCAAATAACCCCTCTTCATCACAAACAGATTTTTTAAACAAATTTAACAAGCACAATAAATTCAAGAAATCTGCTCAGTTTTTTCCATGCAAAATTGGAATTTGTCATTCTATTTCTTTCTCTCCCCTCTCTCTCTCTCTCACTCTGTCTCTCACTATCTCTCTCACACTCTCTCTGTCTTTCGTACTCTCTCACTCCTTCTCTCTCTCCCTCCTTCTCCCTCTCCCTCCATCTTCCCTCCACCTAAACTCTCACTCTTTGTCTCTCTCTGTTTCCCTCCCTCTCTCTCTCTCTATCTCTCTCTATCTCTGTCTCTCTCTCTCCCTCTCCTTCTCTCTTTCCCTTTCCCCCGCTCTCTCTATCTCTCTCACTCTCCCTCTCTCAATCCTTCCGCGTTGATGAAAGATCTCTTCAGTGTAGGGATATCAGTCGGTGATTGTGTCTGCGTTGTGACAGTAAATCGAAATGAGGAGTTGCAGCAGAAGGAGGAGGAAGTTCGCAATATTATTCCAAGTGCATGTCAAACAAGACACCCGTCATGCGCCCTGCTCCCAGATGCTCGCAATCTTTCGTTGCGCCAACGTTCCCCACACACGACACACATTTTCTCACAGCGGCATGTTATAATATTTTTTCATGTTTACCTCTTGTGTGTAGAATGTTATATATTATGTCATGTCTATATCTTATGCATTGAATGTTATGTTAAAGGGATTGTCTCATGCTTATGACGTGTGTGTTAAGGGTTATATAATATATATATATATATATAATTTCATATTTAGATATCATTTGCGTTGAATGTCATAATATAATCTGTGTATAACTTGTGTGTTCAATGGTATACATATTGATTTATCTTTATGTGCATTTGGGTTGTTGGTTTGTTACATATATAGCTTATCTCTGTCACGTCTACGACAGTTCAAGTTCACTTGTGCAGATACTCTTATGTCTTTCAGACACAAATGTCCGTGGATCCGATGGCGTTACACGCTTTATGTCACCTGTGGTCGTAGGAGGTTTAAGCTGGTCTTATTTTGAGCGATTTTCGACGTTTGCGAGGAAGCTGAAACGAAGTCAAGGAATGTGCATGGCAGAGGCGTAACTTGGTTGGGGGCGATATGGGCACGCTTCGAGGTCCCAACAGTTGTGTCACGCTCAACCGGGAACAGTTTTCTTATATTCTACAATAAAGCACTGTACTGAAAGAGGGCCTTATATACAATCGTAAGGGCCTTATATACAATGCTAAGAGGGCCTGATGATATACAATGCTAAGAGGGCCTTATATACAATGCTAAGAGGGCCTTTTATACAATGCTAAGAGGGCCTTATATTCAATGCTAAGAGGGCCTTATATACAATGCTAAGAGGGCCTTATATACAATGCTAAGAGGGCCTTTTATACAATGCTAAGAGGGCCTTATATTCAATGCTAAGAGGGCCTTATATACAATGCTAAGAGGGCCTTATATACAAAGCTAAGAGGGCCTTATATACAATACAAAGATTATACAATGCTAAGGGGACATTATATACAATGCTAAGAGGGCCTTTTATACAATGCTAAGAGGGCCTTATATTCAATGCTAAGAGGGCCTTATATACAATGCTAAGAGGGCCTTATATACAAAGCTAAGAGGGCCTTATATACAATGCAAAGAGGGCCTTATATACAATGCTAACTTTCTCATGCAAAGTGTAACTCAACCATCCTATCATCACAAGTGTGTTTATATAGATTACCACCTGCTGTAGAACCATTCCCATAAAAAGCTTCCATTGAAATCATCTCACCATAGCCGCTCTAGTGCTATTATCCCTTGAATGTCAGATGCCAGCCCCCGCCCCATGAAAACCCCCAACCCCCTTGAACATGTTCCACCCAAACGATGAACAACGTGTCCGCTGCCCCTTCCCTAACATCCTGATAAGCACAGCGGCCCACATCTCTCCACATCTCCCCGCATCTCTCCACATCTCTCCGCATCTCTCCCCATCTCTCCATCTGAACATTTCATCAATTAGCCCCATAAAGTAGGCCAACTCCCATTAAAACTAATTTTCAAATTTAGCCAAATTTAACTCCAAAAAAAAAACACAAAAAAACTCCAAAAAACACAAAAAACACAAAAAAACTCAAAAAAACACAAAAAACACAAAAAAAAATTTAAAAAACACAAAAACACAAAAAAACTCAAAAAAACACAAAAAAACTCAAAAAAACACAAAAAACACAAAAAAACTCAAAAAAACACCAAAAAACACACAAAAACTCAAAAAAAAAAAACAAAAAACACAAAAAAAACTCCTCAGAAAAGAAATAAGATTTTTTAAAAATCATTACAGCAACTCGAGGGAAGGCACAAAAGTAGTTGTACCAGCCACCGCACACAAAGGCACAAAAGTAGTTGTACCAGCCACCGCACACAAAGGCACAAAAGTAGTTGTACCAGCCACCGCACACAAAGGCACAAAAGTAGTTCTACCAGCCACCGCACACAAAGGCACAAAAGTAGTTCTACCAGCCACCGCACACAAAGGCACAAAAGTAGTTCTACCAGCCACCGCACACAAAGGCACAAAAGTAGTTCTACCAGCCACCGCACACAAAGGCACAAAAGTAGTTCTACCAGCCACCGCACACAAAGGCACAAAAGTAGTTCTACCAGCCACCGCACACAAAGGCACAAAAGTAGTTCTACCAGCCACCGCACACAAAGGCACAAAAGTAGTTCTACCAGCCACCGCACACAAAGGCACAAAAGTAGTTCTACCAGCCACCGCACACAAAGGCACAAAAGTAGTTCTACCAGCCACCGCACACAAAGGCACAAAAGTAGTTCTACCAGCCACCGCACACAAAGGCACAAAAGTAGTTCTACCAGCCACCGCACACAAAGGCACAAAAGTAGTTCTACCAGCCACCGCACACAAAGGCACAAAAGTAGTTCTACCAGCCACCGCACACAAAGGCACAAAAGTAGTTCTACCAGCCACCGCACACAAAGGCACAAAAGTAGTTCTACCAGCCACCGCACACAAAGGCACAAAAGTAGTTCTACCAGCCACCGCACACAAAGGCACAAAAGTAGTTGTACCAGCCACCGCACACAAAGGCACAAAAGTAGTTCTACCAGCCACCGCACACAAAGGCACAAAAGTAGTTCTACCAGCCACCGCACACAAAGGCACAAAAGTAGTTCTACCAGCCACCGCACACAAAGGCACAAAAGTAGTCGTACCAGCCACCACACACAAAGGCACAAAAGTAGTTCTACCAGCCACCGCACACAAAGGCACAAAAGTAGTTGTACCAGCCACCGCACACAAAGGCACAAAAGTAGTTCTACCAGCCACCGCACACAAAGGCACAAAAGTAGTTGTACCAGCCACCGCACCCAAAGGCACAAAAGTAGTTCTACCAGCCACCGCACACAAAGGCACAAAAGTAGTTCTACCAGCCACCGCACACAAAGGCACAAAAGTAGTTGTACCAGCCACCACACACAAAGGCACAAAAGTAGTTGTACCAGCCACCGCACACAAAGGCACAAAAGTAGTTGGACCAGCCACCGCCACACAAAGGCACAAAAGTAGTTGTACCAGCCACCGCACACAAAGGTACAAAAGTAGTTCTACCAGCCACCGCACACAAAGGCACAAAAGTAGTTGTACCAGCCACCGCACACAAAGGCACAAAAGTAGTTGTACCAGCCACCGCCACACAAAGGCACAAAAGTAGTTGTACCAGGCACCGCACACAAAGGCACAAAAGTAGTTGTACCAGTCACCGCACACAAAGGCACAAAAGTAGTTGTGCCAGCCACCGCCACACAAAGGCACAAAAGTAGTTGTGCCAGCCACCACCACTAAAAGGCACAAAAGTAGTTGTACCAGCACCGCAACACAAAGGCACAAAAGTAGTTGTACCAGCCATCGCACACAAAGGCACAAAATTAGTTCTACCAGCCACCGCACACAAAGGCACAAAAGTAGTTCTACCAGCCACCGCACACAAAGGCACAAAAGTAGTTCTACCAGCCACCGCACACAAAGGCACAAAAGTAGTTCTACCAGCCATCGCACACAAAGGCACAAAAGTAGTTCTACCAGCCACCGCACACAAAGGCACAAAAGTAGTTGTACCAGCCACCGCACACAAAGGCACAAAAGTAGTTGTACCAGCCACCGCACACAAAGACACAAAAGTAGTTGTACCAGCCACCGCACACAAAGGCACAAAAGTAGTTGTACCAGCCATCGCACACAAAGGCACAAAAATAGTTGTACCAGCCACCGCACACAAAGGCACAAAAGTAGTTGTACCAGCCACCTCACACAAAGGCACAAAAGTAGTTCTACCAGCCATCGCACACAAAGGCACAAAAGTAGTTCTACCAGCCACCGCACACAAAGGCACAAAAGTAGTTGTACCAGCCACCGCACACAAAGGCACAAAAGTAGTTGTACCAGCCACCGCACACAAAGGCACAAAAGTAGTTGTACCAGCCACCACACACAGGCATTGAGATTATTTTGTCCTCCCACCCACGTCCTTCCTCTTTAGCTCTCCTACCGTACAACTGTCGGAACCCTATCTTCTAACAGTTACATTAACCCAATTAGGGCTACATACTGTCTATAATTGGCCTTGTCGCGTGCAGAGCTCTGACGTCATGGGTTGTAATGTTTTTTTTTAAAAATTGGAACAAATTTAGAATTGTATTTAATGGAATAAAATATTTTTTTTAACGAAAAGTGAATTGAAAGTAACTTTCCATTTCTCAATACTTGTTGGATGTTAATGTTTATAGACCTTCATTTCTATATTTATTTCCAGGATTTACAATTGAGACGCTATGGAATTCCCACAAACCTTCTAGAAAATAATGCCATCGTCTGGACATTTGAAAAACAGCGACCTGACCGCGAAATTTCGTGTATACCAAAATACAAATTGAGAAGAAATTTAAACAACGAAAAAAAATTGTTCAGATCAATGGATTGAAAATGTTCAGATCAATGGATTAAAAGTGTTCAGATCAATGGATTAAAAGTGTTCAGATTAATGGATTAAAAGTGTTCAGATCAATAGATTAAAAGTGTTCAGATCAATAGATTAAAAGTGTTCAGATCAATGGATTAAAAATATTCAGATCAATGGATTAAAAATGTTCAGATCCATGGATTAAAGACGAACATTTTACCTTCATAATTTTTTTTTTTAACTTTGAGATTCAAAAAACCAAAATGAGAAATAAACGCGACCTCCCCATGCTCTTGTAGTCACAGAGATGGTGACAGGCTGTTCATAAAGGCTTCGAGCCAATGTACTCAAAGTGAAGATCTTCAGCCTTAAGGGTCGTCGTTTGTTTTGGTTGTAATGATAATTCGCCATAGTGTTGGGCATGATAACTTCATATAGTGTTGGACATGATAACTTGATATAGTGTTGGACATGATAACTTGATACAATGTTGGGCATGATAACTTTATATAGTGTGTTGGACATGATTACTTGATACAGTGTTGGACATGATAACTTGATATAGTGTTGGACATGATAACTTGATATAGTGTGTTGGACATGATAACTTGATACAGTGTTGGACATGATAACTTGATACGGAGTTGGACATGATAACTTGATATAGTGTTGGGCATGATAACTTGATACAGTGTTGGACATGATAATTTGATATAGTGTTGGACATGATAACTTGATACAGTGTTGGACATGATAACTTGATATAGTGTGTTGGACATAATAACTTGATATAGTATTGGACATGATAACTTGATATAGTATTGGACATGATAACTTGATATAGTGTTTGACATGATAACTTGATACAGTGTTGGAGATGATAACTTGACATAGTGTTGGACATGATAACTTGATATAGTGTTGGATATGATAACTTGATATAGTGTTGAACATGATAACTTGATATAGTGTTGGACATGCTAACTTGATACAGTGTTGGACATAGGGGGGGGGGGATTTCAAAAAGTTTATTTTATGATGTCATCCATAACTATTAAGATAGACTTAGGAAACTTTCAAGTCAAGACAAATGACGCGATGGCTGGCATCCGAATACATGTAAGTGAGGTAAACACAGTACATGGTGACATCCGAATATGTGTTAGTGAGGTTAACACAGTACATTGTTACGTCATTCTTCTTATTCGCCCTATTGTCTTCTGTGCATCTAAATTATTTCCATATACAAGATGCTCATGTAAGTCCGGTGGGCGAGTCCTACTAGAGAACCATGTTTATTTTAAAAGCATTTCACCGTCGTCTTCTTGCTACAGAAAGGATACAAAGGTAAAGAAACAGAAAAAAATAAAATAATTATAAACGTTTTATATTCTCTGTCTCCTGCACTGCTTGCCATAATGGAAATCTTACAAAACATAAAGATTGCAAATCGTTGCCCCCACAGCATTATTCAGAACACAGCGTTTAAACACAGCGTTTATTTACAGAGACAATTTATGATTCAATGTTTCATGACAGTTTCAATTTAGGATTATTTTTTTTCTCCCTTAACTTTCTCGAAAGTTCGAAACTTGGGCGAAGCACTCAACCATGTCGCCTGGTCTCATTTCAGCTATCCCCAGGTTTACGACCTTATTTCCGTATTTCCAATAGCGCGCGCACACCCAGGCGGAACAAAATGGCGCTGGCCTTCATTAGCCTGCAAATGAGTCACGTCATGAAACCCTCTTTAGCCTGGTATAAGGTTCAGTGAGCTATCCACAGACCCTACCCCACTCACTCACCCTTTCACCGCACGTAATCTGCTCCCACCGAAAGTGGTGCCGCCATCAGCCAATTACTGCCGTATTATAGAAAGCTCCTTAGTAGTAATTGTCATTTCACGGCCAGTGACGGACTCGTGGTTGGGGGGTGGGGGAAGAATGCGTCAGAGTTAAAATGTGAAGGAATAAGTTCACGGATGAACCAGAACGTCAATTTATTAGTATTTGGATTGTCCAATTTTCCAATCGCTAACTCTAATGCATGAAATGTACTTACTCCCCCCCCCCCCNCATAGAAACGAATTTCATAGTTCAGGAGACCAATTAGGAGACCATAGAAACGAATTTCATAGTTCAGGAGACCAATTAGGAGACCATAGAAACGAATTTCATAGTTCAGGAGACCAATTAGGAGACCATAGAAACGAATTTCATAGTTCAGGAGACCAATTAGGAGACCATAGAAACGAATTTCATAGTTCAGGAGACCAATTAGGAGACCATAGAAACGAATTTCATAGTTCAGGAGACCAATTAGGAGACCATAGAAACGAATTTCATAGTTCAGGAGACCAATTAGGAGACCATAGAAACGAATTTCATAGTTCAGGAGACCAATTAGGAGACCATAGAAACGAATTTCATAGTTCAGGAGACCAATTAGGAGACCATAGAAACGAATTTCATAGTTCAGGAGACCATCGGAAAAGGAATTGCAGTTGAGGATTCGGGTTATTTTGTCTTACATACCGTTGTTACAGGTACCCTGGGCCCGAAAATATTAGATTAATCCTACAGACCTTTTTTTAAATAGCGGCAGGACGGAAAAAAAAATATATTAAAAAAATATATATATATTTATATAATTTCGGACAGTTCAGATTATAAATAAATACAATATTGAATATTTTTCACCTCAAACATCTGCATTTGCGGCCCACCCTAATATCACATAAAATGATATTATTTATGACATTAGCACTTTCCCTGTTAGTTTGGAGGATTTTTTTGCCTTGTGACGTGTGGCCAAGGATCCCCCCCCCCCAAAAAAAAAATGCTTCTCCAATGTGGACCTGCCGTCCGTAGTACCGGGACATGGGAGATCCAAGGTAGGAAAAGGGCCGCACCGGTGCTCCTTGCAGACGGCGTGTTTCCAGCGTGGCTTGTCACCGGAAGTTTGCTTTCATTCTTGACAGGGCCCGGGATCGAGCATGAATCCATTGACCAGTGCTCCTCAACGTAATTTTTCGCTCATGACCCTCTAAAGGGCTTCTTTTTTCCACGGATGGCGTTTAGAATTGTCTGACAACTTGGGAACAACATGAGGAGGCGTTCGTTTTTGTTGTTGTTTGTTTTTTATTTTATGTCTGGTTTTCAAAGAATGGAGATGCCTTTATTCAGGAAGTGATACTAAAATAAAGAAAGTCATTTTTTATTCCATCAGGAGGTCCAATCAAGGTCATCTTGACCTCCCGGCCCCTGCATTCAACATTATCGACAACTGAAAGGTTTTATTTCCATTCCCAGAAGGAACAAAAAAAATTTAAAAAAATAATAATTTAGTTTCAAGAACGCGTGCCCTGACCTGATGTATGGCTATTGCCGTTGTTACAACAACACATCAGTTCTAATCAAGTCTGTTAACATGCCGTCAAGTTCATTTAAAAAGATCCAATTATGAGAATGACAGAGAGAACTTGAAAAAAAAATAAATGAAAATGAATAACTTGATGTTGTTATATTGTGATATTTTTGAAAGGTAATTTTGTTAATATTTTTTTTAAAAATGAATGCCTCACAAACATGAAGATGTTTAACTTCAGTTAATGGTCTAGTAGCCAACAAATGATAAGATATTTTCATCAAAAAAAAAATACTCTTTACGAAAAAAACATGCACACATTTAAAATAATTGGCAACTTTAAAAAGATATTTATTTCAAGTTTGTGTCCAGTCGTGTTCCTCCGTTTTCTCTCAATAATTAACCAGATGTTCCCCATTTCATTGGTCAAATGACAAGAATCTCTTGACACTGTGTCCCCCGTGAGATAGAGTTCATTTACACCATGTCCCACGTGAGACAGAGTTTATTGACACCATGTTCAACGTGAGATAGAGTTTATTGACACCATGTCAAACGTGAGATAGAGTTCATTGACACCATGTCACACCTGAGATAGAGTTCATTGACACCATGTCACATGTGAGATACAGTTCACTGACAACATGTCACACGTGAGATAGAGTTCATTGACACCATGTCACACATGGGATAGAGTTCATTGACATCATGTGATACGTGAGCTAGAGTTCATTGACACCATGTCACACGTGAGATAGAGTTCATTGACAACCATGTCCCACGTGAGACAGAGTTCATTGTCACACATGAGGTAGAGTCCATTGGAACCCTTATTTCAAACTCATAAACTGTCAGTATGTGTTTGTGGCCGCATTTTTAGTTTCAAAACACAGCAGGTGTTTATGCCCATTATGGTTGTAGACACGCGCTGTTTAATGTGAACCATGGAAAAATTGTTGTGGTCTAGAAGGCAGAGCAGGGCTATTCAAATTACTCAATCTCATCATGACAGTGTTTCCATATCAATGTATGCGCGACAGAGCTTCCATATCAATCAATGTATGCGTGACAGAGCGTTCATATCAATTAATGTATGCGTGACAGAGCTCCCATATCAATCAATATATGCCTGACAGAGCTTCCTTATCAATCAATGTATGCGTGACATAGCTCCCATATCAATCAATGTATGCGTGATAGAGCTCCCATATCAATCAATGTATTTGTGACAGAGCTTCCATATCAATCAATGTATGCGTAACAGAGCTTCCATGTCAATGTATGCCTGACAAAGCTTCCGTATCAATGTATGTGTGACAGAGCTTTCATATAAATGTATGCGTTACTGAGCTTCCATACCAATGTATGCGTGACACTGTTTCAATATCAATGTATGCCTGACAGAGCTTCCGTATCAATGTATGCCTGACAGAGCTTCCGTATCAATGTATGCGTGACAGAGCTTGCATATCAATGTATGCGTGACAGAGTTTCCATATCAATGTATGCGTGACAGAGCTCCCACATCAATGTAGCCACGACAGAGTGTACATATCAATGTAACCAATGTTAGTGAAGCGGGAAACAGTGTCCAGCTTCCTGTTGGAGCCGCGCGTTGATTTCCCTTCAACAAGTATCACAATCAAAAGATCTTTCAATTTTTTTTCAAATTTTACTCAAACATTTTACACAAAGCCAAGGGTCCTTACGTGTCAGTGACGGAAAACGTCAATATTGTAACCAGCTAACTGCTTATGGAATCTACTCAAAGAAAATATTAAACGCACCATCTCTTCTGATCGCTACGTTACAAGTCACGATAAGTTGGTAGAAACGTCTAGTCCTGTTGATGTAGGTTGCCACGTTATTCGATGGATGGCCGAGTTCTTGTGGTCGTTGACAATGATAAAATATTCAGATTGGGGCGTTCGCGTCCACGGACCCCCCTCAACCAGAATCGCACACTACGATTTCTTTAAACAGCATCACAGCGATTACACAAATGAGTGCAAACAATACAAAAAACTCATTGACTACAATGATTACCAAAATGTATGGTTACAATGATAATAGCAGCACGCCACCCCATGGCCTCCAATTTTTTTTTTTTAAATCTTGAACCCTCGAACTTAAGACATAAGATTTCATCAACCAAAATGAAAAATCAAAAAAGAAACAAATGAAATTCTTTTTGACCCTAAGATTTCCGCAATATTTTCAATTCGTCAGACACCTCCTCTGGTATGGCTGTGCTTAAGATTGACACCTCCTCTGGTATGGCTATGCTTATGATAGACACCTCCTCTGGTATGGCTATGCTTAAGATAGACACCTCCTCTGGTATGGCTATGCTTATGATAGACACCTCCTCTGGTATGGCTATGCTTAAGATAAACACCTCCTCTGGTATGGCTATGCTTAAGATAGACACCTCCTCTGGTATGGCTATGCTTATGATAGACACCTCCTCTGGTATGGCTATGCTTATGATAGACACCTCCTCTGGTATGGCTATGCTTAAGATAGACACCTCCTCTGGTATGGCTATGCTTAAGATAGACACCTCCTCTGGTATGGCTATGCTTAAGATAGACACCTCCTCTGGTATGGCTATGCTTATGATAGACACCTCCTCTGGTATGGCTATGCTTAAGATAGACACCTCCTCTGGTATGGCTATGCTTAAGATAGACACCTCCTCTGGTATGGCTATGCTTAAGATAGACACCTCCTCTGGTATGGCTATGCTTAAGATAGACACCTCCTCTGGTATGGCTATGCTTATGATAGACACCTCCTCTGGTATGGCTATGCTTAAGATAGACACCTCCTCTGGTATGGCTATGCTTAAGATTGACACCTCCTCTGATATGGCTATGCTTAAGATAGACACCACCTCTGGTATGGCTATGCTTAAGATAGACACCACCTCTTGTATGGCTATGCTTATGATAGACACCTCCTCTGGTATGGCTATGCTTAAGATAGACACCTCTTCTGTTATGGCTATGCTTAAGATAAACACCTCCTCTGGTTTGTCTATGCTTAAGATTAAAACCTTGTTATAATGTGGCCTAGGCATTGGCCTATTTTTCCACTCCAACCCAGAGTTATTTTTAGCCCTCGCCACACTTGTCTCGGCTATAGTATGGGCTTTCATATTGAAGTCAAGGTGTAAACTTACTGCGTCATCCCATGCCCGTCCTTCCCTTGGTTGGGAAAAGGTTGTTTACTTTCGAACGCGTTCTGCTTATTCTAAAGAATGCGTCAGGTGACATAATTTCTAAAATGTATGTACTAGAACGTTCTGATTTTATTCCTCTATATAGGCTTTCATGAGCAGCAAGACATAATTAGACAGAGCGAGACGGAGGATATCGAGTGCGAGGGGGAGATTTTCGCTCTACGACAAGTTGTATCATTGTGTGTGAATCAATTAATATTTGTAATTTGGTGAGTGTAAGTGTTTTCTCATACTTGCTGTAAGCTGATTAAGGTTCGTTCCTTCTGTACTCAAATTTGTATTTGCTTAGAAATGCGTTTGTACAATTACATTAAATACTGTTGGCGTCACTAGCCTTGGTGTCGTGATCGCGGCACACTGTCATTCTAAGTCCATTTGTAACGTATTGTTACGCCAAAATATTTCCAGAGATCATATCTTTACAACCCTGATTTAAGTACATCACCTCCTTCTCTGGTATGGCTGTGCCTAAGTTTGCACTCATTTATCACGGTGCTAAGTTTTGCTTTGGGGTCGAGTTAAACTCTCGAAGACCATCATTAAAATCATTATTTTCCTCCTGTGTAAAAATCTGTTAGCCATAATAGCAAATAAGTTATTTTTTTTTTTGTGTGTTTTTTTTAACACACAAATGTCCCAGAGGCATGACTTGTTTATGACAGTTGCTAGGCAACTGGGGGGGATAATCTCTAGTCGTGAACTTTAACCCCCGGCCATTTCCTAAAGGTTTCTGAGAGGAAGTAGATAATTATATTTGGCCGTCAACACCCAGAAGGTATTGGGAGGGGGGGGGGGGACGAGAGTTTGAAAGGTTCCTGAAGACAGATTGGAGATATTGGGGGTCTCTAAGGAATATTATGGTCTGCTGATTTAAAGGAAAATTTATTCTTAGCAGAGTTTTGAAAATAAAAAAAATAAAATTTAAAAAATACCCAGAAGGTATTGGGAGGGGGGGGGGGACGAGAGTTTGAAAGGTTCCTGAAGACAGATTGGAGATATTGGAGGTCTCTAAGGAATATTATGGTCTGCTGATTTAAGGGCAAATTGATTCTTAGCAGAGTTTTGAAAATAAAGAAAATAAAATTTAAAAAAAAACTATGTTATTTTATGAACATATTTTCAGTTATACACATAAATAGTTTTCATTAAATTTTAAAGTTGATAGAATACTCTATAGCCAGTGTTAATTATCACCCACTTGACACCATCATTTTAGCACAGTTAGCATTACCCTCCTTCACACCACCAGCTTAGCACTGTTAGCCCTACCCTCCTAAACACCAACCAGTTTAGCACTGTTAACCCTACCCTCCTTCACACCACCAGTTTAGCACTGCTAGCCCTACCCTCCTTCACACCACCAGTTTAGCACTGTTAGCCCTACCCTCCTTCACACCACCAGTTCAGCACTGTCAGCCCTACCCTCCTTCACATATTAACACAAGCACCGTGTCACCTTTTATTTAAATTACCTTACCACCCATAAATCAATTCAAATACGCACTCCACCTCATTTCACATACTTTCCCTATACCACTTGACATACCACCTCTAACTAATTTCACATACTTTCCCTACACCACTTGACATACCACCTCTAACTCATTTCACATACTTTCCCTACACCACTTGACATATCACCTATAACTAATTTCACATACTTTCCCTACACCACTTGACATACCACCTCTAACTCATTTCACATACTTTCCCTACACCACTTGACATACCACCTCTAACTCATTTCACATACTTTCCCTGCAATACTTGACATACCACCTCTAACTCATTTCACATACTTTCCCTACACCACTTGACATATCACCTACAACTAATTTCACATACTTTCCCTACACCACTTGACATACCACCTCTAACTCATTTCACATACTTTCCCTACACCACTTGACATACCACCTCTAACTCATTTCACATACTTTCCCTACAATACTTGACATACCACCTCTAACTCATTTCACATACTTTCCCTACAATACTTGACATACCATCTCTAACTCATTTCACATACTTTCCCTACACCACTTGACATACCACCTCTAACTCATTTCACGTACTTTCCCTACACCACTTGACATACCACCCCACCCCTTTCACATTCCACCCCTGCTCCCATTTCACATGCAGCACCACAACGACCCCCATTGGTGTGGGTAAAACTCCAGCGCGTGCATCATAAGCACAAACAAGAAAATAAATCCTTATTGGGGCTGGGCATTCGATAGATATATATATATCTTCTTGTTATGTTGTACATAAAAAGTCTCTTCCACGAGTTCTCTCCATCGTTATATCTAAAACGGAGACGCCATATTTTTCAACAAATTAATGAAATCTCCAGAAAGACGTGATCATGGCCTGGTCACAATCGGTCGCACGTTAGACATTCTCTTTCGAGTGCTTCTTGCATTCAAAATAATGTACTCTTAATTTAGGTCTCTATAATTGGGGTGGGGTTATAAGAGTCAAAATTTAGCCCTACCCACTTCCCCTTTCACGTAGAAGCAACCCTGGTTGGGGAAAGGGGGGGGGGCAAGATTGGTGAAGAGGCGTAACAAGATGTCACTCTCTGGCTCCAGGCATCGACTTTGATTCAATTTCTTTTTTTTTTTTCTTTTTTTTTTTTTTTTTTTATTTTTTTTTTTTTTTTTTTTTTTTTTTTTTTTTTTTTAAAGCACAAGGGATGTTGACAATAATAAATCTAAGTAGCTCAATTATTTATTTTTTTTTTTGGATAAACTTTCGACATGCGGCTGAAATCACTATAAACATTTATCATCTTGATCAGATTTTTATATTTTAAAATTACTTTATGATTAATGTATGTTCCAAGCGCTTGGTAATAGGTTTCTTTATAACACTAATTTATATAGTAGATTAATTAGGGTAGAAACTAAGCTTGCTTAAAAGCAACCTTCATCTTCAAAAGTTTGTTTGTTTTTTTGTGCTCCGTAAACATGTAAAATACCATGTAGAAAATGAGATCATTTTAACAGCAAATTCTTCAACAAGTTATGAGAGCTTTATGTTATCATCCTCTCATTTTTGTGCAACTACATGTCATTTGGTGAGTAATAACATGTCTTTTATGTGTAGCTACATGTCTTGTTGTGTGTCCCTACATGTCATGTTGTTTGTCCCTACATGTTATGTTGTGTGTCCCTACATATCATGTTGAGTGTCCCTACATGTCATGTTGTGTGTCCCTACATGTCATGTTGTGTGTCCCTACATGTCATGTTGTTTGTCCCTAAATGTTATGTTGTGTGTCCCTACATGTCATGTTGAGTGTCCCTACATGTCATGTTGTGTCCCTACATGTCATGTTGAGTGTCCCTACATGTCATGTTGTGTGTCCCTACATGTTATGTTGTGTGTCCCTACATGTCATGTTGAGTGTCCCTACATGTCATGTTGTTTGTCCCTACACGTCATTTAAACCTGTTCCTACAGATCACTTGGAGAGATGCTGCTTTTATAACAAATTTACTCCAAGCACTAAGAGTCTAACCACTGGACGCAAGATGGAGCAGTGTCCTCCAGTGACTGTCGTTAATCCCATTGTAGACAATTCAGAAATGGAAATTGGAATTTGAACTCTAAAAAAAGAAAAGACAACAAAACAAAAAAACCGCTTTATAAAAGATACCAGCAAATTCTAGAGAAAGTTCTCAGAATAAGTTGGCAGATTAATTTTGAATTAAATTTTGCAGAAAATGGTAGAGTATGTGACATATGGAATCATAGGACGGGACAGTAAGATATGATCGTTTCCGTTAAAAGCATTCCTCGGCAAACAGGACGAAATGAAAATAAGGCAAGAAATACAAAGTATTTAAAAACTTCAGTTATCTTCATTATTGTCAGAAGTTGGAATTTTCAAAACCAAGATTACAGGAAGTGAAAGAAAATAACGTGTAGTTACTGTGAAAAATGAGGTCTTCAATCTTAACGGACAAAATTATTTGCAGATACAATATAAGAAGTAGGAAAAAGAAAAGATAAACAGGAAAATCGAGGATCATCAGTAGGAGATTATTGGATTAATTCCAATTAAAATTTGCAAAACGATTTGGCTGGGTTTTGTTACAGGGTGTTCCATTGTGTTACAAGGTATCCAGGTCAGTGTGATCAACAAAATCATCACTGACCTAGTTTTGATCAACATTTATTATCGCGATGGTGGGCGTCCATTATGAAAATGTTTCATGAGACAAATATAACATTATTTTAACATACAACTGTAGCCGAGGATTTTGCAAAATATGCATCTTGTTTCCTATAGGCGCAAACTACATCACATGACCCTCAGCGGTCAACCATGTTACTCCTTTTGTTGTCATTGGTTGTGCGGCCGTGAACACATTTGAAACACGTAGAATATCTTCCAATCAAAATAGACCGGAAACTAGTGTACCACCTTTGATGCGCATGAGCAGTAAGTAAAGCATATAAAAGTCAACATGGAAATGTTAACACCTTACATTATTCAAGATGGCGGACCCATGCTCGGTGATAGGCTTTGGGACATGCTGTTATTTTATCGATGAAGAAGAAAAGATTTGGGCTAATTTGTGTTATAAAATTAAGCTTGGATTTTGTGTAACGGGTAAAATGGGATTATTAAAGTTGTATACAGTTATGGATAACATCTTTTTTACGACAATACAAGGGCAGTCTTGTGATGTGTCAATGGGGGACATTGTTATATAGGGCTAGCTTGCGATGTTTCAATGTAGGGCATTGTTATTCAGGGCTGGCTTGTGATGTTTCAATGAAGGTCACTGTTATACATGGTTGGCTTGTGATGTTTCAAGGAAGGCCACTGTTATACATGGCTGGCTTGTGATGTTTCAATGAAGGCCACTGTTATACATGGCTGGCTTGTGATGTTTCAATGAAGGTCACTGTTATACATAGCTGGCTTGTGATGTTTCAATGAAGGCCACTGTTATACATGGCTGGCTTGTGATGTTTCAATGAAGGCCACTGTTATACATGGCTGGCTTGTGATGTTTCAATGAAGGTCACTGTTATACATGGCTGGCTTGTGATGTTTCAATGAAGGCCACTGTTATACATGGCTGGCTTGTGATGTTTCAATGTAGGGCACTGTTATACATGGCTGGCTTGTGATGTTTCAATGTAGGGCATTGTTATACATGGCTGGCTTGTGATGTTTCAATGTAGGCCACTGTTATTCATAGCTGGCTTGTGATGTTTCAATGTAGGGTAGTATTATACATGGCTGGCTTGTGATGTTTCAATGTAGGCCACTGTTATTCATAGCTGGCTTGTGATGTTTCAATTTAGGGTAGTATTATACATGGCTGGCTTGTGATGTTTCAATGTAGGGCAGTGTTATACAAAGCCGGCTTGTTTCGATGTAGGACATTGTAATTGCTTGAAAACGGAGGAGAATCAAATATCTTGAGACGTTGGCACGGTTCATGTGTACTTTATCATTTTGGTTGGTTTTTTTAAACATTTTTTTTTTTAAATGATTGAACGTATCTTTTAAGATGTTCATTCAACCTTTCAGCGTTTATCGCCAAAATAATTAATATATTTAGCTCGAATGAATTGAATTAGCTATTCTCCGATTCAATTCAATGTTCCGATGAGGAAGTAAATGGCGCTCAAGATATTTCCCCAAGCCCTTTTCCTTTCGTCGTACAGAGTTAAGTTTATCACGTGATGCTTTCCGGAGATCCGGGCTGATATGAAACTTAGTTTAACAATCTTCTTTTTCATATTCTCTTCCTGTTAGAAACAAAAAATCCATTTACAGAAAGTTTAATATAAAGAATTTTTTTAGGACGCCACATTTTTACCCCCCCCCTCTTCCTTCCCCCCTCCCCACCCCCAAAAAATTATTGGAATATGGCATCGTTTAACATTTGAATTTAGCATCAGCTTTAATAAGTGATTCGTTGATGTAATGATTTTTAAGAGCCTATTGAAGTTTTAAAACAAAAGAAGAAAAGCTATGCAGTAAGACGAAAAGATACTAAAGATAGAAGAATAGATATCTAAAGTAAGAAAAAAAAAGATTTTAAAGATAGAAGAATAGATGTCTAAAATTAGAAAAAATAGATATTTAAGATAGAAGAATAGATGTCTAAAGCTAGAAAAATAGATATTCACGCTAGAATAATATACATCTAAAGTTATTATCTTAGAATATGATGGCGCATTAATCAAAATTGGGATGCCATTTAAATGAACAGGTGTATTTTGGGGGGGGGGGGTATTTTTTTAAAAAGATATTCACAGACACATAAGAATTTTTCATTAAAAATGTGATCTTTTTCGTCAAGTTTTGTGGGCCTCTGATGCAGCCCGTGCACACGTCTTTCTGCCTCTTTGTACTGATGTTACTGTTGATAAACTGACGTCACCCATTACACAGTGATGTCACTCATGATATTTTGATGTCACCTATGACACAGTGATGTCACTCATGATATTTTGATGTCACCCATGACACAGTGATGTCACTCATGATATTTTGATGTCACCCATGACACAGTGATGTCACTCATGATATTTTGATGTCACCCATGACACAGTGATGTCACTCATGATATTTTGATGTCACCTATGACACAGTGATGTCACTCATGATATTTTGATGTCACCCATGACACAGTGATGTCACTCACGATACATTGATGTCACATATGACACAGTGATGTCACTCATGATATTTTGATGTCACCTATGACACAGTGATGTCACCCATGATATTTTGATGTCACCTATGACACAGTGATGCCACCCATGATACTTTGATGTCCCCCATAGCACATTGATGTCACTCACGATACATTGATGTCACATATGACACATTGATGTCACTCATGATATTTTGATGTCACCCATGAAACAATGATGCCACCCATGATATTTTGATGTCACCTATGACACAGTGATGCCACCCATGATACTTTGATGTCCCCCATAGCACAATGATGTCACTCACGATACATTGATGTCACATATGACACATTGATGCCACCCATGACACATACATGTCCCCCCCCCCATAACACAATGATATCACCCACGTTACATTGATGTCAGCCATGGCTATTTGATGTCACCCATGACACATTGATGCCATCCGCGCGTAGCTCCCAATTGGAGTCCCTTAGTCAATTGTTTTATCACGTGATGAGAGTAAATACGAGTAAGACTTCCGGGAGGCTGTATGCAACACACTAGTGCTTGACAATAGTAGCACGTTACACACTACAACTAGTAATTCAAGATGCCTAGGCAATGTTCGGCTTTTGGCTCTTCAAACAGTCAAGTTAAGGACAGCGGTATAAGTCTGCATACGTTTCCGCTTAAGGATAAAGAAAATTTAAGACAATGGCTTGACAACGTAGACCTTCGTTAATTATTCACATGAAATCTTGTTCTAACCGGTTATTAAAATATGCATTCACCGCAAAAATATTGAATAAACACGCAAATGACGTCATGGGTATGCCGACATTTTGTCCAAAGAAAATTAACAATAAAATAAACCAAGAGGAAAGACTCCTACACAAATATTAAATAAACACGCAAATGACGTCTTGGGCACGGAGCTCAAGTTCCCATCGAATATCGCTCACAAATTTTTCTTTAAATAACTTTCTTCCTTAAATCATAACTGACGTATATTTATTGTCACATTTATGTATTTCATTTTTAAAAAAACACGTGTATTCCAAAATATTTTGAAAGGTAAAATTTTTAAGTAACATGACATTGGGGAAGCACTGATGAAGACGAACATTTTCCTTAAAAATTAATGGCAGATCAGCTGTTATCTTTTGTTGTGTGTAGCAACCTAGTGATTGGCTTACTCTCATCAAGTGACCAAACAAGAAAGTGACTAAGCGACTCCCATTGCACGTCCTATAATAAAAGATCAGTTGAGTTCATTGGATAGCAAAAAATGGTTACATGCATTACGTCATATAAAATGTCTTTCAAAAATTAAATCAAATTTTCAATAAGTATCCATAATTTTAAGTAGGAAAGGTGAACACACATTTCCGAGGTTCTTTTAAAAAGAACAGGATCAGCCGTTATTATTTTCTTGCTCTTCATTTGACTGTGGACTCAACGCGTGGTGACTTTACGAAACGAACACTTCAGCTTCCGACCGGATATGACAGTTTTTCAAGGCTAATGTGGCGAAATGAAAGAGAGCTTCTGACATTGTCCCCCCAATCAAGGTTGGTTGATACCTGCGATGGTAAATCTCGAGGGATTTCTGGGGCATGGGGGTTGGGGGGNCAACCTCCGGAATCCTTAAGACGAGAGTCTGTAATCTGCTGTTTTACCGGCTGCATCGATTCAAGACGATATGAGAATTAAGTCCCTTTGATGGGCGTCGGCTTGCATTTAAAAAAAAAAATATTGGCCTCAGAAAAAGGGTGGAGGGAGGGTGTGTGGGGGGGGGGGACTGGGAGGCGCCCTGAACAAAAGGGTGAAAGACCCCAGAATGTTGTCAGATGAAATCGTAATCTTCACTTTAGACGTTGTCAACACAATAGCAGTGCCACGTCGATTCGGTTTCTCTCGTCTCTGCGCATGTCTCTTCATTCCCTTCATTGTTCTCCCCTTAAAATATACTTTCTCTAAACCTCTCTGATATCAGCTATTACCCAATCCCATTTTAAAAAAAAATAAATTTATATCTCCTTTTGGATGTTATTATTGTTAACTCTTTCTTTATCTTTTTTCTTTGCACAGTGCGCTCTCAGATGTGTTCTCAACTCTTCCACCTCCCAACAGGGGTGCCATTTGAGGTTTTTTCGGGGGCAGGGGGAGACAAAAACCTTGCTGGGCTCTATAAGTTGATTATTACTCGAGGCGCAACGGTACGTAGCAATTTAAATAAATCCGCAAATTGGGGGGGGGGAGCAAATGCCCCCCTCAGCCCTCCGCAAATGGTCGTCGCTGCCTCCACCCTCATCATTTTAATACCAGCTTACTGGATGATTACTTGATAGCAATAAACAAAAGAATCATTAACTAGCCCGCCAAACATTGGCGACAGCGATGCGTGAACTCCTTATCTACTAAAGTTACTTGACAAAACAGGAACTCGAGTAACACACTTTTAAGAATCCAAATTTTTGCCACACCCCTTCCCCCACGATACGTCACTGCACACTTTTTATTTTAAGTCTATGAACTATATTAATATTATGATGCCCCAAACACTTTTAAACCGAATATTTATTACACCACATTTAAATTGAGGTGATTTCAAAAAGAAAATATTACGCACCGAAAACAGTTGCGTTATTTTTAAAAAAAAAAGTCATTTAGCGTAGATATCGGGAATTATATTTTGGGCGCTATCCGGAAATGGAAGCAGCCACACCACATGCAAACAATGAGAGATAACACTGGGAACTTTCGCAATGAGTCTTAAAGTCAAGTTTTATGTTAGGTCAAACGGTGATCAAATACACATTTTTAATGGAGTCTCTAAAAACAAAACAAAATAATTAAATGTTTATAATTTGAACATTACAAGCGCTAATCCCTTAATCGCTTATTGAAACTACTAACATCTTTAATGCACTGGTGTCTACATACATAACCATGAGGACATTTTTCATGTCCTGTAGGGGCTCCGAAATCCTCCAAGTGTCCCATAATCTGCACTCGGTATCAGAGTTAACTTCTGCTAACGATGGCTGGGCGTCGACAGGCTTGACGTCAGAGTCCATAGCGTAATAAGCCTGATCAGGGGAGTCTGTGGTATTGGAGAAGTCGTACAGGGCGGCGTGGAGGGGGGGGGGGGCGCGAGGGGGGTGTGACGTCATCAGGCCATGGCGGCTGATGTTTGACGTCATCAGGCGGAGGCGGGAGGTGTCTAACGTCATCAGGCGGAGGTGGCGGGATTTTTTGACGTCATCAGGTGACGCACAGTGTTACGGAAACACGGAAACGGAAAGTTATCAAAAGGCGTCGTGTATCTGAAGCTTGCAGGTCAGTGGTTCTCAACCTTTCTAGTGCCGCGAAACCTTAATACTGTTTCTCTTATCGTGGCGACCCCAGAGCCAGACAATTATTTTCGTTGCTACTTCATAGCTGTAAGGATATATGTTTTCAGATGGTCTTAGGTGACCCCTGGAAAAGGGTCACGCGACCCCCAAAGGGGTCGCGACCCACAGGTTGAGAACCGCTGTTGTAGATGAACATGTTACACAGAGTCCACCCCCTCCTTCAGAAATAACCGCATAATTCATTTCAGAGAGACTACTATTAAAACTAGAGAGTACTCTAATTAAATACCGCACTTAATGTTATATATTTATAACATCTTGAAAAAAAAAAAAAAATTCTGGTGGTTCTGAATAAATTAAAATTTAAAATAAGAAGAAAGAGTTAGTTTTTTTTTTTTTTTTTTTTAAAT
>CAXITT010000192.1:968854-979228 GCA_964033795.1 Lymnaea stagnalis | reverse complement strand
TAAGGAGCGGGCCACCCGGGAAGCCAAAGGTCAAGGTTTCCGCCGCCCCCCCCCCCCCCCCGCCCCTTCCATTTGATCACGCTATTAAAATAAGAAGACGAAATCAAATATTTAAAACACCGGAAATCCTTATTTATTATTGAAAGATGATTGGACCACCGTTCAAGGTCAAGGTCAAAGCTTGGGCATGCGTGGAGATAAAGACGCTATCTGAACGTGTTGAAGGGGGTTAACAAGGGATGTCAGGGGGAAAAAAAAATGATGTTGAGCTCTTTGGGGTGAGATCTTGGACAGGTTGAAAAAAAAACACACCCACCCAAAAAAAAACAACAAAACAACAACTGAGAGATAACATGTAAGAGATAAGATCTGACCAGCCTCTGTGGGCGTACGAATCGGCTGATGGGATTCATTAAACACGCCCAGAGAGGTTTGAATATCATCTTTGGTTTCACGGAGTGGATTTATGTAAGCGCCATGAGTTATGGCCCCTTATCACTTTCCAGTGATCTAATCGTTGGCCAGATTTTTTGAAACGTTTGAAGGTGTGGATTACGGAGTGGCTTTATGGTCATACTTGTTGGTTGGTTTTATGGTCATACTTGTTGGTTGGCCTTATGGTCATACTTGCTGGTTGGCTTTATGGTCATACTTGCTGGTTGGCCTTATGGTCATGCTTGCTGGTTGGGTTTATGGTCATACTTGATGGTTGGTTTTATGGTCACACCTGCTGGTTGGTTTTATGGTCATACTTGTTGGTTGGCCTTATGGTCATACTTGTTGGTTGGCCTTATGGTCATACTTGTTGGTTGGCCTTATGGTCATACTTGTTGGTTGGCCTTATGGTCTTACTTGCTGGTTGGGTTTATGGTCATACTTGATGGTTGGTTTTATGGTCATACCTGCTGGTTGGTTTTATGGTCATACTTGTTGGTTGGCTCTATGGGTCATACTTGCTGGTTGGCATTATGATCACACTTGCTGGTTGGTTTTATGGTCATACTTGTTGGTTGGCTCTATGGGCCATACTTGCTGGTTGGCATTATAGTCTTACTTGCTGGTTAGGGTTAGGGTATAAGTAGAGATTTGTACTATCTTTTCTCACTCTGTCTCTCTCTCTCTCTTTGTCTCACTCTTCTCTCCGTCTCTCTCACTCTCTCTCTCTTTCTTTCACTTTCTCTCTTACATTCTCTCTCTCACATTCTCTCTTACCCTCCCCCCTCCCCACCCCAAGGACTAAGATCAGCACTGTTGCTCTGTGTCAAGCATTTATGCCAGCAGTTTCAAGTGATTGAGCAACCCAAACTGTATTTTTTTTTAACGCGCTAATGAAGTTAAGAAATGGAAAAATGTAAAGGGACGAACGACGCGTCTCAATGTAAAGTATCGATACTGATGTCCTTCGAGTCATCAATTAAACATATCGATGTTGTCACAGAGTAGGCCAATAAAAAAAAAAAAATGAAAAATAAAATTCGTTTCTCCTGATTCTGAAAGTCATAGATCAGGTGTTGAAAATGCCAAAGGTGTCGTCATCATATTGGACATACAAAATTTAATTGGAGTGTTTTTAAAAAAAATAATAATAATTTTAACCAATGCATACACTTTAAACTAATTGAATGATTTCAAGAGATCATCTGTATCGACTTTACTTGCTGCTGTCATATTGAGTTTTAAAATCTCACAATACCCAAAAATGCTAATGTGATTCATTAAAATTCTGATGAGATTAATTACAATTCCAATGAGATTCATTAAAATGACAATGAGATTCATTAAAAAAGTTAATGAGATTCATTAAAAATGCTGATGAGATTCATTATAAATGCTTATGAGGCAGTTCATCATTGAAACTTAAATTAATGTGTCTTTAAGTTAAGAAATTTAATGTTTACAAACGGCACGAGATCTTTCATAATGTAAACCTTTAAAAAAAAAATTAAGTATTCTTGAGTGTGAAATTCGAAAATCAATCCATGTCTACAACTAGCGAGCTGTTAATTTGCCAGGTAGTCACACAAAAAAGGCGCACATACGTGTATATATAATTTTCCTTTCATGTGTAATAAAGAAAACATTATTTTTTTGTTGTGGGTGGGGGGGGGGCGTGAGGGCGTGGGGGGATGGACCATCCATGTACAAGATGAGAGCCGTTCACGTATTTATGTAATCTATCCATAGTTAGAATGGGATCCATTTATGCAAACGAGCAGCTAAAACTATGCACAAGCAAATTGCCCCTATTTAATTTTTTTTTTTTTTAAATAGAGCTTGTTAAGAACTTACATGGAAGAAAATGCTCAGAGACCTCGCATATTTTTTTAATGCTGATTTTTTTTTTTTTTTTAAACCCTGCTTACATTTCCCCCTGCTTACATTTCCCCCTGCTTACCGCCGATAATGGCCTTGATGGCTATGATAAGGTGATGTGGGAGCTGGGACATTCGACGTTCATTAGTGCTTTCCAAAAGCAGGCTCGTGTGAATGCTCGAGAAGATAGGAGAATGAGAACCGGAAATGTGGGTATGATGGCGCAGAAATATCGCACGACCATGCGCATGAGCGGCCGAGACGGAACGAATCTTGAGAGCGAACTCAGAGAAAACGTGAAGACGTGACATGTGCGCGAGCAGGTTTATAATTTGTTCCACGTTCATAGTAACAATCAGTCTTGTTTTGAAGTAAACTTTCAGCATTATTTTTTTATTTCTTTTATAGCGTCTTCGTTTACCTTGCACAAACTATTTTTAAAAAAAAATCATGTTTGAGTTTAAAATGGATTCAATTCATTGTTTGATTTGGAGAAGCTGAGTACCATCATGTCTATGACATCAATCACCTGCTCTTGTCACAACGGTAAAAACTGGACTTCCATTATCGAAAAGTCAATTTAATGCGGAGAAGCATATGGAAAACAAAGATCACATAATCATGTTGTTTACATAGTATCTGCATAGAGTTCGTTGTAAAAAAAAAACAACAACTCATGTAGCTCTAACGCTGTCATGACCGCCAACTGTAGCCAACGAGACGTTTATAACTACAGACAAAAAACACAGCACAAACGATGACACATACACATAAACATTCCTTGACACTATCGTAAATTAAGAAATGACGCCATCAAAATCTGTCAAGACCTCGTGACATAGTTATAAAATAGCCCGTTTTTATCAAAAGTCCCTGTTAGTTTTAGCTCCCACACCCCACCCCCCAGCTCGAAAAAATGTCTGTTAACCCAAAAGAAAGAGACCAGGTCAACACCTCAAATAATTATATTGCTCAGGTCAACATCTAAAGAACTTACTTCGCACTCCCGATTGACATCAATGAGGGTATTCCGAGTCTCTTGGACATCCGGGTAGCGTCAATTTGGGCTTCATTGATTGGTCTCTTAGAATCAACCAATCAAAGTTAGCTGTAACACGGGAGGACGAAGCGTCTTGAAAGAGCAGAGCCAAATATCCATACACACACGCCAAATATCCACACACACACGCCAAATATCCACACACACACGCCAAACATCCACACACACACACACATGTCAAATATCCACACACACACGCCAAATATCCACACACACACGTCAAATATCCACACACACGCACGCACAATATCAAAATATATTTCGAGTTTTAGAATTCTCTATTTTTCTAATTTATGTTTTTATGTTGTTGTGTTTGTTTGTTAGCCTTTTTTGTTGGGGGGGGGGGAGGAGGTCGCGGGTGGGGCAAGGTGGATCATTCCCACGATTGCAACCACCAGTGTTTATTTTAGATAAAAAGTCGTAAACAATTCTAACAATTTCGCTGAGAAACCCAGAAGGCTTCCTAGAATGAATGGTGATTTAAAAAAAAAAATTTTTAAGTAGCCTGAAGCTTTTTCTTACAATAAAATTCTCAAAAGAAGAGTGTCAACTAATAACTCAATAAACGTCTGTGCACCATAATACTTTAGAAATTTGTGTCTGCACTATTTAACAAAGTGGAGGTGGGGTAGGGCGTACAACAATCGGGAAAAACAGTGAGAGAAAGAATTTCTTCACCACCTAATGAGCATCAAATAGGAAGGGGTGAAATACAGCTGCATAGAAGGCTCTGCACCGGAATATCTTAAAGAACTGATTTATAAACATGTATCCTTAAAGAACCTGCGGTCTGCAACACAGTCCTTACTAAAATTCCCTGTGTGGATGAAAACAGAAATAAGTCTTACCGTGTGCGCTCTTTTGAAGCGATAGCGCCCAAATTATGGAACATTTTGCCTCAATCTTTGAGGGCAATTGAAAATTATTTAAAAAATCATTAAAGAAACATTTTAAAACTTTACTGTTTAAATAGATTTAAGTAAACCAGAGGGCAGTGAGTATGCTAAACTAGCATTGATACCAGCGCTATATAAATATCCAATCAAACAAATATCATGTTCCACCGGGCCACAAGGCGGTCTCTTGATCACTGACCAGCAAAATTACACTTAATGATTAACCCCTTATTGCCCGTCGCAAGTTTCAACCAGCATAAAAAAACCAACAAGAAAGTTATGGACAACTGAGAGGGAGCACCATTATTCCAGATTAATGTGATCATACATTACACAAGGAAATGTGAAATTACTATAATATATATAAATATATATGGATGTTTCATCCCCGTCTTGGTTTCTGGCTTATTCCCCACCTCGATGTTATTTCCCAGGGCTTTTAATTAATGTTAGTTCTCGGTGTTACCACTCAGCGTAATTTATGTTAGTTCTCGGTGTTGCTATTCAGCTTTACTTTCTTTAAACCTTGCTACAACACCCCTAAAATGAAAAGAAGTCCCTTTGGACTCTTGTTGAACTGGGAAAATGCAAGTTTTAAATCTTGAAGTTCTTTCATTCCGAGACAAGTGATTGAAAGCGTGGAGCCATTGCGCATGTGCCGTGGCGTTAAAACTCGGATCGGGCATGCTGTAGCGATTCGATGACCCGTTGTTGTCTTAAGCACACCAACCAGTCAAGTGTCTAGGCGTGCCGAAGTCTGCGGTACACCGGCATTCCAGACGGATGCCGCTTGCAATCCGCGCGGTACCCCGGCACGGCACGACCTAGAGTACTTAGTGGGACCACCAACACGTCAGGTCTCCAATGATTGATATCCGGCTCAGGGCGTGTCAGCTATGTTTGCAGCTGGCAACATCGTCACTGCATTATTTCCAGACTACGCTGAGCTATAGAACTCTTCCGGATGGGACTCCTACATCAATGCTAATCAGGGTTTCTTTCAGTTATATCTCCGGGAGGGCACTGCGCCCCCCCCCCCCGGGGAAAGCAAAGTGACCCCCGGAGCAAAAATATGTCCAACAATAAATCATCTGGCACAGCTGGCACAGCTGGCACAGCTGGCACAGATGGCACAGCTGGCACAGATGGCACAGCTGGCATCGCCCCTCCCCCCCCCCCGAAAATTCTGAAGTGCCCCCCACCAGGGAAAAATTCTGACATAATCACTGATGCTAATCTGTCAAAACTCTCGTCTTAAAATTCGTGGAATATGTCATCTGAGTGCGGGGCGTGTATACATATCAAATAAACTGATGCATTAATTAGATATAACATCTGAAAATATGCTATTTTATCCTTGCAGTCCCATATCCAGTTACTACCTTCTTCCGCCCTCCCCCCGCCCCCGGCGACAACATTTATAAATTAAAAATAGTACAACGTTTCAGCAATTAAAGAATTTCAGATCTGAAACTAAGCTTTCGCCGTGGTCCTACAAGTAACTTACTGCCGAAACTCGACACTCATATTGCAAGAAGTTTTTGTGTCCATGTTCGCTTGTATATCTAAGGGGGAAAATAACCTGTTTGAGACCGTCACCGTACCTGACATACAGATTCCCGTTGAGAATTTTTGGAACTGACATGAATCATGATAGTCTCTGTAAGAGACATCCGCTCCATTGTAAGTTTAATAAGCTGACGCTTGCACAGTCATTATCACAATGTACGACCGTTGTCATACAGCATCGACATATTGTCACAACGCCAGCAATGTACGGCCTTTGTCACATACCATCAACATATCGTCACTGAAAATACTCTTCTTTCCCACTGAATATAATCCTCTGTCCACTTTTAACGGAGAGTCGTCGCAGATAAGTACTGTTGACTGGGCGCCCATGGTTTGAGTGTTAGAGAACACTCCACTAAGTTTACTCTTAGCAGAAATCAATCATATATATTTTTTGCTTCTCGAATGTCTACTTTCTTCTCGCAAATGGTCCTCCCACTACTCAACATTTTGTATATTAATATAGGACCGAGTGAAAAAAAGCTGTCACGCAGCGTGAGCCATGCGTGACGGTTGAACGCAGGTGAATCAGTTATGCGTGACGGTTGAACTCAGTTGAATCAGTAATGCGTGACGGTTGAACTCAGTTGAATCAGTAATGCATAACGGTTGAACTCAGTTGAATCAGTTATGCGTGACGGTTGAACTCAGTTGAATCAGTTATGCGTGACGGTTGAACTCAGTTGAATCAGTTATGCGTGACGGTTGAACTCAGTTTTGAATCAGTTATGCGTGACGGTTGAACTCAGTTGAATCAATTATGCGTGACGGTTGAACTCAGTTGAATCAGTTATGCGTGACGGTTGAACTCAGTTGAATCAGTTATGCGTGACGGTTGAACTCAGTTGAATCAGTTTGAGTTTTTTTCTTTAGGTTCATGCGGCTATTCCATTAATGAATCAAAAGTCACGTGTCCGTAGGACTGTCTGAAGGACTATTGTTAGGACCGGTAGGTAGGGTGTAGGACTGTCTTTAGGACTATTGTTTAAGGCCGACCGGTAGGGTGTAGGACTGTCTGTAGGACTATTGCTAGGACCGGCAGGTAGGGTGTAGGACTGTTGTTAGGGCCGGCAGGTAGGGTGTAGGACTGTCTGTAGGACTGTTGTTAGGGCCGGCAGGTAGGGTGTAGGAATGTATGTAGGACTATTGTTAGGACCGGTAGTAGGGTGTAGGACTGTCTGTAGGACTATTGTTAGGACCGGTAAGTAGGGTGTAGGACTGTCTGTAGGACTATTGTTAGGACCAGCAAGTAGGATGTAGGACTGTCTGTGGGACTATTGTTAGGGCTGGCAGGTTGGGTGTAGGACCATCATATGCCTGGAAAAGTCCTATCCTACCTTATATGCCTGGACAAGTCCTATCATACCATCATATGCCTGGACAAGGTCTATCCTACCATCATATGCGTGGACAAGTTCTGTCCTACAATCATATGCCTAGCCAAGTCCTATCCTACCATCATATGCCTGGACAAGTTCTAGCCTACCATCATATGCGTGGACAAGTTCTGTCCTACAATCATATGCCTAGCCAAGTCCTATCCTACCTTATATGCCTGGACAAGTTCTATCCTACCATCATATGCGTGGACAAGTTCTGTCCTACAATCATATGCCTAGCCAAGTCCTATCCTACCATCATCTGCCTGGACAAGTTCTAGCCTACCATCATAGGTATGAGCAGCTCCTATCCTACCGTCATATGCATGTGCAAGACCTACCATAACATCACATACCTAGGCAAGCTCTATCCTACCATCATATTCCTGGACCGTTATATGCATCAAAAATACCTGTCCTACCGTAACATGCACATTTCACCTAATACCTTGTATAACTGCACACCTATGGGATCGATCTTTTGGATATCGAATGATTCACAGAGGCTTCCAAACATTCGGTTACATTTTCACCAACCCGAGCAACCTCCCCAACCATTTTTTCCTTCCTCACTTAATCTCTGAACATATTGACCCACGTACACCCCTCTAGTTTCTATCAACCTCAAATTGACCCAACCCATTCCTTCCTGCCTCCCTAAACCAGGCCATAATCAACCACTTCTCCCGACCCCCAGCAGATATTGAACAGTTGCCATCTTGACCAGCGAAGGGCGAGAACGCCTGGTATCAAACCCCAGGCCCACGAGCCCCTTCCCTCCCGCCCCCACCCCCCCCCGCGCCCCCAATACAAACATGCCCGTGACCAGTGTTATTGCTTTTTCACTTCATTAAATATTTTCATTTCGTCAACTTGCTTAGAGAGCGCAAACTCGCTCTTTCGGCTGGTCGTCTGCTCTCGACGTCAAATTATGTCCCCCCGACTACAGCAAATATGAGCACGCCCGACATATGGTAAACAGCCGAACACAAACTACAGCCGTCGTTTATTTAGATATTCACGTCGGTTTCACACGAACAAACACACATTTCTGACAAGTGTGCTTAATTCGCACTGAATAATTTAGCTTTGGTAGCAAACTTCACGGCTTGTCAAAATCTAAACATTTTGTTTAGAGATTGCGCAAAGTCTATTGGCACTCCGACTTCGTCATTTATTTACCTTCGGTTTAAGCCTATAGAAATTTTAAATTCGTTTTTATTCTCGTAAAATTAGATGACGCGTGTCTTGACCCAACAATCTGACACACATTGATGCAACAAATGGTAGGACACAAAAGGCGAGGGTGGTAACCTCTGGCCGAGGATTCAAATAATGCAGCCGTGAGAACGCTGCCCCTAGGCAACCGTTTCGTCCCAGCTACATCGTGAGCTAGTCGCGTTGTGGAAACCCACTGTGGAATCCCTCTTATAGGGCGTCCGACGCTTTCCCGGGAAGTGTTGGGGAAGATATTAGGACGTAAATTTTCCATCCCAACTCCTGAGAAAGTCGATCGAGTGCTCTGTTTAAACGCATAGTGTCGGATCGACCGGGTGCCTCCTCGTTGGGGCGGCCCCCAGGCGGGGTCCTGGTCGAGCGCCCAGGCGCCCAGGCGGGGGACTTGGGTGAGGGGCCCGTGTGGGGGCCGTCCTGGCGAGTGGGCATCTCCAACGTGCCGCTCCGCGGCCCGATACGGGGGGGGGGGGCGGGATAAGAGTCTAGACTCGCCCTGATGACGCCATTTCTTAATGTAACATATTAGTGTTCGCTTTCCGTAAGTCTCAAGGCAAACACGTGGTGTCGAGAGTTTGCCACTATCGGATGAGCGGAGCTCTCTAGTGGGTACATAAGGCGTCAGCAGCTCTTTCAGATAGGACGGCGCCAGGCCATGTAAACAGCGGTAGCACAAAGTTGCGATTTTGTACTCCATGCGAGCACGCACCGGCAGCCAGTGCAACTCTCTCAGAAGTGTTTTTGCATGGTCAAACTTGCGTTTGCGAAGAACAATGCCAGCCACATTGTTCTGAGCTACTTGAATTTTATCAAGGAGCGTAGCTGGAAGACCAACCATGAGAGCATTGCAATAGTCCATGCGTGATAGCACAAATGCTATGATAACATGTAAAACATGCCTTTTCAATAAAAACATATCTTACTTGTCAATAAACATATCTTACTTGTCAATAAAACAGGACTGACGTTTCCATAAGGCAAGTCTGGACTGAACCTGGAATAAAAAAAGTGTCACCAAATTACAGTTTTAAAAAGCGACCGGTCGTTACCATGGCAACTTCTCGCCTAAGGTCAAACTTCCGCCCAAGTGTACTTGGTGAAATCAAAGGACCCACGAATTATATCTGAGGGCTGAATCTTGCTCAACCCCTCAGTCTAATGATATGTCGTCTATAAAAATGATTTATCTACAGTAACTAGCAACAGTTTCCGGTGCGCTATAATCAGTCTAATGTAAGTAACTCACAGCCGGCTTGTCTTCACATTTGGTGTTCTGATCAATTTTATTTTTTAAACTTCAAATAATTGATATAGTTGTTGCAGACTATTTTATGTGCTCATTTCAGACCTGTTATTTCAGACTTTCTATTTCAGACCTTTTATTTCAAACCTTTTATTTCTGATTTTAGGAAAAAAAAAATATTAAGTCTTTACTTCTTAACTATCGACCACTTGACTACACAGTTGATAATTGAAGGCGACAAGGAAATGAGATTGATTATTGCGTGAGCTCCACGGGGCAGCCCTGATTGCGTAACAAGCAAGTTTCCTATAACAAACTAACCCGAAACATCGCCTCGCGATCTTACAGGCTCATTAACAACCAATCATGGTCGGTGCAGCAACCCATCATGGTCGGTGCAGCAACCCATCATGGTCAGTGCAGCAACCCATCATGGTCAGTGCAGCAAACTATCATGGACAGTGCAGCAACACATCATGGTCAGTGCAGCAACCCATCATGGTCAGTGCAGCAACCCATCATGGTCAGTGCAGCAACCCATCATGGACAGTGCAGCAACCCATCATGGTCAGTGCAGCAACCCATCATGGTCAGTGCAGCAACCCATCATGGTCAGTGCAGCAACCCATCATGGTCAGTGCAGCAACCCATCATGGTCAGTGCAGCAACCCATCATGG
>CAXITT010000192.1:952085-966113 GCA_964033795.1 Lymnaea stagnalis | reverse complement strand
GGGGGGGGGGGGGGGGGGGGGGGGGAAAAAAGAACCCCCCCCCCCCCCCCCCCCCCCCCAACCCTGATGGGCTGTCTCTGTTGGATAAATTTGGCCTGTTAGACTATGGGTCAAGGTTGAATTCCGGCATATTCAAATTGGCATGGGATGTAGCAATAGAGACATGTAATTGCTTGTTGAAAAAAAATGAGAATTTGATGTTGTTTTTTTTTTAAATAATTTTATCGGGGCGTGTAGAAAAGATGTTAATAGAAAATGAGGAAGGAAAAAAAGAAAAGAAGGAGAGACGGAAGTGAATAAATTTTCAATAAATCAAATTCGTAAATGTAAAATAGAGAGGTGCAAAGTACGAAATAAAGAGATGGGAAAATGGGAGGGGTAAGAGAGGGAGGACGACAAAAAGTGAGAAGGAGAGAGAGAGAGAGAGAGAGCGAGCGAGAGAGGGAGAGAGAGGGGAGGGATTAGAAGGAGTGAAATAAAACTAAAAATTGTGTATTAACTTTTTTGGAGAGAGGTTGTGATTTTTTTTTTTTTATAATAAAAAGTAAATAGTTGCTTTTTTTAAAAATCATGAACACACATTGGAGCACAAGAGGCATGAGTCAGGAAAAATTAGGACAAAATATCCAGAGAGAATTCCAGTTATTGTTGAAAAAGACCCTAAGTCCCACATTGCATCTATTATGTGTGATACATTTCTGCTATTTGGGAAATTAACCTTTTTTTTATATTTGAATCGTGTAACGCCACTGAGCTTCAATTTTGGCAAACATCTGAGTTTTAAAGGCGCCTTTAATTTGTGAACAATTATCACTTTATAACTAAAGGGGGTAAAATACTAGGGCAACATTTTTTTTTTTAAAATTTTGCTGGCATCCGTCCGTCACAATGTGATGATGATGTATACTTCGCAGGACGAATATCCACAAGGCCTGGGAATATTCTTCTAGGATTATAAGCTGGTTCCCTACTGCAAATCGCCACTCTCCACGCCGCTGAATAACCCAAGGTAACATCATGTGAATGATACAGCTTGGCACAGGTGGCATTGCAGGAGTTGTTGGAATGTTTCATTGTGTCAATGTTATCCGCCTACGGGACTCCATCTCCGGGTTTTTTTTGAATTTAGAGTTCATCATCATCATCATCATCATGTCCCTTAGTCTTTAGACCGTTGGGGTGCCACACATGACATGTGAACTATCCTCCTCCATTCGTCTATGTCTTCTCCACGTCTCACAGCATCGCTTAGTTTCAATCCCGTCCACTCTTTGATGGTGTCCTCCCTTTTTTTGTCTTTGTCTTCCTCGTCTTCTCCCTCCACTTGTGGTGCCCTGTATCATTTATTTGGCGAGTCCTTGTTTCCTTGTCACGTGGTCATACAATTGGAGTAATTTTCACTTTTTTACCGTCACCATTTGGTCATCGTACTCCCCAATGGCCTGACGAACCCTTTCTTTGACTTGATCATTGGAGATATGGTCCCTAACGTAAATTGCAAAGAAGCTTCTGAAACATCTCATCTCCATCGCCTTTATTTTTCTTTCAAGTTCAGCTGTTAATGTCCAGGATTCGCAAGCATACAGAAAAATGGAGAGGACTAGTGAGCGCATCAGCCTGATTTTGGTGCTGGGGGCTATGTTTTTGTTGTTCCATATTTTCTTGAGCCTCTTTATTGCTGTTGTGGTCTGGGCAATCCTTGACATCAGCTCTGGCGTCGAGCCTTCTTCTAAGACTATTGCTCCTAGGTATTTGAGGGTCTCTACAGTCTCTAGTCTTACCTGCCCGGCCTTAATTTCAGTGGCGATGCGGTGGTGTTATTTGTCATCAGTTTTGTTTTTTCGGCACTGATTTGCATGCCATGGGACGATGATTTCAGAGTTTCCTTCTCTTAAATGAATTCCCATCCAAGGTTAACGAGTCGTATCCACCCGGGATGCTGGTGATGTTGTTGTTGTTGTTGTTGTTGTTTTTTGTTTGACTGGGCTTTGTTAGGGCTTGAGATTGGCTCAGTTCAGACCATTCGGCCACCCAACACCCAAGATATTAGGGCAACATTACCGCTGTTTAAATAGTGTCTGTTCGAGATCAATGCGGCAGTGTGTGTTTGATATCATTACAGTTGTGTGTGTTCGATGTCAGTGCTGCAGTGTGTGTTCGCTGTCAATGCAGAGTGTGTTTGATGTCATTGCAGCAGTGTGTGTTTGATGTCTTTCAGCAGTGTGTGTTTGATGTCTTTCAGCAGTGTGTGTTTGATGTCTTTCAGCAGTGTGTGTTTGATGTCATTGCAACAGTCTGCGTTTGATGTCTTTCAGCAGTATGTGTTTGATTCATTGCAACAGTCTGTGTTTGATGTCTTTCAGCAGTGTGTGTTTGATGTCTTTCAGCAGTGTGTGTTTGATGTCTTTCAGCAGTATGTTTTTGATGTCTTTCAGCAGTGCGTGTTCGATGTCATTGCAGCAGTGTGTGTTTGATGTCATTGCAACAGTCTGTGTTTGATGTCTTTCAGCAGTATGTTTTTGATGTCTTTCAGCAGTGCGTGTTCGATGTCATTGCAGCAGTATGTGTTTGATGTCATTGCAGCAGTATGTGTTTGATGTCATTGCAGCAATGTGTATTTGATGTCTTTCAGCAGTGCGTGTTCGATGTCATTGCAGCAGTATGTGTTTGATGTCATTGCAGCAGTGTGTGTTTGATGTCTTTCAGCAGTGTGTGTTTGATGTCTTTCAGCAGTATGTTTTTGATGTCTTTCAGTAGTGTGTGTTTGATGTCTTTCAGCAGTGTGTGTTTGATGTCTTTCAGCAGTGTGTGTTTGATGTCTTTCAGCAGTGTGTGTTTGATGTCTTTCAGCAGTGTGTGTTTGATGTCTTTCAGCAGTGTGTGTTTGATTCATTGCAACAGTCTGTGTTTGATGTCTTTCAGCAGTTTTTTTTTGACGTCATTTCAGCGTGTGTAGGGATAATCCCCCACATTTCATTTCCAATCAATTTAGAAAGACGGTAATCAAAATTTTTAGGTCGTGATCATGTTGACAAAGTTAAAATAGAAACAGAAGACGTCATAGGGCTATCCGAATAGAAAAGGGAGATTCCCGATTAAAAATAGTTATATCAGAATAGAAACATGGAGATTCCTGATTTAACGAAATAAAATTAATAAAAACGTTAACCCACGGAATCGAAACTGAGGCTTAAAAAATTCCCAAATCGTTTCCACCAATATTCAGTTTAACATTTTTGTTTTAACGCATTCTTGAATCCCCCTGTGACCTCCCCCCTGCCACCACATGCATTCATGCCCCCTTTTAAATGCTGCCTGTTTCTATTTATAGTTTTAAAAGACATTATTCGTCATTAACGCTATTTGCCCCAGCCAGCCGCTGTTGTTAACAGCCAAGTCTGACGACTTGCTTGACCATTGACCTGGACATATGAGCCAAGCTCAAGCCCCGCCCCAGCGGCTGTTTCATGCGGTCAATCAAATCTCTTTAAATCAAATTTCAATACTTCGATTTCTTACACATTCTTTTCTAGAATTTTTGTTTAAAGGCATATGTTATGGAATATGTGTTGGCCAAAAATATGCCACCCCTTCTTGTCTCCTTTTTGTTATGTTTTTATGTTGATGTCAGCGATTACATGTGACGGGCCGTGCTACTTCTTTTTTTTTTTTTTTACCCGCCCTGCCCTTGTTTGAGAGCGGAAGTGAATATGTGTTGGCCAAAAATATGCCACCCCTTCTTGTCTCCTTTTTGTTATGTTTTTATGTTGATGTCAGCGATTACATGTGACGGGCCGTGCTACTTCTTTTTTTTTTTTTTTACCCGCCCTTCCCTTGTTTGTGAAAAGGTTGTTTACGTTCGAGAACGTTCTATTAGTCCTCAAGAATGCTATCAGGGGACGCAATTTCTAGAATTTCTTTAGCTAGATGATTGTGAGTTAATCCAATTATATGGGCCGGCAGCTCTCTTAGCTCGGGAGAGCTTTTCGACATATTTCCCAACATATACGAGACGTTAAATACGTGCAATATTGTACTCTTTCTGGGTATGTTGGAGTATAATTAAATTGACTAATTTTACTATCGATAGCTTTTGTATCGTTTTCTATGTAGACTTGTCTTCTCAGTCCTTTGTTACGTAGTGTTCATTCTACGAGCCACATCTTACAAAAGATTATTTTTTAAAAACCATATCACGGTAAAAAAAAACAAACAAAGGATAGATCAGTGCACGTGCACCTAGTTTATTATGTTCATATCAGCCACTATTTCAGTTAATATATGGCCTAGTTGGTCTCCAATCAGCAAAACGTGAAGCGATTATCTGTTCTTGAATAAATTCTCCACCATGGCTATAATCAAGAACTGTTAGCTTTGCACTAAGATTAGAGACTACAGAAGGAAGGAATACATTATCTAAACATATTTTCGGAGGTTTTAAAAAAGAAGAAAAAATCTATATACCCAGTAAAGTTTGCTTAGTTTTAAAATAGCTAAAGAACTGAATTACGTTATGTTAGAGTGGGGAAAGCTGGCAGCTTGTGGGATTGTATCGACTTACTCATTATGATAAATCGCCCTAGGGGCTGAGAGCCGCTATCATTATAATAGACACGTATAGGACAGTAAGTGTGTTTTCGCTCAGAGTACTCTGCGAGACAACATGTTTTGACAGGACTGCCTGTTGACAAGGTGCATTCCTCCCTAATGAGGCCAAAATAGATTAAGAGAGAGAGAGAGAGAGAGAGAGAGAGAGAGAGAGAGGAGCAGAGAGCGAGGCTGAGAGTGAGAAAGGGGGAAAGGGGCGAATATGCGTTTTAAACATCATAGATAGACTATCACCAACAAGACACTGTTACCCAGAATACACTATCACCAACAAGACAATATTACCCAGAAGACACTATCACCAACAAGACACTATTACCCAGCAGACACTATCACCAACAAGACACTGTTACCCAGAAGAAACTATCACCAACAAGACACTATTACCCAGAAGACACTATCACCAACAAGACACTATTACCCAGAAGACACTATCACCAACAAGACACTATTACCCAGAAGACACTATCACCAACAAGACACTGTTACCCAGAAGACACTATCACCAATAAGACACTATTACCCAGAAAACACTATCACCAACAAGACACTGTTACCCAGAAGACACTATCACCAACAAGACACTGTTACCCAGAAAACACTATCACCAACCAGACACTATTACCCAGAAGACACTATTACCAACTAGACATTGTTACCCAGAAGAAACTATCACCAACAAGACACTATTACCCAGAAGACACTATCACCAACAAGGCACTATTACCCAGAAGACACTATCACCAACAAGACACTGTTACCCAGAAGACACTATCACCAACAAGACACTACTACCCAGAAGACACCATTACCAACAAGAAATTGTTACCCAGAAGACACTATCACCAACAAGACACTGTTACCCAGAAGACACTATCACCAACAAGACACTGTTACCCAGAAGACACTATCACCAACAAGACACTATTACCCAGAAGACACTATCACCAAAAAGACACCATTACCTAGAACACACTATCACCAACAAGACACTGTTACCTAGAAGAAACTATCACCAACAAGACACTGTTACCCAGAAGACACTATCACCAACAAGACACTGTTATCGACAAGTCACTATGACCAGCAAACGACCAGGACCAGGACTGGTGTCAATCTGTCTGCATCAGACTCCCATCGTTACAACTCAGACGGCACTCAGTATCCATTGTCCGTCTGTTCACCAACTGGCAGACACATCACTTCCGGTGAAGTTCGGCCATCAACTATTTTGTGGCTCCCCAACCAACCCGCAGTCTGACTCCGGTGACTCCGGTGACTCCCATGTCTTCTGTCAGGAAATGGGCCACTGATCTTCCATAAATGGAAGAGAAGCATCGCAGGGCAGCCGGGAACCAATGCAGGGCAGCCGGGAACCAATGCAGGACAGCCGGGAACCAATGCAGGGCCGCCGAGAAACAGTAAAGGGCAGATAAGAACAAATACAGGGCAGGCAGAAACCAATGCAAATCAGAGAGAAATAAATGCAGGGCAGAGAGAAATAAATGCAGACTAAAATAGAAATAAACGCAGGCCCGATAGAAAACCAATGCAGGGCAGACAGAAATAAATGCAGGCCAGATAGAAACCGATGCAGGGCAGAGAGAAATAAATGCAGGCCAGATAGAAAGCAATGCAGCGCAGACAGAAATAAATGCAGGCCAGATAGAAACCAATGCAGCGCAGACAGAAATAAATGCAGGCCAGATAGAAAGCAATGCAGCGCAGACAGAAATAAATGCAGGCCAGATAGAAAGCAATGCAGTAGAGAGAAAGCAATGCAGCGCAGACAGAAAAAAATGCAGGCCAGATAGAAACCAATGCAGCGCAGACAGAAATAAATGCAGGCCAGATAGAAAGCAATGCAGCGCAGACAGAAATAAATGCAGGCCAGATAGAAAGCAATGCAGCGCAGACAGAAATAAATGCAGGCCAGATAGAAACCAATGCAGCGCAGACAGAAATAAATGCAGGCCAGAT
Organism: Lymnaea stagnalis; assembly: GCA_964033795.1. NCBI lineage: Eukaryota > Metazoa > Mollusca > Gastropoda > Lymnaeidae > Lymnaea > Lymnaea stagnalis. Next base: position 959,525 of record CAXITT010000192.1, on the reverse strand, counting down.
AGAATAGAAAGCAATGCAGCGCAGACAGAAATAAATGCAGGCCAGATAGAAAGCAATGCAGCGCAGACAGAAATAAATGCAGGCCAGATAGAAAGCAATGCAGCGCAGACAGAAATAAATGCAGCCCAGACAGAAACTACTGAATGTAGAAAACAGTAAAAGAAGACATCAGAAAGAAAAAAAAAAAAAAAGTTCAGCGTTTGAGAACATTTCAGGCGAGTTTTTCTTAAAATTCACGAAGACCTCTTGACATTTCATGTAGGTCTTGAATTCTTGTACATAAGTCTTACATTCCTTACAAAAGTATAACATTCTTGTACATGAGTCTTACATTCCTTATAAAAGTATAACATTCTTGTACATAAGTCTTACATTCCTTACAAAAGTATAACATTCTTGTACATGAGTCTTACATTCCTTACAAAGTATAACATTCTTGTACATAAGTCTTACATTCCTTACAAAAGTATAACATTCTTTTACATAAGTCTTACATTCCTTACAAAAGTATAACATTCTTGTACATAAGCCTTACATTCCTTACAAAAGTATAGCATTCTTGTACGTAAGTCTTACATTCCTTACAAAAGTATAACATTCTTTTGCATAATTCTTATATTCCTTACACAAGAATTACATTCTTTTACATACGTCTTACATTCCTTTACATAAACTTTAGTCCTTTACATACGTCTTACACTGCTTTACACAAGGCTAGCAATCCCTTACATAGATCTTACATTTTTTTTCGTTATTCACAATGTCCTTTACGGATGTCTCAATCGCACCTTGGAATATGCCATGACTTCATGTAAAGTTTTCCTTTCGCTCATCCGTACTAGCTTGAGTCATAACATCAGTTGGCGCCACCAATGTTACAAATTGCTCACCTATCATCAGTTGGTCCAACCACTTGTTACAAATTGCTCACCTATCATCAGTTGGCCCCACCACTGTTACAAAATGCTCACCTATCATCAGTTGCCCCCCCCCCCAAACCACTGTTACAAATTGCTCACCTATCATCAGTTGGCCCCCCACCACTGCTACAAATTGGTCACCTATCATCAGTTGGCCCCACCACTGTTACAAATTGCTCACCTATCATCAGACGACCGATTATCACCACCGCTGGCATTAGCATCGCTTCTACAGTTCCGATATGACTAATAATTCCAGAGTTGAGCTTCCGGCCCTGCTTCCTATCACTTTCTAGTAATCTCCCCATGAACACATAGAAAAGGCGATAAATAGTTCTACCATAGGGTCACGTGGATAGAGCGGCCATCCTATCGATTTTTGTCCCCAAGCTGTAGATTTGATCCCTGGCTAAGATTGGCCCAATCTCACGGCCGTGTTGTTTTGGTTGGTTGGTTGGTGTGTGTGTGTGTGTTGCTGTATTGTGGTAAGAAATTAGAAGTATTAGGTAGTGAGGTAATAAATGGACGTATTGGGAAGTGAGGTAATAAATGAAAAGTATTGGGCGGTGAGCAAATTAATGAGAAGTATTGGGCAGTGAGGTAATAAATGAGAAGTATTGGGCAGTCAAGTAATAAATTAGATGTATTGGGCAGTGAGGTAATAAATGAGAAGTATTGGGCAGTGAAGTAATAAATGGACGTATTGAAAAGTGAGGTAATAAATGAAAAGTATTGGGCAGTGAGGTAATAAATGAGAAGTATTGGGCAGTGAAGTAATAAATGGTTTAAGTTAAATTCATGATCTGTTCCTGGTTATTTCATTCACTGTGTCTGGTTATTTCATGCACTTTGTCTGCTTATTTCATGCACTGTGTCTGGTTATTTCATGCACTGTGTCTGATAATTTCGTGCACTGTGTCTAGTTATTTAATGCAATGTGTCTGGTTATTTCATGCAGTGTGTCTGCTTATTTCATGCACTATGTCTGGTAATTTCATGCACTGTGTCTGCTTATTTCATGCACTGTGTCTCGTTATTTCATGCAGTGTGTCTGGTTATTTCATGCACTGTGTCTGGTGATTTTATGCACTGTGTCTGGTGATTTCATGCACTGTGTCAGTTTTTTCCATGCACTATGTCTGGTTATTTCATGCACTGTGTCTGGTTATTTCATGCACTGTGTCAGGTAATTTCATGCATTGTGTCTGTTTTTTTTCATGAAATGTGTCTGGTAATTTCATGCACTGTGTCTGGTTATTTCATGCACTGTGTCTGTTTTTTTTTCATGAAATGCGTCTGGTTATTTCATGCACTGTGTCTGGTTATTTCATGCACTGTGTCTGGTATTTTCATACACTGTATCTGGTAATTTTATGCACTTTGTCTGGTTATTTCATGCACTGTCTGTGCTCTGCTCAATAATAATCCATGTTTATTTTATTTCCGATCAAACAGAGGTCAACTCAGTGGTCAACGCGAGGTCAAAACTGAGGTATGATCAGTGAGAAATCGATCTATTTCAGATCAAGTCTTTCTGTCCTCAATCTATCATGATCAGTTCGTTCAAAATGACAGTTCTTTCATAGACCGGTCCACCAATGTCCTTCTAGCTCCAGAAAATCAGTTTCTGGTGCGTCTGTCACGCTATACGCACCTCGATAAATCACCTCCCTTTTTGTATGCAGATGCAACACAACATTAGACGTGCATAACCTATTCGGCCTATTAATAGAATTAATCTATGACACTCCCCCCCCCCCCCCCCCTTTTTCACACACATTTTTTTTCTCGTTAAGACCTGAAAGAGGCTGTAATTATTTCCAACCCTCCAGACATCACTCCTTGCCCTCGAACTGCTGAAGAGCTCTTCAGTGAAAAGTTTACATAAATTCATATCCGTCAGCTCACGTGGCACGGTCCGTCCGTTAACAATGCCGTCATTTGAGGAATAGCCACTCCAGTCAGCATGGAGGTGGACAGACTCCGTTAACCTTTTTTTATACTAAAAGAGTGATGCGGGGGCTCTCAAAACTGGTCTTGTTGAGGCCCTGGAACGGAGGAGGAGATGGGTCAGACTCACTGTGGTATACATATATAGTAATCAACGGCTTGCTAACGGCTTATTATATTATATATCATTTGTTCTATTGAACGCATTGTTATTGTGCCAAAATGTCCTCGTTTTATAGCCATTTTAATTGTTTCTATAGTATAGTAGTTACTATCCTAGTGTCTCATTTTTATTGTAGTTAGTTTACATGTTTTAAATAATTGTAAAGCGCTTAGAGCTTTAAGGTAAGTGCTATATAAAAATGCCAAAATAAATAAATAAATTATTAATTCCTATTTCATTTTTTCTATTGAACAGCTTGTTATTACCTATATCATTTGTTCTATTGAACATAGTTTAATTTCCAATATCATTTGTATTAGTGAACGGCTTGTTATTTCCTACATCACTTGCTCTAGTTAGCGGCTTGTTAATTAACTTATCGTCAAAGATCTCCATGCTTAATGGATGTGCCTACTTATTACCCAGAGCCAGCACTTAGTATGAAATAATACATTACTTTCTATTTTGGAACTAGATAAAAATGGAAGGAAATAAGAAAAAGCCTTTTTAGACACAGAACGGGTAAGACAGAATGCAAGTGATATCTATCTATCTACGTATAAACAGTACAGAGTAAGAACGCGAGAGATAAAGGAATAGAAGGATGAAAGAGAGAGCGAGAGCGAGAGAGAGAGAGAGAGAGAGAGAGAGAACGACATAGCGAGAAAAGGGATCATTGTAAAATGAAAATATAAGTTTCATATCACATATAGCATACAAGTAAGTTTGTTTGAGGAAAACGTTAATCTAAAGTCCCATAATAATATTGGACGTCCGAATTATGTCAATGGTCATACTCTTTCCCCTTGGGCCTAACCTTCTTGTACTATTAAAACCTTGAATTGGGTTGGGCGAGGGGGTTCGTACCAAACAGGGTTAGAACATCTCAGTCTGGGCTCTCTGGGGGGTGTTGGGGCTCGCATAAACATAAACATTAGAGCTTCTGAGTCAGGGCTGTCTCGTGCAAACAAAGTGTTAGAACCTCGCAGCCAGGGCTGTCTGTGAAGAGGTGGAGTCCGTACCAGTACAATGTTAGAATCTCTCAATCAGGGCTGTCTGTAAAGTGGTGGGTTCGTACCAGCACAATATTAGGACCTCTCATTCAGTGCTGTAAGTGGGGTGGTTGGGCTTGTACAAACAGAATGTTAGAACATCTCAGATAGAGATGTCTGGTAGGGTATTCGTACCAACACAGTTTTAGAACCTCTCGGTCAGGGCTGTGTGTAAAGTCGTGGAGTTCGTAACGTACAATGTTAGAACCTCTCAATCAGGGCTGTATGGGGGTACTCATGCCAGCACAATTTTAGAATCTCTCAGTTAGGGCTGTCGGGTAGAGGGTTCATGTTAACACATTGTAAGAAACTCTCTGTCAGAGCTGTCTGTGAAGAGTTGGAGTTCGTACCAGCACCATGTTAGAATTTCTCAATCCTGGCTGACTGGGGGGTACTCGTAGAATGTTCGTACTAGCACAATGTTAGAACCTCTCAGTCAGGGCTGTCTGGGAAAGAAAAGATTCGTTCAGGAAGCGGGAGTGCACACTCCAATAACTTGAGAGCTCTTCTCGCTGACCTTTGGTCAAAACTGTTTTCTCTGACGCACAACTGACCCAATTACATCATTTCCTGAGCAGAGACCAGCCGGCCCAGGCTTATTGACCAAACACGGTCAGAAAATAAAAGCAAAAGTGTGATAAAAATATATAAGCAGGCATTAACCCTTATGTCACGTTGGGTGGACAATGGAATGGCAGTGCTGGAATTAAGTCTTATGACATAGTTGTAAACTGTGGAATGTCAGTGCAGGAAGTAAGTCTTATGACATAGTTGTGGGATGTGGAATGGCAGGTCTAGAATTAAGTCTTATGACATAGTTGTGGGATGTGGAATGGCAGGTCTAGAATTAAGTCTAATGACATAGTTGTGGGATGTGGAATGGCAGGTCTAGAATTAAGTCTTATGACATAGTTGTGGGATGTGGAATGGCAGGTCTAGAATTAAGTCTTCTGACACAGTTGTGGGATGTGGAATTGCAGGTCTAGAATTAAGTCTTATGACACAGTGTTGAGATGTGGAATGGCAGGCCTAGAATTAAGACTTATGACATAGTTGTGGAATGTGGAATGGCAGGTCTAGAATTAAGTCTTATGACATAGTTGTGTAATGGTAAATGGAAGGCCTAGAATTAAGTCTTATGACATAGTTGTGGAATGTGGAATGGCAGGTCTAGAATTAAGTCTTATGACATAGTTGTGGAATGTGGAATGGCAGGTCTAGAATTAAGTCTTATGACATAGTTGTGGAATGTGGAATGGCAGGTCTAGAATTAAGTCTTATGACATAGTTGTATAATGGTAAATGGAATGCCTAGAATTAAGTCTTATGACATAGTTGTGGAATGTGGAATGGCAGGTCTAGAATTAAGTCTTATGACATAGTTGTGGGTGGTGAAATTGCAGGCCTAGAATTAAGTCTTATGACACAGTGTTGAGATGTGGAATGGCAGGCCTAGAATTAAGTCTTATGACATAGTTGTGGGTAGTGAAATTGCAGGCCTAGAATTAAGTCTTATGACATAGTTGTGGGTGGTGGAATGGTAGTGCAGGAAAGTGCAATCATAAACTGAGGATGATGGCTTCCGATATTTTATTGCAAATGGATCTGTTGCTGACACCGAACATACTGAACTCCCGGTACGTTATTGTTTTAATGAAACGTAAGTCTTGATCGGTTATGAACTAGCGAACGCATCAAAGGCGATCAATCCTCCAAGATCCATAATCCAGTGCCATTATAAAAATGGAAGTCAGATGTAACTACCGTCTTACAATAGAGCACAGGTCTACACGCCTATGAAGTAAACGTGTGACACAATCCCAAGACTGGCCAGTTGCAAGTTAAGTGTCCAATTATTAAATAGGATGAGTGTAGCACATTGTAACGACGTGTTTCACTATGGTCAATGCCTAGTGTAGCCCGCCCACCCCCCCCCCCACTTACTTCAATCACTTTTTTTTCTTTTAGTGACATGTCAAAGTGTGTTTTTATTTAAGTTACATGTCAAAGTGTGTTTGTCTTTAAGAGACATTTCAAANTTCAAGCCACAGCAGCAAACAATAGGGATTATGACACGCCCCCCCCCCCCCCCCCCCCCCTTACTTCAATCACTTTTTTTTCTTTTAGTGACATGTCAAAGTTTGTTTTTATTTAAGTTACATGTCAAAGTGTGTTTGTCTTTAAGAGACATTTCAAAGTGTGTTTTTTTCCTAAAATAACTTTAAACTTGACCCTTGAACATTTCAAACGCAATAACATGTTATCCCTGATTTCGTGCCCTTGTTTTTTTTTTTCTTGGTTTTTTTGGTGTTTATTCCAGAAAACTTGCTTACAGTTTTTCCTTACCAAAAAACTGTTTTCTCTGATTCGTATGAACACGTTCTCACAAAAAACGAGGAGATGGGGATTTCGTTACAGCCATGTCCGTTAAGCCAATTACTTCAACTATCTTCACAAAGCTATATAAATAACATTTTTTTTTTAAAATTTAAAGCGTTGCTGTCAATTAGTTCATATGAAAAGAGTTGCCTTATGTTCTGTTAACTTTGATCCATGTTAAACCTGTTTTTCTCATAGACTTTGATCTATATCATCTACTTTTTTTCACCGACTTTGATCTTTATCACCTAACTTTTCATTAACTTTGATCTTTATCACCTAACTTTTCATTAACTTTGATCTTTATCACCTAACTTTTCATTAACTTTGATCTTTATCACCTAACTTTTCATTAACTTTGATCTTTATCACTCAACTTTTCATTAACTTTGATCTTTATCACCTAACTTTTCATTAACTTTGATCGTTGTCACCTATTTTCTCATTAACTGAGATCCGCCGATCCTCTGGTTTAGGTTTCCTTATTCAAGAGTCCTTTACCTTAATGAATCTAATCATTGCAAGCAGGAGATCATTGCTGGAACTAAAACATCGTTTATCGATTAATTCCCCCACCCACTGTGCCGTAAGATCCTGGAAGCCAAACGTTTCGATAAAGGGACATGTTTTAATGAAGGCAAAGGGAGAGAATGTACCACGAAACTCAGACGAGATTTGTTTAAATCAATTAGTCGCTGACTCCCGTAACTGTATGAGCCGGGGGGGGGGGGAGAGTTGGGGGACCACTCAAACGTTGAAAGGAAAAGATGAATTCAAGAAGTTTCTGATTAAGCAAGTTAAAAAAATAGTTTGCACTTTTTGAAACACATTTCGGATGTTAGTTTGGAGGAGTGGTCTCAAGGTGTGGTTTTTTACGGAGCAGTGGTCTTAAGGAGTAGTGGTCTTAAGGAGTAGTGGTCTTAAGGAGTAGTGGTCTTAAGGAGTAGTGGTCTTAAGGAGTAGTGGTCTTAAGGAG
>CAXITT010000192.1:934960-951724 GCA_964033795.1 Lymnaea stagnalis | reverse complement strand
CATGTATGTTGTGTCCAGGCAATAACTATGTAGCATGTATGTTGTGTCCAGGCAATAACTATGTAGCATGTATGTTGTGTCCAGGCAATAACTATGTAGCATGTATGTTGTGTCCAGGCAATAACTATGTAGCATGTATGTTGTGTCCAGGCAATAACTATGTAGCATGTATGTTGTGTCCAGGCAATAACTATGTAGCATGTATGTTGTGTCCAGGCAATAACTATGTAGCATGTATGTTGTGTCCAGGCAATAACTATGTAGCATGTATGTTGTGTCCAGGCAATAACTATGTAGCATGTATGTTGTGTCCAGGCAATAACTATGTAGCATGTATGTTGTGTCCAGGCAATAACTATGTAGCATGTATGTTGTGTCCAGGCAATAACTATGTAACATGTATGTTGTGTCCAGGCAATAACTATGTAACATGTATGTTGTGTCCAGGCAATAACTATGTAACATGTATGTTGTGTCCAGGCAATAACTATGTAACATGTATGTTGTGTCCAGGCAATAACTATGTAACATGTATGTTGTGTCCAGGCAATAACTATGTAACATGTATGTTGTGTCCAGGCAATAACTATGTAACATGTATGTTGTGTCCAGGCAATAACTATGTAACATGTATGTTGTGTCCAGGCAAGAACTATGTAACATGTATATTGTGTCCAGGCAATAGCAATGTAACATGTATGTTGTGTCCAGGCAATAACAATGTAACATGTATGTTGTGTCCAGGCAATAACTATGTAACATGTATATTGTGTCCAAGCAAGAACTATGTAACATGTATATTGTGTCCAGGCAATAACAATGTAACATGTATTTTGTGTCCAGGCAACAACTATGTAACATGCATGCTGTGTCCAGACAATAACAATGTAACATGTATGTTGTGTCCAGGCAATAACTATGTAACATGTATTGTTGTGTCGAGACAATAAATATGTAACATGTATATTGTATCCAGGCAATAACTATGTAACATGTATATTGTGTCCAGACAATAACGATGTAACATGTATGTTGTGTCCAGACAATTATTTTTATTATTATTATACGTAATTTTATATAGCTTGGTACCCCAGCCTAGGGCTAGGCTCAACACGCTGTACATACAATTTAACAAACATAATAAAAAAAAAACTTTAAAAATTAATTGACATACATTAATTAAATAAAACAAATCTATATTTAAAACTATTTACATCTCAAGCCACGTATGGCACTCAGTACCATTGTTTTTTTGGTCAGAGGTGGGAATCAGTCAGGATTATAATAATAGAAATGAAAGAGATGTGTTTTGAGTACAGTTTTGAAGGTTGTGATGGTCGGTATATTGCGGATGTGTAATGGAAGAGAATTCCATTGTTTGGGGGCACAGAAAGAGAACGATCGTTCACCGTATGTTTTTGTGCGAGTCTTGGGAGATAGAAAGAATACGCGCGTCTGCGGAGGAGCGAAGCTGTCGAGGGGTTGAATAGACAGAGTGAAGTTCGGTTAGATAGGAAAGGGAGAAATTCGAGAAAAAGTTGTGGCAGAGAACAGAGTGGTTGTAGTCAATCTGTGGTTGTACAGGGAGCCAATGAAGTGAACAAGTAGTGGTGTGACGTGATCACGTTTTCTTGCCTTTGGAATTAGGCTTGCGGCTGAGTTTTGAACCTTTTGCAATTTTTCTAGAAGTGTTTTGGTGAACCTGATACAAGAGAAGTTCAATAGTCAAGGCGAGAGAGAACAAGAGCACAGACTAGGGTTTCTGTTGCACTAACTTTAAGTATGTTGTGTCCAGACAATAACTATGTAACATGTATGTTGTGTCCAGACAAGCTGTTGAAATTCTTATTGTCGCAGACTTTTATCTGAATACCACAGTCACTTAGTTTCCCATTTGTAAATCTAAGGTAAGTTATTGTACAGAGTTGCCTTTTGTATTTTCTAAAATTTCAAAATGGGAATGTCTGCCTTAATTTGATTGACGGAATACGAATGTTTACCAAAGAAAGTTATGTTTCAAATGTTATCTTTGTCAAAAAAGAATAAAAATGCCTAGTGTTGTGGACAAAGATGTATCGGGAGTTGGTATGTTCTCTGTTCTTTCTTGCCAATTACAGAATCAAAGTCTGGGAAAGATAACAGTGTCTATTTCTCTGTGTTCGATTTTTTTTGTTTTTATCTCTGTCACTCTTTTCCCCCTCCTGCTCTTCTCATCTATCCGTTCCTACCCTCTCTCTCTCTCTCTCTCTCTCTCTCTCTCTCTCTCTCTCTCTCTCTCTCTCTCTCTCTCTCTCTCTCTCTCTCTCTTCCTTATTCTCTCTTTCCTCCCTCCACTCTATCTATCTTTCTTCCAGAGACGTCTTCTTCTATAACTGTGTCTATTTCTCTGTGTTCGATTTTTTTTGTTTTTATCTCTGTCTCTCTTTTCCCCCTCCTGCTCTTCTCATCTCTCCGTTCCTACCCTCTCTCTCTCTCTCTCTCTCTCTCTCTCTCTCTCTCTCTCTCTCTCTCTCTCTCTCTATCTCTCTCTCTCTCTCTCTTCCTTATTCACTCTTTCCTTCCTCCAATCTATGAATCTTTGTTCCAGAGACGTCTTCAAATGTCTCAACTGCTTTTATTTCCACGAATCGTCTAATCACACAAGGGGGGTGGGGGAGACGGGAGCCGTGACGTCACCTAATTGGGTTACACCCCCCTGACCCAACCCATTTAGTGAGCGACCCACATCGAGGCACAGGGCCTAAGCGCCCCTTTGGCGCGGCTCCTCTTCTGGTACCATCTAGCCACTCCGGCTTATCGGATTTACCCGCCAGGCCCACCTTCTCGCCACCCCCCCCCTCCTCCCCACAGCATGTTAATGTCCTGGAGTATACGCCACGGTCTGGCCGTTACAAAAGCCGGTATCTGTCTCTCCTCACTCAAGCCTACTCGATAAAACCAGGAATCTGATTAACTCTTTGTCCGTCTGTCTGGCAGGGTTACACCGAACTTAGCTTTACTCATCAATACCTATGCTGGCCACAGGACCGGATTTTGATCTGGGAAAGTACGTATAGGATATGGGGACCAGGGCATCGAACCAGATTTTTTTTAAACATACTAGAGATTTATTTTCAGCATACACAATTAAAACACACACACACACGCGGTTAAAAAAAAAATTGAAAACATTCTGATTAAAAAAATAGGAATAATTTAATGTAAGACAATTTTAAAATAATTGTTAAGACATAAAAAGAAGACATCGTGCATCGTCTGATCTCTACAATGCCTTCACAGCAATAATTGTATAATTGTGTAACAACTACAGGAAACTCCCAGAAAGATTTGAGAACAAGTCAATTTCTTTACTTTTCATTCTTTACTTTGAAGAACAAAAAAGATCCGCTTTGCTTGTGTTTGGCCTAGGTTTCCACCAAATGTTTTCAGTTTAAAATAAGTGCTTTATAAAGATATATTTATGTGTGCACTGTAAGTGAATATAGAAGTGACAATATACATTGAATCTGCCTTTAGTTTTATTATTAAACTGAGTCCAGAGGCGTATCTTTATCAACACATAAAACATATTTCATGTCTTGTGTTTAGATTCCTATTAGTGAATTAATGTTGTTCTTCACATCTACGTACTGAATATAAAATGTGAAATGTCATCAAAAAACATTTCATTGATTTGGCTCAATGAAAGAATTGTATTTTATCTTAACTTACACTAGAACGGTCAAAGCAAGGGTCGGACCAGGGAGCTGCAAAGTTAGGGTTGATATTACACATAAATCTATCCACCCATCTACACATAAATCTATCCACCCGTCTACACATAAATCTATCCACCCGTCTACACATAAATCTATCCACCCATCTACACAAAAATCTATCCACCCATCTACACTTAAATCTATCCACCCATCTACACATAAATCTGTCCACCCATCTACACATAAATCTATCCACCCATCTACACATAAAACTATCCACCCATCTACATATAATTCTGTCCACCCATCTACACATAAAAACTATCCACCCATCTACACATAAATCTATCCACCCATCTACACATAAAGCTTTCCACCCGTCTACACATAATTCTGTCCACCCATCTACACATAAATCTATCCACCCATCTACACATAGATCTATCCACCCATCTTACACATAAATCTATCCACCCATCTACACATAAAACTATCCACCCGTCTAAACATAATTCTATCCACCCATCTACACATAAAGCTATGCAACAATCTAACAAAAGCTATCTATCCACGCGTCTATTGTCGCATCAGTCTCATCCACATCAGATCCGGATTGGAAAGAAAATATGTGTGCCCATGTTGTGGCTGCTTCTAAGTTTATTAAAAAGACGAAACACTTGGAACTCAAAGATTGTTAACAACCGTCACAGAGATGCAACAGAACAACAGTCATAGAGATGCAACAGAACAACAGTCATAGAGATGCAACATAACAACAGTCATAGAGATGCAACATAACAACAGTCATAGAGATGCAACAGAACAACGGTCATAGAGATGCAACATAACAACAGTCATAGAGATGCAACAGAACAACAGTCATAGAGATGCAACAGAACAACAGTCATAGAGATGCAACAGAACAACAGTCATAGAGATGCAACAGAACAACGGTCATAGAGATGCAACATAACAACAGTCATAGAGATGCAACAGAACAACAGTCATAGAGATGCAACAGAACAACATTCATAGAGATACAACAAAACAACGGTTTTATACAACAGAAAGCAGTCATGAAAATACATTGTTTTTTTTTAACATAATGCAACGTTTACTTTGTCTAGAAGAAATCAATGGCGTTCTGGGACAGGCACTGATAAGTTGCTCATGTTGAGTTCTATGTCAACTATTGACTTGGCCAAGTAGCTCGTGGGCAGAGAGAGGAATTAATGCCTGCATTATTTCAACACAAAAGAATGTTAGAGACCGATTTTTTTAAACGTTCATTAAAATTGTTGAAACAGCCACACACAACAGACACACACAAAACACACACACACACACACACACAACACATACAGACACAACACATACACACACAACACATACACACACAACACAGCCACACACAACACACACACAAAACACACACACCCACACAACACATACACACACAACACATACACACACAACACATACACACACAACACATACACACATACACACACAACACATACACACACAACACATACACACACAACACATACACACACAACATATACACACACATCGCATACATACACACACACAACACACACACACACAACGCATACACACACAACGCATACACACAACGCATACACACACAACACATACACACACAACACATACACACACAACGCATACAAACACAACACATACACACACAACACACACACACAACATACACACAGAACATACACACACACACACACATACACAATACATACACAACACATAGACACACAACACATACACACACAACACACACACACACATTACATACACACACAACACACACCACATACACACACAACATATACACACACACAACACATACACACACAACACACACCACATACACACACAACATACACACACACACAACACATACACACAAAAACACACATCTGTTTATTAATCGATACTTGGATAATTGTTTTCCACAAATAATCTTTAAAAATATTCTTTTGTATGTTTTTTTATTCTTTAAATCCCATCTGTAGGTTTTGTCACTAAATGACATTGTTAAAAGATCTACCAATTTTTCAAGAAGTGTTTCCCAGAAGTCGCTTCTTATGATTAATACCATTAAGTATTGTTTTAAATTTTTGTTAGTTTTGAATGTTCTATAATCTCTGCTTTCAGCCCCCTGCCATGTGGGCCCTTATCAAACAGAGCTCTTCCATCTGGTGTTCTGAAGGCGTTGAAATTCTTGGTGCGGCGTGACCTAGATTGCATCCGTCACAACACAATGGAAATGTCAACTCTGGGTAAGCCAGCGGACTCCAGGCAAGGACAGTCTACTCTTTGGCTCTGTTACACTCGGTGACTGGCGGTAAGCAGACTCTAGGTGTGAACAGTCAACACTTGGATTGTCTTACAGTCATTGACAGATTGTCAGCAGACGTGTTTCAGTTATTCAAGAGTCCATTAGGACTGGCCGGTAGGACTGGCTGTTAGGATTAGCCGGTAGGACTGGCCGGTAGGACTGGCTGGTAGGATTAGCCAGTAGGACTGGCCGATTACTCGTGATTCCGGCATTTCACCAAGGCGAGTATTCGACTTCTGTTACAAGTAAAACAATAATTTATTTAAAAGTACAATATTGAAAGGTGATTTTTTTTATTTTTTTTTAAACACAATACTTTGTTCAGTTTCTAATAAAACCTCATTCAACTGTTCACAGACGTGATTTGGCGTAATTATGGCGTGGAATAGTATCTTAAGTCATATGGAAAGTAAAGTCAGTCCTAATTCCTTTTTAAATCCCTTATATTAACTTCGATTTTGTTCGTTTTGGAGGGAGTCTTCGGACGGGTAATTGACCCACTTCCAGCCAACCTATTAAGCTGAATCTTGGCACATAGACTCGTTTCCAATGACAACAGATTTGATCAAATTTCCGTGAAAGCAAAAAGCCAGATTATACCTTCCCTAACCTTGGAAAGGTGCTCCATCAAAACTGTGGAATCTTGAGTCGCGGAGTCGAACTTTCATTAGTTTCAGTCGGATTCGTACACATCTGTACAGCAGATTCGGGATCAAATATTTAAAATTTCATTGGCACTACACACATTGGAAGTGTTTCTCTTGTCTGTTGAGTTTGGTGAGATACCCCTCTTATTTCCCTTTCTCATTTGACCGGTCACACACCCTAAAGTACTTTTGTCGCCTAAGACTTTAATAGATTTAGATTCTCCATAAACTGCCTCCGCACAAATGCCCTCCACAATATCCTCCACCAACTCTCCCCATCTGCTCCCTCCACCACATTCCTCCACCATTTCTCTCAATTTGCTCCCTCCACCCCATTCCTCCACCATTTCTCTCCATCTGCTCCCTCCACCACATTCCTCCCCCATTTCTCTCCATCTACTCCCTCCACCACATTCCTCCACCATTTCTCTCCACCTTCTCCCTCCACCATCTCCCTAAACTCTCTCCCTCCACGCATTCCCTCCACGCATTCCCTCCACCCATTCCCTCCACCCATTCCCTCCACCCATTCCCTCCACCCATTCCCTCCACCCATTCCCTCCCCCCCCCCCCCTCCACCCATCCCCCCCACCCCTTCCCTCCACCCATTCCCCCCCCCTCCCCCCCCCATCCCCCCCCCCCCCTCCCCCCCCCCATTCCCCCCCCCCATCCCCCCCCCCCATTCCCCCCCCCCATCTCCCTCCACCCATTCCCTCCACCCATTCCCTCCACCCATTCCCTCCACCCATTCCCTCCACCCATTCCCTCCACCCATTCCCTCCACCCATTCCCTCCACCAAATTCCCTCCACCCATTCCCTCCACCAGCTCGGTGACCTGAATCTACCCTAGTTTCTCTACTACAGACCTGACAACTTGAGGACCGCCTGAAACTCTTCGTTGGTCCACGTGTCTTGTTTGAAACAACAAAACCCCTCAAAATTCCTATGTATTTATGTTGTGGCTATCGCCGAATTACGCTAAACTCAATCAATAGCAAGATCAATACCGAACGGTTGGAATTCCTCCAATAGCCCTGATTTAGTTTTCTTCTCATTTCCGAGGCTTTTCACTTCGCGCCCCTCCCCCCACTTCGAGCCCCTCCCCCTCCCCCCTCCACTTCGAGCCACCCCTTCCCCATTTCACCCAAACCAACAGTTTCTAGTTTCGATTCATCTTCATTTGTTTCGCTCGTGGATAGAAATCTATGTTCCCTGAATTTATTGGCCACTGGCTATTTGGTCTGGTTCTTGGCTAGTTTTGTTAGACAGCATCTATGTGGGCTGTTGTTGGATAGTTTTGTTAGACAGCATCTATGTATGATGTTGTTGGATATTTTTGTTAGACAGCGTCTATGTGGGCTGTTGTTGGATAGCTTTGTTAGACAGAATATATATATTGTTTGCTACTTTAGTTAGGCGACATCTATTTTGGCTGATTTAGTTGAGTTAAATTTTCAAACTGAAACTCACTTTTTGACCTTTTTTTTGTCCACAGCAGAGATGTGTAACACTTTTCTTCATCCTACGAAACACACACAGTCTATTTATTGCATCTCAGCATTCAAGAATTTAAGAAATAGAAAAAACGTCCGAGAAAATTAAATGTTAAAATAATTTTAATCAATTTCTGCAAGTCCCATCTTACATTGTATGTCAAGTGCCGCCCCTGCAGTAATTTTATATGTGATCTGCCACCCTTACACGCACACTTATTGTATAGGTTAAGTGTTGACACTACTACACACACACACACACACACACTTTTTTTCTCTATGTTTTCCATCACCTTTATATCTCATCATTTTAATTTCTGTGGAAAAAAATTAAAATAACTTCTCCGTGACGTTATTGTAACAAGCGACAGGGCGTTTCTTCCTGGCTTATACATGAGGGACTCAGTTCAAGCCGTCTGAGGTAGACACAAAGTGGAAGAAGATATTTTTAGACTTGAAAATAAGAGACAGGCCGATTAAAATGACGTTTCGGCAAGACGCCTTCTTCAGCGACAAAACAGAAGAAAAAAAGAAAAAACAACAACAAAAAAAAAAAAAACACACAAAGAAAACAAAAGAAACAACAAACAGCTAGATATCACAAACATTTTTTATAAAGTGGAAGAA
This sequence comes from Lymnaea stagnalis, assembly GCA_964033795.1. NCBI lineage: Eukaryota > Metazoa > Mollusca > Gastropoda > Lymnaeidae > Lymnaea > Lymnaea stagnalis. Next base: position 942,884 of record CAXITT010000192.1, on the reverse strand, counting down.
GATATTTTTAGACTTGAAAATAAGAGACAGGCCGATTAAAATGACGTTTCGGCAAGACGCCTTCTTCAGCGACAAAACAGAAAAAAAAAAGAAAAAACAACAACAAAAAAAAAAAAAACACACAAAGAAAACAAAAGAAACAACAAACAGCTAGATATCACAAACATTTTTTACTGGGTTTTTTGTTTGTTTGTTTTTTCTTTTTTTTAACTTTGTAGTGTTTCATACTGATTCTCTTTAAATATTTTTTTTTCCAAGCTGCTTCTTTAAATCATTTTAAAAAAAAATAATTGTAGCAGCTTTAAAGAACGCATAAATGACATTCTGTAATTTCTAATGAAGACCTATTGATCACTTTTTTATCTACAGCAGTTCTTGACCGGTTTTGAGACCACTCTGTGACTCACACTGTTGGTTGCATGAATATCTTTACTTGACGTTTGATATTTAATACTACACGTTCTCTTATTCTTAAACAGAAGAAACTCCACTCCGCGTCCGAATAACCGTGTTTGTGTGTTTCATCTTCTCCCAAGCCACTATTGCACAACGCCAAGCTTTAATTGTTGTTTATGTTATAAACCGCGCGTTACAAAACTGATCATAGTTTTCTTTTTTCTGTTTTTCATTTTTTTTTTTTAAATAAATTTTATGCCCCACACCTAGTTTGTGCTTTGTAGTTTTAACATTGAAACGTCAAAATTATTACATAGATACTGCTTTTTAAAATAATGATTTTTTTTTCCAAATATTACATGTACAGTTCAAAAGACATGGAATAATGTTGTTGTTGATTTGTTGTTTTTATGAGTATACAAAACATCCAAAACGTGTTTCAATTGTATACGTATAAAATGGATTGTTAGGTGTTGAGCATTCGCAATAGCAGGTGGAAAGTATCGCAAAATGCCTAACATCATTATTATCCCGGTAACATTGGGTCATATCTTCTAGTAAATATATCTATATATTTCCTTGTTTAAATTAGCGATTTCGTAGTCTCTATTTTACTCTCAGCAATAATATTAGACAAATTATTTTGTAACTCTGAGATGACCAAGGCAGACGTCTGACATAAGACGCCGAGAAGGACTTGTTGAAAACTCATTACAGGGCCGGCATCAACAATGTTATCACGGGCGTGCAACCTTGTTTCTAGAGATTGTCCAGACCAGATTCCGTCATTAGCCGTCCAAGATTGTATATTAGACCCCCAGTCATGAGGCAGGGGACACGAGAGACGGGACATCTGGTAATTTTGGTCAATTTATCACTGTCGGGGCTAAGGCGCGTTCCATTGTGTCGTCCAGCCAAAGTCTAGAAGAGCCCTAGAGATGGGTGGTGGCGGGAGCCTGGGCACAACGTGAAGGGTTGTTCTTTCAATTCTCAAAATAAGACTCTTGGCGAAAAGAGGAAGTGAAGTCCATGGATCATTGCGGGGCTCAAAGATTTTAATGGGATCCAACTATGTTATTGAGGGCAAGTGTTGTAAAGGATTCGAAGTATCTCAACAGGGTCAAAATGTGTCAATAGGTCTAAGTGTGTCAATTGGATCAGTGTTTCTGTCAGGCATCTCTCCTATGGAGGTGGGTAGGGCATTGCCCCTTAGAAACAGTCAACTGTCCCCCCCCCCTCTCAGGAAAAACAAAACATCATGCAACAATGAAATGAAAATCGACTATATTTTTTTTTTTATTAAAAAAAGTTTTGTTAAAGTAACTTTTGTCTTTGACCGATTACAATGAGTGCAACCCATGAAATATCGCAAAGCTCGAAATATGTCGTGCGCCGTATAGTTAAGGTTAATTTTGCTTCAGGCTTACAGTATTCGATTATACATATCGTAATGTTCCGTAAATAATTGATAATGACTATAAGGCCTAGTTTTAACTCCGGTTCTTCGCATTTATCAGAATTTAAAAAAAAAAAATTTTTTTAAGGTATTTGATTTTTGCAAGTCCACTCTTTGAAAGACTTGGAATAAGGCAGTATTCAATTTCCCATGACATCAAAACGAGTGTAAATAATGTTAATACTGTTCTTGCCAAGTATCAAACATTGGAACTCCGTTTTCAAATTAAATTTCATCATAAAACAATCACGTTTAAAGTAGGGATGGGTGTTTGTTATAAAATGTATTACTGGACCATCATGCTTTAAGAAATACAGTAACCGGCATACTTTTTTTTTAAAATGTACTCGTTTTCGGAGAGCGTCGAGCCGGATAAATGGCACCTTAAGAAATTGATCACCTTTGTTTCTTTTAGAATTAAGAATTGACTGGGCGCATCCATACAGTACAAGTTTAACTTAATTGTTATTCAATGGAAATAGTTTGTGTGTTCTTAGTTTGTGTGTTCTTAGTTTGTGTGTTCTTAGTTTGTGTGTTCTTAGTGTTTGTGTTCTTAGTTTGTGTGTTCTTAGTTTGTGTGTTCTTTGTTTGTGTGTTCTTTGTTTGTGTGTTCTTAATTTGTGTGTTCTTAGTTTGTGTGTTCTTTGTGTGTGTGTTCTTTGTTTGTGTGTTCTTTGTTTTTGTGTTCTTAGCTTGTGTGTTCTTAGCTTGTGTGTTCTTTGTTTGTGAGTTCTTTGTTTGTGAGTTCTTTGTTTGTGTGTTCTTAGTTTGTGTGTTCTTAGTGTGTGTGTTCTTAGTTGTGTGTTCTTTGTTTTTGTGTTCTTAGTTTGTGTGTTCTTAGCTTGAGTGTTCTTAGCTTGTGTGTTCTTAAATTGTGTGTTAATAGCTTGAGTGTTCTTAGCTTGAGTGTCCTTACTTTTGTGTGTTCTTAGCTTGTGTTTTCTTAGTTATGTGTTCTTAGTTTGTGTCTTCTTAGTTTGTGTGTTCTTTGTTTGTGTGTTTTTTGTTTGTTTGTTCTTAGTTTGTGTGTTCTTAATTTGTGTGTTTTAAGTTTGTGTGTTCTTAGTTTGTGTGTTCTTTATTTGTGTGTTCTTTGTTTGTGTGTTCTTAGCTTGAGTCTTCTTAGTTTGTGTGTTCTTAGTTGTGTTCTTTGTTTTTGTGTTCTTAGTTTGTGTGTTCTTAGCTTGAGTGTTCTTAGTTTGTGTCTTCTTAGTTTGTGTGTTCTTAGTTTGCATGTTCATAGTTTGTGTGTTCTTTCTTTGTGTGTTCTTTGTTTGTGTGTTCTTAGTCTGTGTGTTCTAAGTTTGTGTGTTCTTAGTTTGTGTGTTCTTAGTTTGTGTGTTCTTTGTTTGTGTGTTCTTAGTTTGTGTTTTCTTAGCTTGAGTGTTCTTAGTTTGTGTGTTCTTAGTTGTGTGTTCTTTGTTTGTGTGTTCTTTGTTTGTGTGTTCTTAGTTGTGTGTTCTTTGTTTGTGTGTTCTTTGTTTGTGTGTTCTTTGTTTGTGTGTTCTTAGCTTGAGTGTTCTTAGTTTGTGTGTTCTTAGCTTTGTGTGTTGTTAGCTTGATTGTTCTTTGTTTGTGTGTTCTTAGTTGTGTTCTTTGTTTGTGTGTTCTTTGTTTGTGTGTTCTTTGTTTGTGTGTTCTTTGTTTGTGTGTTCTTTTTTGTGTGTTCTTTGTTTGTGTGTTCTTATTCTGTGTGTTCTTTGTTTGTGTGTTCTTAGTCTGTGTGTTCTTTGTTTGTGTGTTCTTAGTTTGTGTGTTCTCAGTTGTGTGTTCTTAGTTTGTGTGTTCTTAGTTTATGTGTTCTTTGTTTGTGTGTTCTTAGTTTGTGTTTTCTTAGCTTGAGTGTTCTTAGTTTGTGTGTTCTTAGTTGTGTGTTCTTAGTTTGTGCGTTCTTAGTTTATTTGTTCTTTGTTTGTGTGTTCTTAGTTTGTGTTTTCTTAGCTTGAGTGTTCTTAGTTTGTGTTTTCTTAGTTGTGTGTTCTTTGTTTGTGTGTTCTTTGTTTGTCTGTTCTTTGTTTGTGTGTTCTTAGCTTAAGTGTTCTTAGTTTGTGTGTTCTTAGCTTTATGTGTTGTTAGCTTGATTGTTCTTTGTTTGTGTGTTCTTAGTTGTGTTCTTTGTTTGTGTGTTCTTTGTTTGTGTTTTCTTTGTTTGTGTGTTCTTAGTGTGTGTGTTCTTTGTTTGTGTGTTCTTTGCTGTGTGTTCTTTGTTTGTGTGTTCTTTGTTTGTGTGTTCTTTGTTTGTGTGTTCTTTGTTTGTGTGTTCTTAGTCTGTGTGTTCTTTGTTTGTGTGTTCTTAGTTTGTGTGTTCTCAGTTGTGTGTTGTTAGTTTTTGTGTTTTTAGTTTGTGTGTTCTTAGCTTGTGTGTTCTTAGCTTTGTGTGTTCTTAGCTTGTGTGTTCTTAGCTTTGTGTGTTCTTAGCTTTGTTTGTTCTTAGCTTTGTGTGTTCTTTGCTTGTGTGTTCTTAGCTTTGTGTTTTCTTAGTTTGTTTGTTCTTAGCTTGTGTGTTCTTAGTTTGTGTGTTCTTAATTTGTGTGTTCTTAGTTTGTGTGTTCCTAGCTTGATTGTTCTTAGTTTGTGTGTTCTTAGCTTGAGTGTTCTTAGTTTGTGTGTTCTTAATTTGTGTGTTCTTAGTTTGTGTGTTTCTAGCTCTATTGTTCTTAGTTTGTGTGTTCTTAGCTTGATTGTTCCTAGTATGTGTGTTCTTAGTTGTGTTTTCTTAGCTTGAGTGTTCTTAGTTTGTGTGTTCCTAGCTTGATTGTTGTTAGCTTGAGTGTTCTTAGCTAGTGTGTTCTTAGGTTTGTGTGTTCTTAGCTTGAGTGTTCTTAGTCTGTGTGTTCTTAGTTTGTGTGTTCTTAGTTGTGGGATCTTAGCTTTTGTGTTCTTAATTTGTGTGTTCTTAGTTTGTGTGTTCTTAATTTGTGTGGTCTTAGTTTGTGTGTTCTTAGTTTGTGTGTTCTTAGCTTGTGTGTTCTTGAAATGTTCTTATTTTGTCCAGGTTCCCTGAATAACAAATAGAAATTTTAAATACTAAGCCTAAATACTATAACATTAATTGCCAACTGCTTTTTTTTCTCATTTTAATATCAGAATAATCAGAAACACTTCTCCACCGCCATTTTGCGCGCATTAAAACAATAATTCTAAAAGAGAATTCAGTAGGGTGCCTTAAAGAAGAGCTATTTTTGTCATTTAGCAGTTTGATTATCATGAATATTGCAATGGTTTGCTTTTTTTTCTTTCACCAATTTAAGACAATTTCACCTTCCTGAGAGTCAATTTAAAAATTAAATCCATGGATTAGGTTTTAACATGTGTTCAAGTATATCGCAGCGGTTGTTTGTAATTGATCTGAAGAATACGTTACTTTCTGTCTCAGTATCTCAGCCCCAATATCTCAGTCTCAGTATCTCAGTCTTAACATATCAGTCTCAATATCTCAGTCCCAATATCTCAGTCTCAGTATCTCAGTCTTAACATATCAGTCTCAATATCTCAGCCCCAATATCTCAGTCTCAGTATCTCAGTCTTAACATATCAGTCCCAATATCTCAGTCCCAATATCTCAGTCTCAGTATCTCAGTCTTAACATATCAGTCTCAATATCTCAGTCCCAATATCTCAGTCTCAGTATCTCAGTCTTAACATATCAGTCTCAATATCACAGTCCCAATATCTCAGTCTCAGTATCTCAGTCTTAACATATCAGTCTCAATATCTCAGTCCCAATATCTCAGTCTCAGTATCTCAGTCTTAACATATCAGTCTCAATATCTCAGTCTTAACATATCAGTCCCAATATCTCAGTCTTAACATATCAGTCTCAATATCTCAGTCCCAATATCTCAGTCTCAGTATCTGTTAATAAAATTTTTGATATTTGTTGAAGTTCAGAAGCACCGAAGGCAAGCATCCGGCTTTGAAAGTGATTTATTAAAAAGGAAATAGTGCGACACTCAATCATTACGCTATGTCACCATTGCTGTTTCTTAAAACAAAGACAACGAAACAAAAATAGTTTTTTTTTTTTGTTTTTTTTTGTGTTATAAACGTACTAATAAAGCAGCCCACACAGGAAATAAACAAGAAGAAGAACATTTAAAACACTAAGAAAAACTACAGACTGACTTTGGTACACATTAATGCACCAATTACGACTCACTGTGGTGAATGATACTGCACCAAACGCAGACTCATTTTGGTGCACATTACTGCACCAAACGCAGACTAATTTTGGTGAGCGTTTCTGCACCAACCGCACATTCACTTTGGTGCACATTACTGCACCAACCAAGACTCCTTTGGTGCACATTACTGCAACAACGACATACTAAATTTGGACCCGATTACTGCACCAACCACAGACTCACTTTGTGACAAAAACAAAACAAAGAGAAATAACTCCCTGACTACATTGCTGAGCCAACAAAACACTCTTTCTCGAAATCATTTAATGACTGACCTTGACATTGACATGTGCATGATTTCCAATCAATAAATGGCTTGAGTTTCAAACAAACTCATTTCTTCGTCTGAAATTTGGTAACAGCATGGCCTGGACGCTATTTATGGTGAGCTCTAGTTCAAGTTACAACACCGGCTGATTACATTTAACGCGGTATCGCGGATGCCTATTGAACAGTGAACAAGGACAACCATTTAAAAGGAACAAGACATCCATTTAAGCGGAGCAGAAAATTCATTGAACATTGACCTAGGGTATCCATTTAACAGCGACCAGGGCATTCCTGTAACAAGGACCAGGACATCCATTTAACAAGGACAAGGGCATCCATTTAAGAAGAACGAGGACATCTATTTCACAAGGATCAAGACATCCGTTCAATAGGTACCAGGGAATTCCTTTAACAAGGACCAGGAAATCCATTTAACAAGGACAAGGACATCCATTTCATACGCACGAGGACATCTATTTCACAAGGATCACGACATCCATTCAACAGGGACCAGGACACTCCTATATCAAATACCATGACACCTCTTTAAGAAGGACAAGCGGGATGAGTTAGTCTCTTGTCTTTACTTGTAAAAATGTTACAAGTCTGTAGTTTCGATAGGAACAATACAAGTTTCATTCTAAGAACAAGAAACATCATTTTTTTTTTTTTTTTAAATGCAGCGATTCTCAATCTGGGGTCGGTCAATACTTAGGGCGATTTCATTATTAACTATTTCAAGGAATTTCCTAAAAAGCCGTGGATTTACAAAGTCATTGTCACGTCATTAACTTGTGATTAAAATAAAATGTTTTGGAGCATTTAGGCCACACCAGACTAAAGACGAGATCCTCTGTTTAAACAAATGTATCCAGAATATTGGCCTTGAAGCCATAATATGTTTCCTTCGTTATAATACTTGATTTGCTCTTCTTTAATTTCTTTGATTAATTTTTAGACACTCTGCAACATAATTAGAGTTTTAACAGCTGTCTCCCCCGTGCTTCCAGGGGCATCGGTCTTGCTCCAGAGCCTTCATTACAAACCGATCTCTTTTTGGGTGGGGTTTTTTTGGTATCTTTTTCTGGTTGTTGTTTTTTTTCCCTGCTTTTTTTATTTTATTTTTATAATCCCAGATAATTTTCTCAATTTTACCGCTTTTAATTTGTGGGCCTGCGCCTCAGTTATCTTCCTCGCTCCTTTCGTTGCCGCAAAAATGATATGGAGTGACCTGTGGTCAGCGTGACCCGAAACGTAGTCGAAACAAGGGTGGGGGATTGGGGAGGGGTGGCTTTCTTGGATAGTTTTCAATTCATCTTGCTTCAGTGGCCCAGGGGTGTGGCCCAGGGGTCCGCTTGTTTAATGAGTTGTGTGCAAGATTATAGTCTGATAATAATCAATGTCTTTGTGTGCTGCATTTCTGACGGAAGTATGGAGTCGGGAGAGAGTTCAGATGATGCGACCCCGGCTGTGATAAAAGCCACATACGTGTGTCTAGGAAAGTAACTACAGGGCAAGGCGGGCGAGAGGTGGGGGGGGGGGGGCCTAAAGAATGATCCCCGGCCAGGGGGGCTTAAAAGGAGAAAATGATCAAAAAGTAAAGGGTTGCTAAAGCAAT
>CAXITT010000192.1:855101-908400 GCA_964033795.1 Lymnaea stagnalis | reverse complement strand
TGTGTTTTACAGACCACAGTGTGTTTTACAGACCACATTGTTTTTTACTGACCACAGTGTGTTTTACAGACCACAATGTGTTTTGTTGAGCACAGTGTGTTTTACAGACCACAATGTGTTTTACTGACCATAGTGTGTTTTACAGACCACAATGTGTTTTACTGACCACAGTGTGTTTTACAGACCACAATGTGTTTAACTCACCACAGTGTGTTTTACAGACCACAATGTGCTTTACTGACCACAGTGTGTTTTACAGACCACAATGTAATTTGTTGAGCACAGTGTGAATTACAGAACACAATGTGTTTTACAGACCACAGTGTGTTTTACAGACCACAATGTGTTTTACTGACCACAGTGTGTTTTACAGACCACAATGTGTTTTGTTGAGCACAGTGTGTTTTACAGACCACAATGTGTTTTACTGACCACAGTGTGTTTTACAGACCACAATTTTTTTTGTTGAGCACAGTGTGTTTTACAGACCACAGTGTGTTTTACAGACCACAATGTGTTTTACTGACCACAGTGTGTTTTACTGACCACAGTGTGTTTTACAGACCACAATGTGTTTTACTGACCACAATGTGTTTTACAGACCACAATGTGTTTTGTTGAGCACAGTGTGTTTTACAGACCACAATGTGTTTTACTGACCACAATGTGTTTTACAGACCACAATGTGTTTTGTTGAGCACAGTGTGTTTTACAGACCACAATGTGTTTTACTGACCACAATGTGTTTTACAGACCACAATGTGTTTTACTGACCACAATGTGTTTTACAGACCACAATGTGTTTTGTTGAGCACAGTGTGTTTTACAGACCACAATGTGTTTTACTGACCACAATGTGTTTTACAGACCACAATGTGTTTTACTGACCACAATGTGTTTTACAGACCACAATGTGTTTTACTGACCACAATGTGTTTTACAGACCACAATGTGTTTTACTGACCACAATGTGTTTTACAGACCACAATGTGTTTTACTGACCACAATGTGTTTTACAGACCACAATGTGTTTTACTGACCACAATGTGTTTTACAGACCACAATGTGTTTTACTGACCACAATGTGTTTTACAGACCACAATGTGTTTTACTGACCACAATGTGTTTTACAGACCACAATGTGTTTTACTGACCACAATGTGTTTTACAGACCACAATGTGTTTTACTGACCACAATGTGTTTTACAGACCACAATGTGTTTTACTGACCACAATGTGTTTTACAGACCACAATGTGTTTTACTGACCACAATGTGTTTTACAGACCACAATGTGTTTTACAGACCACAATGTGTTTTACAGACCACAATGTGTTTTACAGACCACAATGTGTTTTACAGACCACAATGTGTTTTACAGACCACAATGTGTTTTACAGACCACAATGTGTTTTACAGACCACAATGTGTTTTACAGACCACAATGTGTTTTACAGACCACAATGTGTTTTACAGACCACAATGTGTTTTACAGACCACAATGTGTTTTACAGACCACAATGTGTTTTACAGACCACAATGTGTTTTACAGACCACAATGTGTTTTACAGACCACAATGTGTTTTACAGACCACAATGTGTTTTACAGACCACAATGTGTTTTACAGACCACAATGTGTTTTACAGACCACAATGTGTTTTACAGACCACAATGTGTTTTACAGACCACAATGTGTTTTACAGACCACAATGTGTTTTACAGACCACAATGTGTTTTACAGACCACAATGTGTTTTACAGACCACAATGTGTTTTACAGACCACAATGTGTTTTACAGACCACAATGTGTTTTACAGACCACAATGTGTTTTACAGACCACAATGTGTTTTACAGACCACAATGTGTTTTACAGACCACAATGTGTTTTACAGACCACAATGTGTTTTACAGACCACAATGTGTTTTACAGACCACAATGTGTTTTACAGACCACAATGTGTTTTACAGACCACAATGTGTTTTACAGACCACAATGTGTTTTACAGACCACAATGTGTTTTACAGACCACAATGTGTTTTACAGACCACAATGTGTTTTACAGACCACAATGTGTTTTACAGACCACAATGTGTTTTACAGACCACAATGTGTTTTACAGACCACAATGTGTTTTACAGACCACAATGTGTTTTACAGACCACAATGTGTTTTACAGACCACAATGTGTTTTACAGACCACAATGTGTTTTACAGACCACAATGTGTTTTACAGACCACAATGTGTTTTACAGACCACAATGTGTTTTGTTGAGCACAGTGTGTTTTACAGACCACAATGTGTTTTACAGACCACAATGTGTTTTGTTGAGCACAGTATGTTTTACAGACCACAATGTGTTTTGTTGAGCACAGTGTGTTTTACAGACCACAATGTGTTTTACAGACCACAATGTGTTTTGTTGAGCACAGTGTGTTTTACAGACCACAATGTGTTTGGTTGAGCACAGTGTGTTTTACAGACCACAGTGTGTTTTACAGACCACAATGTGTTTTATTTATAACAGTGTGTTTTACAGACCACAATGTGTTTTACAGACCACAGTGTGTTTTACAGACCACAATGTGTTTTAAAGACCACAATGTATTTTACAGACAACAGTGTGTTTCACAGACCACAATGTGTTTTACAGACCACAATGTGTTTTACAGACCACAATGTGTTTTTAAGACCACAATGTGTTTTACAGACCACAATGTGTTTTACAGAACACAATGTGTTTTACAGACCACAATGTCTTTTACAGACCACAATGTGTTTTACAGACCACACTGTATTTTGTTGAGCACAATGTGTTTTACAGACCACAATGTGTTTTGTTGAGCACAGTGTGTTTTACAGACCACAATGTGTTTTACAGACCACAATGTGTTTTACAGACCACAATGTGTTTTACAGACAACAATGTGTTTTGTTGAGCACAGTGTGTTTTACAGACCACAATGTGTTTTGTTGAGCACAGTGTGTTTTACTGACCACAGTGTGTTTTACAGACCACAATGTGTTTTGTTGACCACAGTGTGTTTTACAGACCACAATGTGTTTTGTTGACCACAGTGTGTTTTACAGACCACAATGTGTTTTGTTGACCACAGTGTGTTTTACAGACCACAATGTGTTTTGTTGACCACAGTGTGTTTTACAGACCACAATGTGTTTTGTTGACCACAGTGTGTTTTACAGACCACAATGTGTTTTGTTGACCACAGTGTGTTTTACAGACCACAATGTGTTTTGTTGACCACAGTGTGTTTTACAGACCACAATGTGTTTTGTTGACCACAGTGTGTTTTACAGACCACAATGTGTTTTGTTGACCACAGTGTGTTTTACAGACCACAATGTGTTTTGTTGACCACAGTGTGTTTTACAGACCACAATGTGTTTTGTTGACCACAGTGTGTTTTACAGACCACAATGTGTTTTGTTGACCACAGTGTGTTTTACAGACCACAATGTGTTTTGTTGACCACAGTGTGTTTTACAGACCACAATGTGTTTTGTTGACCACAGTGTGTTTTACAGACCACAATGTGTTTTGTTGACCACAGTGTGTTTTACAGACCACAATGTGTTTTGTTGACCACAGTGTGTTTTACAGACCACAATGTGTTTTGTTGACCACAGTGTGTTTTACAGACCACAATGTGTTTTGTTGACCACAGTGTGTTTTACAGACCACAATGTGTTTTGTTGACCACAGTGTGTTTTACAGACCACAATGTGTTTTGTTGACCACAGTGTGTTTTACAGACCACAATGTGTTTTGTTGACCACAGTGTGTTTTACAGACCACAATGTGTTTTGTTGACCACAGTGTGTTTTACAGACCACAATGTGTTTTGTTGACCACAGTGTGTTTTACAGACCACAATGTGTTTTGTTGACCACAGTGTGTTTTACAGACCACAATGTGTTTTGTTGACCACAGTGTGTTTTACAGACCACAATGTGTTTTGTTGACCACAGTGTGTTTTACAGACCACAATGTGTTTTGTTGACCACAGTGTGTTTTACAGACCACAATGTGTTTTGTTGACCACAGTGTGTTTTACAGACCACAATGTGTTTTGTTGACCACAGTGTGTTTTACAGACCACAATGTGTTTTGTTGAGCACAGTGTGTTTTACTGACCACAATGTGTTTTACTGACCACAATGTGTTTTACTGACCACAATGTGTTTTGTTGAGCACAGTGTGTTTTACAGACCACAATGTGTTTTACTGACCACAGTGTGTATTACAGACCACAGTGTGTTTTACTGACCACAATGTGTTTTGATGAGCACAGTGTGTTTTACAGACCACAATGTGTTTTGTTGAGCACAGTGTGTTTTACTGACCACAATGTGTTTTACTGACCACAATGTGTTTTACAGACAACAATGTGTTTTACAGACCACAATGTGTTTTACAGACCACAATGTGTTTTACTGACCACAATGTGTTTTACTGGCCGCAAAGTGTTTTACTGACCACAGTGTGTTTTACAGACCACACTGTGTTTTGTTGAGCACATTGTGTTTTAAAGAGCACAGTGTGTTATACAGACCACAATGTGTTTTACTGACCACAGTGTGTTTTACAGACCACAATGTGTTTTGTTGAGCACAGTGTGTTTTACAGACCACAGTGTGTTTTACAGACCACAATGTTTTTTACTGACCACAGTGTGTTTTACAGACCACAATGTGTTTTGTTGAGCACAGTGTGTTTTACAGACCACAATGTGTTTTAATGACCACAGTGTGTTTTACTGACCACAGTGTGTTTTACTGACCACAATATGTTTTACTGACCACAATGTGTTTTACAGACCACAATGTGTTTTGTTGAGCACAGTGTGTTTTACAGACCACAATGTGTTTTGTTGAGCACAGTGTGTTTTACAGACCACAATGTGTTTTACAGACCACAATGTGTTTTGTTGAGCACAGTGTGTTACAGTGTGTTTCACAGACCACAATGTGTTTTACAGACCACAATGTGTTTTACAGACCACAATGTGTTTTTCAGACCACAATGTGTTTTACAGACCACAATGTGTTTTACAGAACACAATGTGTTTTACAGAACACAATGTCTTTTACAGACCACAATGTGTTTTACAGACCACAATGTGTTTTGTTGAGCACAATGTGTTTTACAGACCACAATGTGTTTTGTTGAGCACAGTGTGTTTTACAGACCACAATGTGTTTTACAGACCACAGTGTGTTTTACAGACCACAATGTGTTTTACAGACCACAATGTATTTTACAGACCACAGTGTGTTTCACAGACCACAATGTGTTTTACAGACCACAATGTGTTTTACAGACCACAATGTGTTTTTCAGACCACAATGTGTTTTACAGACCACAATGTGTTTTACAGAACACAATGTGTTTTACAGACCACAATGTCTTTTACAGACCACAATGTGTTTTACAGACCACAATGTGTTTTGTTGACCACAGTGTGTTTTACTGACCACAATGTGTTTTACTGACCACAGTGTGTTTTACTGACCACAGTGTGTTTTACTGACCACAATGTGTTTTACTGACCACAATGTGTTTTACTGACCACAATGTGTTTTACTGACCACAATGTGTTTTACTGACCACAATGTGTTTTACTGACCACAATGTGTTTTACTGACCACAATGTGTTTTACTGACCACAATGTGTTTTACTGACCACAATGTGTTTTACTGACCACAATGTGTTTTACTGACCACAATGTGTTTTACTGACCACAATGTGTTTTACTGACCACAATGTGTTTTACTGACCACAATGTGTTTTACTGACCACAATGTGTTTTACTGACCACAATGTGTTTTACTGACCACAATGTGTTTTACTGACCACAATGTGTTTTACTGACCACAATGTGTTTTACTGACCACAATGTGTTTTACTGACCACAATGTGTTTTACTGACCACAATGTGTTTTACTGACCACAATGTGTTTTACTGACCACAATGTGTTTTACTGACCACAATGTGTTTTACTGACCACAATGTGTTTTACTGACCACAATGTGTTTTACTGACCACAATGTGTTTTACTGACCACAATGTGTTTTACTGACCACAATGTGTTTTACTGACCACAATGTGTTTTACTGACCACAATGTGTTTTACTGACCACAATGTGTTTTACTGACCACAATGTGTTTTACTGACCACAATGTGTTTTACTGACCACAATGTGTTTTACTGACCACAATGTGTTTTACTGACCACAATGTGTTTTACTGACCACAATGTGTTTTACTGACCACAATGTGTTTTACTGACCACAATGTGTTTTACTGACCACAATGTGTTTTACTGACCACAATGTGTTTTACTGACCACAATGTGTTTTACTGACCACAATGTGTTTTACTGACCACAATGTGTTTTACTGACCACAATGTGTTTTACTGACCACAGTGTGTTTTACTGACCACAATGTGTTTTACTGACCACAGTGTGTTTTACTGACCACAATGTGTTTTACTGACCACAGTGTGTTTTACTGACCACAATGTGTTTTACTGACCACAGTGTGTTTTACTGACCACAATGTGTTTTACTGACCACAGTGTGTTTTACTGACCACAATGTGTTTTACTGACCACAGTGTGTTTTACTGACCACAATGTGTTTTACTGACCACAGTGTGTTTTACTGACCACAATGTGTTTTACTGACCACAGTGTGTTTTACTGACCACAATGTGTTTTACTGACCACAGTGTGTTTTACTGACCACAATGTGTTTTACTGACCACAGTGTGTTTTACTGACCACAATGTGTTTTACTGACCACAGTGTGTTTTACTGACCACAATGTGTTTTACTGACCACAGTGTGTTTTACTGACCACAATGTGTTTTACTGACCACAGTGTGTTTTACTGACCACAATGTGTTTTACTGACCACAGTGTGTTTTACTGACCACAATGTGTTTTACTGACCACAGTGTGTTTTACTGACCACAATGTGTTTTACTGACCACAGTGTGTTTTACTGACCACAATGTGTTTTACTGACCACAGTGTGTTTTACTGACCACAATGTGTTTTACTGACCACAGTGTGTTTTACTGACCACAATGTGTTTTACTGACCACAGTGTGTTTTACTGACCACAATGTGTTTTACTGACCACAGTGTGTTTTACTGACCACAATGTGTTTTACTGACCACAGTGTGTTTTACTGACCACAATGTGTTTTACTGACCACAGTGTGTTTTACTGACCACAATGTGTTTTACTGACCACAGTGTGTTTTACTGACCACAATGTGTTTTACTGACCACAGTGTGTTTTACTGACCACAATGTGTTTTACTGACCACAATGTGTTTTACAGACAACAATGTGTTTTACAGACCACAATGTGTTTTACAGACCACAATGTGTTTTACTGACCACAATGTGTTTTGTTGAGCACAGTGTGTTTTACAGACCACAATGTGTTTTGTTGAGCACAGTGTGTTTTACTGACCACAATGTGTTTTACTGACCACAGTGTGTTTAACTGACCACAGTGTGTTTTTCTGACCAAAATTTGTTTTACTGACCACAATGTGTTTTACTGGCCGCAATGTGTTTTACTGAACACAGTGTGTTTTACAGACCACACCGTGTTTTGTTGAGCACATTGTGTTTTAAAGACCACAGTGTGTTATACAGACCACAATGTGTTTTACTGACCACAGTGTGTTTTACAGACCACAATGTGCTTTGTTGAGCACAGTGTGTTTTACAGACCACAGTGTGTTTTACAGACCACAATGTTTTTTACTGACCAAAGTGTGTTTTACAGACCACAATGTGTTTTGTTGAGGACAGTGTGTTTTACAGACCACAATGTGTTTTACTGACCACAGTGTGTTTTACTGACCACAGTGTGTTTTACTGACTTCAATGTGTTTTACTGACCACAATGTGTTTTACAGACCACAATGTGTTTTGTTGAGCACAGTGTGTTTTACAGACCACAATGTGTTTTGTTGAGCACAGTGTGTTTTACAGACCACAGTATGTTTTACAGACCACAATGTGTTTTACAGACCACAATGTGTTTTACAGACCACAATGTGTTTTGTTGAGCACAGTGTGTTTTACAGACCACAATGTGTTTTGTTGAGCACAGTGTGTTTTACAGACCACAGTGTGTTTTACAGACCACAATGTGTTTTGTTGAGCACAGTGTGTTTTACAGACCACAATGTGTTTTACAGACCACAGTGTGTTTTACAGACCACAATGTGTTTTACAGACCACAATGTATTTTACAGACCACAGTGTGTTTCACAGACCACAATGTGTTTTACAGACCACAATGTGTTTTACAGACCACAATGTGTTTTGTTGACCACAGTGTGTTTTACAGACCACAATGTGTTTTGTTGAGCACAGTGTGTTTTACAGACCACAATGTGTTTTGTTGAGCACAGTGTGTTTTACAGACCACAATGTGTTTTGTTGACCACAGTGTGTTTTACAGACCACAATGTGTTTTGTTGACCACAGTGTGTTTTACAGACCACAATGTGTTTTGTTGACCACAGTGTGTTTTACAGACCACAATGTGTTTTGTTGACCACAGTGTGTTTTACAGACCACAATGTGTTTTGTTGACCACAGTGTGTTTTACAGACCACAATGTGTTTTGTTGACCACAGTGTGTTTTACAGACCACAATGTGTTTTGTTGACCACAGTGTGTTTTACAGACCACAATGTGTTTTGTTGACCACAGTGTGTTTTACAGACCACAATGTGTTTTGTTGACCACAGTGTGTTTTACAGACCACAATGTGTTTTGTTGACCACAGTGTGTTTTACAGACCACAATGTGTTTTGTTGACCACAGTGTGTTTTACAGACCACAATGTGTTTTGTTGAGCACAGTGTGTTTTACAGACCACAATGTGTTTTGTTGAGCACAGTGTGTTTTACTGACCACAATGTGTTTTACTGACCACAGTGTGTTTTACTGACCACAATGTGTTTTACTGACCACAATGTGTTTTACTGACCACAATGTGTTTTACTGACCACAGTGTGTTTTACTGACCACAATGTGTTTTACTGACCACAATGTGTTTTACAGACAACAATGTGTTTTACAGACCACAATGTGTTTTACAGACCACAATGTGTTTTACTGACCACAATGTGTTTTGTTGAGCACAGTGTGTTTTACAGACCACAATGTGTTTTGTTGAGCACAGTGTGTTTTACTGACCACAATGTGTTTTACTGACCACAGTGTGTTTTACTGACCACAGTGTGTTTTTCTGACCAAAATTTGTTTTACTGACCACAATGTGTTTTACTGGCCGCAATGTGTTTTACTGACCACAGTGTGTTTTACAGACCACACTGTGTTTTGTTGAGCACATTGTGTTTTAAAGACCACAGTGTGTTATACAGACCACAATGTGTTTTACTGACCACAGTTTGTTTTACAGACCACAATGTGTTTTGTTGAGCACAGTGTGTTTTACAGACCACAGTGTGTTTTACAGACCACAATGTTTTTTACTGACCACAGTGTGTTTTACAGACCACAATGTGTTTTGTTGAGCACAGTGTGTTTTACAGACCACAATGTGTTTTACTGACCACAGTGTGTTTTACTGACCACAGTGTGTTTTACTGACCACAATGGGTTTTACTGACCACAATGTGTTTTACAGACCACAATGTGTTTTGTTGAGCACAGTGTGTTTTACAGACCACAATGTGTTTTGTTGAGCACAGTGTGTTTTACAGACCACAATGTGTTTTACAGACCACAATGTGTTTTGTTGACCACAGTGTGTTTTACTGACCACAATGTGTTTTACTGACCACAGTGTGTTTTACTGACCACAATGTGTTTTACTGACCACAGTGTGTTTTACTGACCACAATGTGTTTTACTGACCACAGTGTGTTTTACTGACCACAATGTGTTTTACTGACCACAGTGTGTTTTACTGACCACAATGTGTTTTACTGACCACAGTGTGTTTTACTGACCACAATGTGTTTTACTGACCACAGTGTGTTTTACTGACCACAATGTGTTTTACTGACCACAGTGTGTTTTACTGACCACAGTGTGTTTTACTGACCACAATGTGTTTTACTGACCACAATGTGTTTTACAGACAACAATGTGTTTTACAGACCACAATGTGTTTTACAGACCACAATGTGTTTTACTGACCACAATGTGTTTTGTTGAGCACAGTGTGTTTTACAGACCACAATGTTTTTTGTTGCGCACAGTGTGTTTTACTGACCACAATGTGTTTTACTGACCACAGTGTGTTTTACAGACCAAAATGTGTTTTTTGTTGAGCACAGTGTGTTTTACAGACCACAATGTGTTTTACAGACCACAATGTGTTTTACAGACCACAATGTGTTTTACAGACCACAATGTGTTTTACTGACCACAATGTGTTTTACAGACCACAATGTGTTTTGTTGAGCACAGTGTGTTTTACAGACCACAATGTGTTTTACAGACCACAATGTGTTTTGTTGAGCACAGTGTGTTTTACAGACCACAATGTGTTTTACAGACCACAATGTGTTTTGTTGAGCACAGTGTGTTTTACAGACCACAGTGTGTTTTACAGACCACAATGTGTTTTGTTGACCACAATGTGTTTTACTGACCACAGTGTGTTTTACAGACCACAATGTGTTTTGTTGAGCACAGTGTGTTTTACAGACCACAATGTGTTTTACTGACCACAGTGTATTTTACAGACCACAATGTGTTTTACTGACCACAGTGTGTTTTACAGACGACAATGTGTTTTGTTGACCACAGTGTGTTTTACAGACCACAATGTGTTTTACTGACCACAATGTGTTTTACTGACCACAATGTGTTTTACTGACCACAATGTGTTTTACTGACCACAATGTGTTTTACTGACCACAATGTGTTTTACAGACCACAATGTGTTTTGTTGAGCACAGTGTGTTTTACAGACAACAATGTGTTTTACTGACCACAATGTGTTTTACTGACCACAGTGTGTTTTACTGACCACAATGTGTTTTACTGACCACAGTGTGTTTTACTGACCACAATGTGTTTTACTGACCACAATGTGTTTTACTGACCACAGTGTGTTTTACTGACCACAATGTGTTTTACTGACCACAATGTGTTTTACTGACCACAATGTGTTTTATTTACCACAGTGTGTTTTACTGACCACAATGTGTTTTACTGACCACAGTGTGTTTTACTGACCACAATGTGTTTTACTGACCACAGTGTGTTTTACTGACCACAATGTGTTTTACTGACCACAATGTGTTTTACTGACCACAGTGTGTTTTACTGACCACAATGTGTTTTACTGACCACAATGTGTTTTACTGACCACAATGTGTTTTACTGACCACAATGTGTTTTACTGACCACAATGTGTTTTACTGACCACAGTGTGTTTTACAGACCACAGTGTGTTTTACAGACCACATTGTTAAATTCGACGTCAATAAATAAGTCCTATATAGTGGTCGAGCTAAAACTAAAACATGAAGAATAAAATCGACTTTCTTTAGAAAGTTCAGCTCATCAGTTCCAGAAAGAGAGTGGGAGAGAGAGAAAGAGAGAGGGCGCGCAAGCGAGTGAGAGAGAGAGAGAAAGAGAGAGAGAAAGCGACAGAGAGAAAGAAAGAGCGAGAGGGGGAGAGAGAGCACAAGCGAGAGAGAGAGAGAAACAGAGAGAGAAAGTATGTGTGTGTTTGTGTTAAGCGCTTAAATGACTGCCTTAATATAATCATAAATAGTTAATTAACTTTTTTTTAATAAAAACTGTACCGACTGACATTTGAGCTGTGGAACTGTTCTGTAAAAAAATGCAGTACTGAAATGGGTTTTGGGGGGGGGGGGGGGAAAAGGTGGGGGGGGGGGCGGGGTGGGAAATGGAGTTATACCATTAACAGATTGCTGGTTAGAAATGGAAATATGATTAAGTGATGAATCAAATAAAAGTATTACATATTTTTCTTGCCCAACGCTGAATTCCTATAACAAATTGACTTCACCTCACTACTTTAGCCGTGCAAACAGATAGATAATCTATTGCAAATAGAACTTCATTGTAACAGTCGATCCTCGTGTATAGCAATGAAAGAGAGGGTCTGTATACAAAATAGGTAATATTTGTACAAAAGAAATATCGGATGAAGTTGCTTTACCACTTTCTGTCGATCAAGGGCACGACACACAAACTGATCAAGCGCCTAGGCTTTAAGGAAAATCTTTATTCGGACGCATTTTTTGAAAATTTAAAAAATTTAAATTTCAATATTTATTGGTTGTGAGATTTACCCCACTTTTTTTTTAAACCACCCCTCCCCCCCCCCACACACACACACAAAAACCCCAAAAACCCCCCCCCCCCAAAAAAAACAAAAAAACAACTACTCACTAAATAACAAAGAACATTTCAGCATGGAAACAATACAGAGGAACCAGCTGTTACCAAGGTCGCTGTCTGGCTCATAAGCTTATTACTGCCAGCAAAAAGCCCATAGAAAAAATGCCGGGAAATTGAAACCATGGCAACCACCTAATGGCGTCTACTTCGACTTGAATTGAACAAAATAAAAATGAGAAACAAAAAAAGTAAACAAAAACAATTTTTCCTATTTCAGTCCCCTCCCCAATTTCATCTATTTCAGCCCCCCCCCCCAGCCCCCATTTCATTACTGACCTAATCTCCCTAGATGCACCCTCCGTCTGGCTAATAGGGAGACGAACTATTTCAATTGAGTTTTGAAAACAACTCGCTCTTGTTTTGTTTCGTTTCTGATCCATCTTTTTGTTTTATGAACTTGCATAGTTATAGTTTTTTAACGTGCTTATTTTTTTAAAGAAACCCATAGCGTGAATCATTACACAACGCGGTAGCCACTGGTGTGTGTGACACAGTGGCCAATGGTATAAGTGACACAGTCGACAATGGTATATGTAACACGGTAGCCAATTGTAACACGGTAGTCAATGGTAACACGGTAGCCACTGGTTTACGTGTGTAGCAAATGGTATAAGTAACACGGTAGCCGCTAGCATAAGTGACACGGTAGCCACTGGTACAAGTGACCTAGTACCCAATGCTATAAGGAACACGTAGACACTGGCACAAGTTACACAGTAGTCACTGGTATAAGGAACACGGTAGCCAATGGTACAAGTGACACAGTAGCTAATGGTGTACGTGACTTGGTAGCCGCTGATAAAGGTGACACGAGTGGTGGCTTTAAGGTTTGACAACGTGGGATGGGATGCGCGTGACACGAGTAGTGGCTTTAAGGTTTGACAACGTGGGATGGGATGCGCGTGACACGAGTAGTGGCTTTAAGGTTTGACAACGTGGGATGGGATGCGCGTGACACGAGTAGTGGCTTTAAGGTTTGACAACGTGGGATGGGATGCGCGTGACACGAGTAGTGGCTTTAAGGTTTGACAACGTGGGATGGGATGCGCGTGACACGAGTGGTGGCTTTAAGGTTTGACAACGTGGGATGGGATGCGCGTGACACGAGTAGTGGCTTTAAGGTTTGACAACGTGGCATGGGATGCGCGTGACACGAGTAGTGGCTTTAAGGTTTGACAACGTGGGATGGGATGCGCGTGACACGAGTAGTGGCTTTAAGGTTTGACAACGTGGGATGGGATGCGCGTGACACGAGTAGTGGCTTTAAGGTTTGACAACGTGGGATGGGATGCGCGTGACACGAGTGGTGGCTTTAAGGTTTGACAACGTGGCATGGGATGCGCGTGACACGAGTAGTGGCTTTAAGGTTTGACAATGTGGGATGGGATGCGCGTGACACGAGTAGTGGCTTTAAGGTTTGACAACGTGGGATGGGATGCGCGAAGACAACAGACTTCAAACTCATTTTCGGAGCCGCACTGCTATCAGGGCTGAACATTTTTAATAGAAACCCTACAAAGAACTAAAAAAATTGTTTTCCATTTAGAAGAATGTCTTGCTACACAGACAGACCAGAAATATATTCTTAGAGCTATTTTATTTTAAATAACTTAAAACTTAAAACAAACCCAAAGAAATAAATATATATAATTAATAAAAAAAAATTAATAAAAAGACAAAAGCAGTTGTTTTTTTGTTTTTTACATTGGACCAAATAAAAAATTTCACGCATATTTCTTTATGCTCCGAATACCGGCTATGCGTACCCTGGTCCCTTTAGACTAAATCCCATTCGGATGTCATTTGTGGTAGTAAACTACCAGTGGTAGTTTATTTGAGTAAAACTGAAGAAATACGTTTACAAAACATATAGTCCATTCAATTATCTTTCATTTCATACCTCATTTTGTCTTACAAACCCAACAATAATATTTTCAATAGTTTTTTTAATCCCAACCTCTCACTTCTGGTACCCGGGTACGAATAGCCCCTTCGTTTCTTTAAAGTGATTATTAATTTTGTCGTATCATAATCTTGCTATTTTGTTTGTAGAGAACACTTATAGTTTAATACGAAAACGATACTTTTAAAAAATTAAGTAGTAAGAAGATAAAAAAATTATGTTACATTAGTTTAGCTGTGTTCATACGTCTTATTCAGCATTTCATTCAGGCTTTTAAGTACAAATCAAGTCCTGAAAGGGTGTTTATTTCATGATTTTACTCTAAGGTCTGATGACATGCGACCTTCGAACGGTTAACTCGCTATCAAAGTGAAGCTCTTTGAAAAGGTCATTCCTGCTCTAAGCTTTGTTCGTGCCTCCAGATTGTAAGGTCAATTTAACATAATATAGACCGCAAGAAAAAAAGCCAATAAACATACAAATAATTAGACTGATGTTGGCGTCTTTAAAAAAAAAAATTATCATTGCTTGAATTATTTCTTTACCTGACATTGCAAACATTTTTTGAAAAAAAAATATATTTTTGTTATAGGGTAAAAACAAGTATGAAGGTAACTAATCATTGCACGCGGTCATGCGTAACAAGAAATTGATACATCTTTGTCACAGCGTGGCTGTTACCGTCATTGTTAAATACTTAACAGGTCTACACATCGTGGGCGAGTGTGTCGGCCACAAGCTGTGAAGTGATTTCCACGCATTCACTGTTGCTGTGTGGGAGACCCACAACTGTATTTATTCCTTCATCCCGTCGCTTACAGAATGTGCCCGAATCCCAAGATAACCCACGGCAGACTCTGAACGAATGGATGTCAGATTCCTTGTGACATTTGATAGCAATTCAGAAAATAACAACGGGCAATTGAGCTGAAAGCTCCACGTCACAAAGGGACACCACTGTGAATACAGAAGTTTAAAAAAAAACGAACATGCGGGTCAACCCAATGTGATTAAGGCAGTAAGATATGACGAGTGAAAGATCGAAATACTGGTGCACCCATGATCTGACACTGACGGCTTCAAAACATGTTGATACTGGTTTGAAGAAGGGTGCTTTTTAAAGTAAGATTTATTCTGTGCATGTGTGCGAGTGTACGTGTGCTTGTGTGTGTGTGTGTGTGTGTATGTGTGTGACGCTGCAGTTGACCATGGCATTTTCCCGGTCCAACATTGCCATTGTTGTATCAATAGCTTTAACATCAGAGTTTATTCCCCTTACACTTCCGCCCAAGAGAAGGTTTTTCGTGTTATGGCAACTTGATATCTATCCCACACGAGAGGGTGTGGTACTCTCTCCCCTCCACATGTGGTACATGGGGCTCGCTGAGCGATATGGTATTCTTCAACAGTTGACCTGCCCACGTTCCTTTATTCATACTATCGATATTTTATTATCTCTGCTCAAGTTGTGTCCCATGGCTGCAGGTTAATCTGTTGGTGCGACAGTTGTGCATCCCTCGTGCCCCAGACAACCCTCCCAAACCCACACAATCCTCGCGCCCCCACATATCCCTCCTACCTCCTACTTGTATGCAGTGATACAGACATGTTTACTTTGATGTAGACATGTATACTGTGACATAGACATGTATAATGTAATACAGACATGTTTCTGCGACATAGAAATGTTTACTGTGATATTTCTAACAACCCTATCTCCAACAACCCTATCTCAGACAACCCTATCTCCAACAACCCTATCTCTAACAACCCTATCTCCAACAACCTTATCTCCAACAACCCTATCTCCAACAACCCTATCTCTAACAACCCTATCTCCAACAACCCTATCTCCAACAACCTTATCTCTAACAACCCTATCTCCAACAACCCTATCTCTAACAACCCTATCTCCAACAACCCTATCTCTAACAACCCTATCTCCAACAACCCTATCTCTAACAACCCTATCTCCAACAACCCTATCTCCAACAACCCTATCTCCAACAACCCTATCTCCAACAACCCTATCTCCAACAACCCTATCTCTAACAACCCTATCTCCAACAAACCTATCTCTAACAACCCTATCTCCAACAACCCTATCTCCAACAACCCTATCTCTAACAACCCTATCTCCAACAACCTTATCTCCAACAACCCTATCTCCAACAACCCTATCTCCAACAACCCTATCTCTCACAACCCTATCTCCAACAACCCTATCTCTAACAACCCTATCTCCAACAACCCTATCTCCAACAACCCTATCTCTAACAACCCTATCTCCAACAACCTTATCTCTAACAACCCTATCTCCAACAACCCTATCTCTAACAACCCCATCTCCAACAACCCTATCTCTAACAACCCTATCTCCAACAACCCTATCTCCAACAACCCTATCTCCAACAACCCTATCTCCAACAACCCTATCTGCAACACCCCTGTCTCCAACAACCCTATCGCCAACAACCCTATTTCCAACACCCCTGTCTCCAACACCCCTATCTGCAACACGCCTATGCCCCAGCGCCCCTATTCCCAGCGCCCCTTATCAAAAACACCCCCATCCCCAAACGTTGCCGGTGTTTAGGAAAAGAAAGGGGATCATTATTGTTGTGACATTTCGCCGGCAAAGTTGCAACTTTTTAACAACATTCCCATGACGAGGTTTTTTCCCTGCCAATGAAACAATTGTTTGTCTAACCCTCATCCCAACGATTAACTTCCCAAGCGGCTAGTAACAACAACAAAAACTATGATAGAGTCGTGTGCCCTCATTGCACTGAAGTAAGAACTTACATTTTCTACTCCCTCCACCCCCCTCCCCCTCCACCCCACCCGGGATTCGACATATTTCTACTCAAGTGTTTCATTTTTTAAAAATCCTTCGTGTTAACATGATCGCCTTTTGATCGTGTCTTTCTTTCTGAATGGGTGTGCGGCAAAATATTGAGAGGGCTAACCGACCCACTTCCCGTTAGCATAGACTCCTTGCCGATGACAATGCGTTCTTCGTTAATTTCAGTCCCACCCAAAAAAAAAACCCAACCTCCAAAAAAATCAGTTTTTTTCCCCTGTTTTTCAAGGGAAGAGGGAAATATGATGACGCTGATTTCACGAAATAAAATTCCCGACACTTGAGCTAAATGATTTTTTTTTTTACAAAACAGCAATTATTGCGTAATATTTTGTTTTGTTGTTCTGAAGTAGTCGGTGAAATAAATCTGCAGTTCAAATGCGGGTAGGACATTCCAATATTTATATAAATTTATAATTTAAAAAAAAAAGAAATGCTAAAAAATGATTTGAACGAAAAAGTTTATTTTAGGGGCTGTTTAATTATTCAAAACATAATCTTCAATTCTTATTTTTCTATGTTTTGTTTACTTTATTTAATACTGTTTTAATAAATGTATCTGAGATGATTAGCTTGAAACAAGCTGTCATTTATTTCACGTGTCATGTAAAATCTTAGAGTTTATAGATGACCACTTACTGTGTGATGGTTCTGCCAGGATGAAAAGAGACAGTCACATTGAAAAAAAAGTATCTTTATGTGATACCTCTGACCTCAAGAATAGTTTTGACTTGTAATCTCGAACATGCATGGCTGTGGCAGTGAGGACAAAACATCACTTGGTTCAGTCAACTCAGAGCATGTTGCCATGTTTTGTACCGTGTGTCTCTCTTTGAGAAGGTCAATGCATGACAGTAGAGTCATGTATGAATGAGTCGACGTGACCAGTCCGTGGAGCCGTGTAGTTTCCCGGGCTCTCACGTGGCAAGCCTCCAGGAGTCAGGATTCAGGAGTCAAGAGTCAGGAGTCAAGAATCAGGAGTCAACGTTTTGAGTGGCCGCAGGAAACAGTTGGAGTCACAGAGCTCAAACTTTTAATTAAACCCTATTCAGCGCGTCAGTCAAAGGTACTATGACGTCAAATCTACGTCTACGATGGTAACAAGAGCCAGGTTAAACTTACGTGCTGGGTCAGCAAAAATGTTATATTCAGTAATCCCTAGTTATCGTGAGCTATGTGATCATTATTGGGTTTTTTTTGGTGGGGGGAGGGGGGGAATTTCTTGAGAATGTCAAGTGCCCCCCGGGGGGGGGGGGCGGTAGGGGGGTACGTGAAGAACAATAAAACCAAGATATTTGTATTAAAAAAAGAAAACTACTAAATAATGAGTGGTGCCTTTAACCGTTATATATTCAGTAATCCCTAGTTATCGTGAGCTATGTGATCATTATTGGGTTTTTTTTGGTGGGGGGAGGGGGGGAATTTCTTGAGAATGTCAAGTGCCCCCCGGGGGGGGGGGAGCGGTAGGGGGGTACGTGAAGAACAATAAAACCAAGATATTTGTATTAAAAAAAGAAAACTACTAAATAATGAGTGGTGCCTTTAACCGTTATAATTAGCGCAACTAGCAAATATCGCTTTGCTCGCTATATTTGATATTCCGTCTGTTTAAGGCAGGGGTCTCAAACTCGCGGCCCGCAAGACGATATTTTGCGGGCCACCACATGTCAGCAAAGTTTAGTGTAATGCGGCCCGCGAGTTTTCCGCCATTCTCATATCTATAGTGTGACCCACCGCGACGGGTTGTATAAAGCTTGTATAGATTTGGACGTTGATGATAATGGTAAAAAAAAACGTTTTAAAATCGGACTAAAAGATTTGATTTTATAGCATTTTATGAGACAAACTGTAGGCAGGAGCATGCAATGTGAGACAAACAAGTGCGGTTTTGAGAAAAGTTTAAAATTTCAGTTAGTGAGTAATGCACAACCAGAATTGTGTAAATCGTAGCAACCTGACACAGCATCAAAGAACTCCTAGTAAAATTGCACCTACTATTAATGGGTTAAGGAAATTCCGAGCATATTAGCTTGGTTCCATTTCAAAATAGGGTTAGTCGAAAAGGCCTTTCCTACGATAAAAAAAATCAAAATTCATTCTCCCTACAATAGCATCTGCCTTCGCATCAATATTTCATAAATATTGCATGCCCTGAACACATTTTAGCATTTTAAGCCTTCACGGAGAAGGATGGGGTTGTTTTTCCTGTACTAAATGATCCCAAATGGCTCATGGAGTTAACCAGGAGCTGAATGTTATCAACAAGAAGTTATAAGACCATGGGAAGCTTGCCAGTGTTGCCTATGACAATGTCAGGGTATTCTGCAAAAAAAACGTATGTTTTGGTTCTTAGAGAAACCTCTACCATTTTCCAACATGCAAAGTACTCATGTATTCGGGAACACCATTCATTAGTGACATTACTGATGCCATATTAGACTTTAAAACACAAAGACAATTTTCACATTTTTGCCGATCCTTTCTCCTTTAATATGGATAATGCAACCCCCCCTCCCCCCCCCCTCCTTGCGATTCAAATGGAGCTGAAGTGATCTTTGGTACAATTCTAAGTTCAGGGAGTGAATGGAGAAACAGACAAGTATGGACATTATTTATGAGAGCATTGCCCTCCCCCTTCACTGAGATTTCCCAGTTTGCTCAAGCGGGTCATTTGCCTTTTTTTGGGAGCACCTACCTGTGTGAAAAGTTCTTTTCCCACTATGCACTTTAACAAGTCAAAGTTAAGGGCAAAAGTCACTGATGAGCACCTTCAAGCTATACTGAGGGTCTCAGTTGCTTCCTCACTCAAGCTGTGCTGCTCAGCTGTGTAAGACGAAGCGCTGTCAGGTCTCTGGCAACAAAACAGATTATAAGCCGAAGACTTCCATCCCGTTTCAGCATGTATCGGTATTTTTATTTATGTATATTTTTCTACTTTACAAGTTAAAAGACTTAAATAGCTCGGTATTAAACTACCTTTAAATCAATATGAAGAGATATAATTTTAAGTTTTTCTTGTTACTTATCAGACATGTACGTTCTGTTTTTAAAGTATATTTCATCATAAAAACATGAATTTTAAACTAGGGATAGGTGTTGATTATAAAGTGTTTGATGACATAATGCTTAAAATATTTAGCTATTGACATTATTCACATATAGCCCTGGACGCTATATTGCCTTCCCCGGACGCTTGAAGAATCCATTCCCCGATCAAATAGTCAAATAGAAACATTGAATTCAGATATTGTTCGAAATGCACCTCTTTATATGGAAATAAACCAAAGTTTCCCAAACCCACCCCTCCACTCAAAGCAAATATCCTACTTCAGAACACAAATGACAGTATAGCTGGCCCTGGTGACATTTTATGGTGCTGATAGATACACTGCCCATTGGCGTAGCTAGTGTTAGTGCTGATAGATACACTGCCCATTGGCGTAGCTAGTGTTAGTGCTGATAGATACACTGCCCATTGGCGTAGCTAGTGTTATAGTGCCACCCTGGGTGGGCCAAGATTTCTGCCGTGCCCCCTTTTCACGATGCAGAATCTCCAGGTTTCCAAAAATGCCAACCGTCCATATAAAGAAACAGTGAAACCACCCACCCGCTTCTACGCCCCTGGCTGAGACGCGTGGCTAGTGTCTTTGGTGCAAATGGACAATATTCATTTTTACGCCCTCACCCCAACTCTGAAAGTCATTATTTTCACCCATTGAAGACCCCCATGGTGTCTCCCCCGCTATACTGACGCACGGGGACATATGTCTCCTCTACCCACCTTTAGATACACCTCTAAGAAAATGACACTGTCTATTCTAAATTCGGAAATTATCCCCCCCCCCTTTTTCTCCCACTGTTTGTGATGCCATGTTGTAGTACACAAAGGTTATCCCGACGACGTTCATGCTAGCTTCCCCTTGCATACATTTCACATTAACTTTTGCATACACAACGTCTGTCTTCTCTAAAAGCCAGCCATTGGTCGATTGCTCAGTCATGTGATCAGCATCGCGTTTTGAATATTTTGTTTGGTTTTTTTTTTTTTAAACTCGCTTTGTCTTATTGTCTCTTCTTGAAAGATATCCAAAGTGTGAAGTGGAATCGTCTAATGTGGGACTGTGTCAAGTGGGGCTGCGTCAAGTGGGAATGTGCAAAGTGGTACAGCGTGAAGTGGACTGTGTAAAGTGGGACTGTGTGGAGTGGGACTGTGCATAGTGGGACTGCGTGAAGTGGACTGTGCAAATTGAGACTGCGTGAAGTGGAACTGTGTAAAGTGGGACTGTGTGGAGTGGGACTGTGCAAAGGGGAACTGCGTAAAGTGGTACTGCCATGAAGTAGGGGTTGTGTAAAGTGGGACTGTGTGGAGTGGGGCTGTTTGGAGTGGGACTGTGGGACGTTTGGCTGTTAAATATGTCATTCGTAAATTGTATAAATGTTGGACGGCGATAAAGCTTTGAACTTTCCTGTTTGGTTTTTTTTTACATTTTACTTCAAATCACTTCCTTTCCATTCTTCTTTACTTTGTTTCTGTCTTCCTTTCCATTCTTCTTTACTTTGTTTCTGTCTTCCTTTCCAATCTTCTTTACTTTGTTTCTGTCTTCCTTTCCAATCTTCTTTACTTTGTTTCTGTCTTCCTTTCCAATCTTCTTTACTTTGTTTCTGTCTTCCTTTCCATTCTTCTTTACTTTGTTTCTGTCTGATTTTTTGCCAGCGCTCCTATTTTTCCCTCTTTTTTAGGTAGGATATATGCATATTATGTCAATATAATTTATACTTATTTCAATGTCTGATGGTTGTTATACTGATGAAGGCATGTGCCGAAGTGTCTACTTGTGTAGTATGTAAAATTATTATTAAAGTTTAACATATAGTGTTACATTGGCACAATTTGTTCGAGTCTAATTAATCGATCTTTCATAAATGGTCCAGTTGTACTTGAGATGGTAATCGAAGCCTCGGGTTCGTTTCCTTGACAACCAGGGATGCAATAACGCTTTTTCGGCAAACCGGTTATCGGTTTTAGAAATCCAGTTTTTAACCGATTTTTTTCTATTTTCCACCATAAGGCCACACGCTAAAATTAAAACAGTAAAATCGTTTAATATGTCTTACAATGCATTACGCAAAGAAAGTCTGTGCAGAAAATATTCTTTAAAAATTATTAATAAAAATAAATTGTATTTAGGTTTTGTCTACATCAATTTGAATCCTTTGGCTTCAGAGATTGCTTATCTAAACTTATGCCCAAGTCTTTTTTTTTTTTTTTTTTTTTTTTCATTTTTTCTTTTTAAAAAATTTTAATTTTTTTTTTCTTTTGATTTTTTTTTTACTCTTCTTTGTATGTAAGTTTTTTTTACCCTTTTTTTTCTTTTTTTTATTTTTTTTTTTTTTTTGTTTTTGAGATTGTTTATATAAAATTATGCCCAAGTTTTTTTTTTTTTTTTTTCATTTTTACATTTTGCATTTTAAGAAAATGTGAATTATTTTCTACTTTCGAGTACTTTTTGACTCGTCTTTGACTGAAAGTCATTTTAACCATTTTTTTGCTTTTTTCAAATTTTTTATTGAACCATGTGGATGAAAAAGAGTAGGCTAAAATATATATATATTTTTTTTTAAATTTGACACGCCTCAATACAAATCAATACTACCCACGAAAATGTGTGTGTGTGTGTTTCGGTGAGAGCGTCGGGTAAGAGAGGATAAAAAATATCACTTTGGTTTTCAAGTTTTAGTTAATACATATCAGCATTTCTGTCGTAAGCAGAGACATGCCACATTCGTAAAGCATTGTCGGTTCTCTTAATTAAGCTTGCGATAGTTTCGCTCTGGTTGGCGCGTTGAGTGTGACGTTTAAGTTGAGGCTGGGGTTAGTCATCAGGATTCGAGTTTGGTGCGTTTAGTTTGGGTTCGATTCGATTTCCATCTCTGACACGCCCAAGTCTGAAACCTTAGCTTGAAAAGTTATATTTGCGGCCCGTCAATTGCAATATTTAGCCGTATAGAGTTTTATTTCGTCCTTCCGAAAGCCATGATCTAATAGTTCAACAGTTTGAACTTGTAAATCATTTAAAATCAGATCTCATAGAATTATCGATACAATAGCATACAATTCTTTATGAACAGATTATGAAAAAACTCTACTGAACACTGTTAATTTACTTTAAATTCACTTTACCGGAAATCTTTTGACGAAAAGTAAAAATATGGGGGGAGGGGGGGGGGGTTATTCATTTTTTTTTTTTAAAATTTGAAGCGCAGAATTTAAAAATCATCTAACAGCGCATTAATGTATTTTAACTCTTCATCTAATTGTCTTGTAAGTAGTTATTGCATCAATGAAATCTTATATTCAACAATATATTTTTTTTCGGCGTCCCCATTATAAATCAATTTTACTACATGCTACCGGAGCGAGTCAACAGCGAGCTGCCATCTTGGTATGTAACTGAACACAAAAAGTAGGCGCTAGGGGCCCTTACCAAGACGACACGATGCAAGTCTTTTATTTCAGAAGCTGAATTTAACATCTTTCACTTTGAAAAAAAGCAGGAATTAGAATAATGTAACAGTTTTCTGTGGGGTTTACCTCAGAACCAAATTCAGAGACTCCAGAAGGTACAAAATACTGCAGTACGCAATGCATCACGGCTAAAGAAATATGACCCCATCACCTCAGTTCTTAAAGATCTCCACTAGGTTCCGAGGAGTGAGCGCATTGCTCCCAAAATTCTGTTCCAAGCGTGCAGTTATGAAGAAGGCGCTGCACCTGCATATCTAAAAGAACTGTTTTTTTCAAAATTGGATCTTTAAAGAACATGCGCTCTTTATCACAGTCCCTACTGAGAGTTCGCAGTGTTGATGGACACAGAAAGAAGTCATACCGAGTGGGCTCTTTTGAAGCAATAGCATAGAAATTGTGGAATAGATTGCCTCAATCTTTCAGGGGAATTAAAAATGATAAAAAAATCATTTAAAAGATATTTGAAGACATTTTTCGTTGAATAGATTTTATGACATGAGAGCGCTTTGAGCAAGCTAGAATAGAATGAAGATAAGCGTTATACAAGTAATCAATCAATCAAGATGAATATCATTTTTGTTTACAAGGAAATCTGTAAAGTAAGTATAGTAAGTGAAAACTTTGCATTCACCTCACTTGAAAACAGCCGTTTTTTGCCCTGCTCATTTGAGATTTGAATACGAGGCTTTGAAAAAAAAAAAAACCGAAAGGAAGATCATGCCGAGGGCGACGGCCATGTTCTATCCCGGAAACAGATTCCCGAAAGAACCAGCTCTAGCGTGAAACGCGAGGGAGTTAGGGAGACCGAATTGTTAGCGAGGGGGATCGATAAATGGGGTAGGGGGAAATGGAGCGTGGGGAAAACTGACAGGCCGGGGCTAAGATATGACAAGTTACATTGGAAGATGGCAAGAGATGGTAACAGCCGGCCCTGTCGCCGTCGGCAGCCGAGGAATAACGACGTTAGCAATAATAGGTCACAGACGTGGCAGAGAGGATAGCCAGAAGGGGGGGGGGTGGGACGGGGGACGTTGGAATGGAACACGTCTTCTGGAAGGTTCGGAGCTGGTGTCGTAGGCGTGACGTTATCAAACGATGCCGGGTTTTAATAGTAGCATGTTGGATGTTGGAGTGGGGTGGGGAAAGACTACAAGCTCTGCGATGTGATGCATTAATTTTAACTTTTCTATATTCAACTGGGCGAAGAACAATGCTTTATATTTAACGATGCGTCTTGAAAGAAGACCTTTGTAATTAATAGATCTAGTGATAGTATTGTGACCAAACGTCACCTCCAATGAACGACTCCATTCAATACTGCCTATGATTTAAAAGTGTACGCGGCGACTCTAATGACCTTCTTTGCGATGAGTGCTTAAGAATGTAATCTCACTTACGATTAAAGCTATCAATGCTTAACTGATGTCTTTACTTTCCTTATTATTAGTTTTTTTTTTTAAATTAATGTTCTGAAAGATTTAGGAGATATTGCATCTTAGCTTGTGCTAACTGAACGACCAAGTGACATCACAGGAGCATATGTGAATTAAGACGATAGGTGATAGAAAATATAAATGAAAGGACTGCTTTCAAGCTGAGTAAATGAATGAAATAGCAAAACGGGTTATTTGGAAGCTTGAAATAAGATAACAGGGCAAAAAACAAGGACTTTCGGCATAAAGCCTTCCTCAGCCAACAGTAGAAATGAAAATATAAAGGTGATAGAAGCAGGTTTTTCGAAGCAGTGTACCAAACCATTTAGTCAATCGATAACTCATGCTTTACAGTTGTTCCTAACTTTCCATTGTCTCTTGTCCTCTGGTTTCCCCCTAAGTCAGGAATACAGGGTTTGCAAATGTCAATATAGACAGCGAGTGACATTCGGATATTCCAATACATAATTCTCAGGGATTAACACAAAATGAATGAAACTCCCCTTTGACATTAACCAATGGAAATAAATGTTTCGATAATGATGAAGCGTGCGCATGCGTCACTACGCCGATGGGGAAAAACGTTATTTCTACAAACGCACGGGATAAACGAGAGTGATGTTAACAACAAAAAAAAGATACGTTTTACGTTGTTCCGAGATAAACGATTTTATGTGTTGGTACAGACGAAGGTTATCTGCGAGATGTTATCTGCGACATGCTGTATGTGACATTTTATCTGTGACACGTTATCTGTGACGCGTTATCTGTGACGCGTTATCAGTGACACGTTATCTGTCACACGTTATCTGTGATACGTTATCTCTGACACGTTATCTGTTTCACGTTATCTGTGACATTTAATCTGTGACACATTATCTGTGACACGTTATCTGTGACACGTTATCTGTGACACGTTATCTGTGACACGTTATCTGTAACACGTTATCTGTGACACGTTATCTGTGACACGTTATCTGTGACACGTTATCTGTGACATTTAATCTGTGACACATTATCTGTGACACGTTATCTGTTTCACGTTATCTGTGACATTTAATCTGTGACACATTATCTGTGACACGTTATCTGTGATACTTTATCTGTGACACGTTATCAGTGACACGTTATCTGTGTCACGTTATCTGTGACACGTTATCTGTGACACGCTATCTGTGACACGTTATCTGTGACACGTTATCTGTGACACGTTATGTGTATATTCTCTTATCATTTCTAAGTATTGGTTGACGTTATCATAATGTGAGATAAATACTTAGACACAAACACAGGTCCTAAAGTTCGATGGTTGTACTTCGTGTCAAAGCGTGTCCGATCTTGAAAACGTTCGTACCCTTCTGTATTCCTTTGTCTCATAATGAACTGTGATTGTTTTTATCATCAGACTATACACAAGAACTAAGTAGCAGATATCCGCAGCCCGTTCTTTGTATTCGTTTAACAATTGGCCTTTCATGGATATCAAGTTCAATGTATTAGATATTATATAAAAACTCCTTTTTTTTTTTTTAATCGCCTTGATTAACTTTATTTCACTTGATACCAGCATCTTGTGAAATTCAAAAGTTACCCGGACACCATTTGAGAATCGCTCCTTTAGAATATGGACCTACGTCAAGTATTAATTATCTATTGGATATCAAGTTCAATGTATTAGATATTATATAAAAACTCCTTTTTTTTTTTTTTTAATCGCCTTGATTAACTTTATTTCACTTGATACCAGCATCTTGTGAAATTCAAAAGTTACCCGGACACCATTTGAGAATCGCTCCTTTAGAATATGGACCTACGTCAAGTATTCAGTATCTATTATTTAGTATCATTTATTGGTTTTAAAGAAGTCATCAACACTTTCAAATTAAATTCGAATTAAATAGAGTTTAAAAAAAAACAAAAAAAAACTAAGTCTGAACGTATAAAATTAGGTTAGAGTGGTGATCTTAGCACAACAGAACATTTAATTAGGTTAGAGTGGTGATCTTAGCACAACAGAACATTTAATTAGGTTAGAGTGGTGATCTTAGCACAACAGAACATTTAAAGAGAACTGTCGTTGTTTTCTTCCTTTTTTTCTTTTATCTCTTTTTCTTTCATCGTGATTAACATTGATGAACACAACCGCACATTGTGAGTGCCAAGGAGAGAAATAATTCTAGTTTGTACTGGGGTTTTTTAACTGCTAGAATGTTTTTGAAGAATGAAAATTAATTTGCTTTCCTCACTTTTCTGTCATCATTCATCGGAAGAGTTGTCAGATAATTTCTGTCATCATTCATCGGAAGAGTTGTCAGATAATTTCTGTCATCATTCATCAGAAGAGTTGTCAGATAATTTCTGCCATCATTCATCGGAAGAGTTGTCAGACAATTTCTGTCATCATTCAGCAGAAGAGTTGTCAGATAATTTCTGTCATCATTCATCAGAAGAGTTGTCAGATAATTTCTGTCATCATTCAGCGGAAGAGTTGTCAGATAATTTCTGCCATCATTCATCGGAAGAGTTGTCAGATAATTTCTGTCATCATTCAGCAGAAGAGTTGTCAGATCATTTCTGCCATCATTCAGCAGAAGAGTTGTCAGATAATTTCTGTCATCATTCAGCAGAAGAGTTGTCAGATAATTTCTGTCATCATTCATCAGAAGAGTTGTCAGATAATTTCTGTCATCATTCATCGGAAGAGTTTTCAGATAATTTCTGTCATCATTCATCAGAAGAGTTGTCAGATAATTTCTGTCATCATTCAGCAGAAGAGTTGTCAGATAATTTCTGTCATCATTCAGCAGAAGAGTTGTCAGATAATTTCTGCCATCATTCATCGGAAGAGTTGTCAGATAATTTCTGTCATCATTCAGCAGAAGAGTTGTCATATAATTTCTACCATCATTCATCGGAAGAGTTGTCAGATAATTTCTGTCATCATTCATCGGAAGAGTTGTCAGATAATTTCTGTCATCATTCATCGGAAGAGTTGTCAGATAATTTCTGTCATCATTCATCGGAAGAGTTGTCAGATAATTTCTGTCGTCATTCGTCAGAAGAGTTGTCAGATAATTTCTGCCATCATTCAGCGGAAGAGTTGTCAGATAATTTCTGCCATCATTCATCGGAAGAGTTGTCAGATAATTTCTGTCATCATTCAGCAGAAGAGTTGTCAGATAATTTCTGTCATTATTCATCAGAAGAGTTGTCAGATAATTTCCACCATTTTTCATCGGAAGAGTTGTCAGATAATTTCTGTCATCATTCATCGGAAGAGATGTCAGATAATTTCCGCCATTTTTCATCAGAAGAGTTGTCAGATAATTTCCGCCATTTTTCATCGGAAGAGTTGTTAGATAATTTCCGCCATTTTTCATTAGAAGAGTTGTCAGATAATTTCTGTCATCATTCATCAGAAGAGTTGTCAGATAATGTCTGTCATCATTCATCAGATGAGTTGTCAGATAATTTCCGCCATTATTCATCAGAAGAGTTGTCAGATAATTTCCGCCATTATTCATCAGAAGAGTTGTTAGATAATTTCCGTCATTATTCATCAGAAGAGTTGTCAGATAATTTCCGCCATTATTCATCAGAAGAGTTGTCAGATAATTTCCGTCATTATTCATCAGAAGAGTTATCAGATAATTTCCGTCATTATTCATCAGAAGAGTTGTCAGATAATTTCCGTCATTATTCATCAGAAGAGTTGTCAGATAATTTCCGTCATTATTCATCAGAAGAGTTGTCAGATAATTTCCGCCATTATTCATCAGAAGAGTTGTTAGATAATTTCCGTCATTATTCATCAGAAGAGTTGTCAGATAATTTCCGCCATTATTCATCAGAAGAGTTGTCAGATAATTTCCGTCATTATTCATCAGAAGAGTTGTCAGATAATTTCCGTCATTATTCATCAGAAGAGTTGTCAGATAATTTCCGCCATTATTCATCAGAAGACTTGTCAGATAATTTCCGCCATTATTCATCAGAAGAGTTATCAGATAATTATTGTCATTAATCAGCTGAAGAGGTGTGATATTATTTCCGTCATTCATTTCTACTTGGCTCCATTCTTGGTTACTTTTCAAAGTGTGCAGCTCGGAGCTCCAAGCCATCTATCATACTACTCTGTAACACTTACAATGTTCAGACTCTTTCAACAGCAACAAAAAAAAAAAGACGGGTTTTTTTTTATACGTGTGGCTTTGCCATAAAAAAGCAATAACTTATTGCCGTCTGCTACTAATATCTGGCCGCATGTTCGGGGCCGGGGGGTGGGGGAGGGTCTCCGTGCTCAAATCGTCAGCTATGATTCCACCAGCCCAATGTACCGATGGCACCCCGGGGGATAGATCTGACACTGCGGCACTAATCTACAACAGTCCGATCATTCAGAGGATCTGGCACGGGGAGGGGTCAGGGTTTGGGAAAGGGGGTGTCTGGCCTTGTACAGAAACTTGATGGAATACGAATTGTCTCATTGCGCGGTAACTTCCTCCCTGCTCCCCTTCTCATTCATGTTTTCCCCCCCCCCTCTCACAATGCACATGCCAACACCTCCTACGTTCACCCCTCCCCCCGCGCCCTGAACTTATACGGCATTATTAAAGCCGCTAAAACGGAACATTACAGTTTTTTTGTGTCCGTCACGGAAGTCCC
Source organism: Lymnaea stagnalis (assembly GCA_964033795.1). Taxonomy (NCBI): domain Eukaryota; kingdom Metazoa; phylum Mollusca; class Gastropoda; family Lymnaeidae; genus Lymnaea; species Lymnaea stagnalis. Next base: position 878,539 of record CAXITT010000192.1, on the reverse strand, counting down.
GTGATGAGGCTCTAATTGGATTCTGCGCATGACCTGCCACATGACGTAAGGCTAGTACTCTGATGAGGTATGCGATTGCAAATATTATTATTATTTTTTTCTTTTATTTTCTTTTATTAATTTTTGTTTCAACAGAATGAAGATTGAAGGCATAAAAATGAATTGCGGTAGCCCTCGCGAAATGATCTGATGCGGGAACGTCCGAACATATGGGCCTCTGGTGTCTTAGAGCTATCCGCCATTGTCACGGGCCGACAGACATGACACCCTGAAAGCGTCATCGACCCCCCCCCCCCCGGGGTACAGTCCTCTGAGGCTGGATGCAATAACCGGATCCGCCATTGTCACGGGCCGACAGACATGACACCCTGAAAGCGTCATCGACCCCCCCCCCCGGGGTACAGTCCTCTGAGGCTGGATGCAATAACCGGATGCAGACGTCAACAAGCCGAACCAGGTCTGTGATCAACAAAGACACTGGAGCGAAATGTCTGCCAGGATTATTATTTTTTTTATATGAGATGAGTCCTACGCAGAGACAGAGAGAAAGAAACGGCCGGACGAACGAGAGCAGCCTCCTAACAACCTCGTGTTGATGAGGTCAATATGGAGGACGCGTAGTACGGATTTAAGGAACAAGACGTGATGGTGAGGGCGGTAGTTCAAAACTTATGAGAATATCCGCCCGTGCTAGAAGAAAAGGGGCCTCGTTCAATTCTAATAGCTACATGCTTTCAGTGGAACTAATGATCTAAATCAGTTTCCCGATCTGGGCATTTGCCATAGGTTATGCGTCCGTCCCCAGCCCTCCATTTTGTAACCCTACCCCTAATCACCATTAAGTTGTAAGCCAATGGTGTAGGTCAAAGGGACTTATACACTGTAATTGTTACTTAGACGGCTCTAATCAAAATCCTATCCTATGCAAAAAATATTGAAAATGTGGCAGTATTTAGTTTTTGGTAGCAAATAATGGACATCCGGTCTTTACGCAAAGATGACATGTTATATATATATATATATATATATATATATATATATATATATATATAAATAATAATAATAAGAAAGTTCATTTCAAAAACACGCTTCATCCCCAAAGGCTCGAAGCGCGGTACAAAGTCAACAAAAAACAAATCTATAGTTTACCACATTTAAAACAAACGCAACACGACAAAAACTAAGTACAAGCATACAATAGCAAAGTCTTTCTAGCCATTTCAACCATAAGCAACACAGCCATTATGCATTAACTGGAAAATAATGTTGACAATCATCCCAGAAGGTGTTTGCGAAATAGATGTGTCTTTAAATCGGTTTTAAAGGACTCCAGTGTCTGGTTGTTTCTGAGATCGACAGGAAGGGCGTTCCAAATTAGTGGACCAGCAAATGCGAAAGTGCGCTTTCCGTAAGTCTCAAGGCAAACACGTGGTGTCGAGAGTTTGCCACTATCGGATGAGCGGAGCTCTCTAGTGGGTACATAAGGCGTCAGCAGCTCTTTCAGATAGGACGGCGCCAGGTCATGTAAGCAGCGGTAGCACAAAGTTGCGATTTTGTACTCCATGCGAGCACGCACTGGCAGCCAGTGCAGCGCTCTCAGAAGTGTTTTTGCATGGTCAAACTTGTTATACATAGCATAACATTATACACAAAGTTTATGGACCCCTTAACCCCCCCCCCCACCCAAATAACCACCAGATGGGTAAGGTCAAGGCTGAAGCTGAGGAAACTCTCCCCCGTCTGTATTATCCCTCTTTCAGACGTTGACGTAATAATTGAAAAAGTGGACAAAATGGCCCCACCGCGGAAATGTTCCATTGATTCAATAACTGGTAAATGGATTTATTAGCATATCTCTTAGCGTCTTGTAAGTAGGTGATCAGAGGGAAGGGTGGTCACACCAACCAGTCGGGGAGATCAGAGGGAGATAAGAGGAGCAAAGGGAGGAAATAGGAGATTAAGAAATCATATGCAAAAGTTGCAACCGCTGAAGAATCAAATAACCTTCTAGAGGAGTTAGTAGGCCGTTGAAACATTATTTAGTAACCAAAGTTTTCACAAGATATTATGAGAAAAGAACAAGGGCACATCACAGACCTTATGAGAAAAGAATAAGGGCACATGAGAGTCATTATGAGAAAAGAACAAGGGCACATCACAGACATTATGAGAAAAGAACAAGGGCACATCACAGACATTATGAGAAAAGAACAAGGGCACATCACAGACATTATGAGAAAAGAACAAGGGCACATCACAGACATTATGAGAAAAGAACAAGGGCACATCACAGACATTATGAGAAAAGAACAAGGGCACATCACAGACATTATGAGAAAAGAAATAAGGGTGCATGAGAGTCGTAATGCAAAAAAGAACAACGCACATTACAGACATTATGAGATAAAAGAACAAGGCATATTAAAGACATGAGAAAAGAACAAGGGCACATCACAGACATTATGAGATAAGAATTAGGGCACATCATTGTGCGTTCGCACATTTCGATGAGGCTCACCACACCTGTATTCAAAGCCTTGTAAAAATAAGTCTTTAACATGAATTGTGTTGTGTTGTTTTGTGTCTGGTTCTCTGAAATGAAGGATAGATCGCAACTTCGGTAACACGTGTTTAACCAGACTTGCGTGTGTAGGGCTGAGGTCAAAGTTCACAAAGTTCAGTCGACAATAAATCTATGTTTCGGGAGCAAGGCACGAAGCCGAGACTCATGTCTTACGTCACATGTTTGCGTTTCTGACCACGCATGTGACCTTTTTTTTTTTTTTTTCCACTGCACGAGTGATAGTGGTTTTCCCGAAAACTGAAAAAAAAGGAGACCTTCGATGTTTGCTTGGGATAAAACTCTGAAGTCATTCGACATGAAATAAATAATGTACGGCATGCATGTGTGGGGCAAAGATAAAATGTCTTATATTGCAAATATATGTTGGTATCAGAGCCCTAATAGTATTTTTAAAGGTCACATTCTTTTTAAAAAATTACATAATGGCCCCTCTCCCTTCCAAAGTTTTTTTAAGTTTTCGGAATATATATCCTGCTTTTTTCAAAAATGGTCTTGACATATTTTATATCCAGTATAGCTGCAAACGTTTCTTATATATATATATATATATATATATATATTACTTTCAAGTCTTACGAACATCAATATCCTTGATATCATCTATATCATTTATATCATCAATATACTTGATAACATCTATATCATTTATATCATCAATATACTTGATAACATCTATATCATTTATATCATCAATATACTTGATAACATCTATATCATTTATATCATCAATATACTTGATAACATCTATATCATTTATATCATCAATATACTTGATAACATCTATATCATTTATATCATCAATATACTTGATAACATCTATATCATTTATATCATCAATATACTTGATAACATCTATATCATTTATATCATCAATATACTTGATAACATCTATATCATTTATATCATCAATATACTTGATAACATCTATATCATTTATATCATCAATATACTTGATAACATCTATATCATTTATATCATCAATATACTTGATAACATCTATATCATTTATATCATCAATATACTTGATAACATCTATATCATTTATATCATCAATATACTTGATAACATCTATATCATTTATATCATCAATATACTTGATAACATCTATATCATTTATATCATCAATATACTTGATAACATCTATATCATTTATATCATCAATATACTTGATAACATCTATATCATTTATATCATCAATATACTTGATAACATCTATATCATTTATATCATCAATATACTTGATAACATCTATATCATTTATATCATCAATATACTTGATAACATCTATATCATTTATATCATCAATATACTTGATAACATCTATATCATCAATAGCATCAATATACTTGATAACATCTATATCATTTATATCATCAATATACTTGATAACATCTATATCATTAATAGCCTCAATATACTTGATAACATCTATATCATTTATATCATCAATATACTTGATAACATCTATATCATTTATATCATCAATATACTTGATAACATCTATATCATTAATAGCATCAATATCCTCCATAACATAAATATTCTTTATAACACCAGTATCCTTCATATCAATCCGGTCTATTAACAACGTCAACAACTTGTGCGCAATTTTTTAGCCCTCTTGTCAACAACTGTCAAACTTTCAATGACCCCCCACCCCTTAAGAAATGAGTCAACATTTTATTAACACCCCCCCCTAAACCTCTTTTTTTAAAAAAAGTGAAATATAATATAAATAAATATAAAAATACCTTTTACTTTGTCTCTTTTTAAGTGACACATAAATTTGAATGAACTACATTTATACGTCTTTAACTTGTTACTCAACAGGTACACAAATGTGTACACTTAAATTGTATAATGCGTAATCAATTAAAACATTGTTAAAGCCTAAGTATCAATGTTAGTGGAAGTGTAAATATGATTATTGTCAGTGTAGCTGACAATTGTAGTACAGTTTCTAGCTGCAATCATCTTCCCGTGATGTAGCCAGGTGTTGCTCTATCGTAACAATGGGCATAGTAGCTGATTGATCATTCTTATCTTGCGGCACTGTTATACCAGGCAAGTCAACATCATCCGCATCTAACCATTCAGCACTTACAATAGAAGCATTGTCAGTGTGAGCAACAATTGCCATAAGCTCTCTCTCTGTCTCCTGGCAGCTACTGGCATTAGCCGAATACTTTTTTTGCTGAGGAGCAGGTGCTAATTTCTTATGCATTGTCGGTGCTGTTGAACATGTTATTTCAACATGACTTGTGATGCAAAATGGATGTTACAGGTTTCGAAAATCCGCTCAAGCAGCGATGTTGTTATTGTTACTCGCTTTACTTTCCCCTAATTCTCAAAATATCGTATTCCTACTCTATTAATATCATTTATCTTGACCGCACATGACACTCGAACCTTGACCTTGTTCCATACTTGCAACATGATCGCAAACATACCGCGACATTTGCGACAAACAGAATCTACAGGGGAAGAAAGTCCATCTTTTGACTTCTCTTGCACTAACAAAGTGTGCTAACATTCTGACCAGCCATCAGCAATGCAACGACAGACATTACATAAATCTTATATTTTTAAAAGCCTAAAAATTATATGACTATTTGCACTCATTAAATTGTTTAAAATAATATAATAACCAGACAATTTTTTAGATTCAAACTTTAAGAGAGGAAACATGATTGTTGACGTGAATGAATTGAGCCCCTCCTACCCCTTTTCAACAAATAATTCCCAACCCCCTTCCCACCCCCCACCCCATTTTGTTGACACAGTTCATGGACGCCCCTATAGGATCAAGATCCTTGATAAGATCTATATCCTTCTTAAAAAATATCCTTCTTAACATAAATATCCTTCTTAACATCGAGATCCTTCTTAACATAAATATCCTTAAAGAAGCCGCTGTAAAGCGAAAGAACAGAAAACACACGTATATCTGTATGATGTATTGGGAAGGGGGATTGTGGTGGGGATAGGCCCGTTGTTTTCATGTCAGTAGTTACATCCTGGACGCGGTCACTCCAGCCCAACCCAGCCTACACCATCCCTGTTGGCTCAAAGGATCTATAAATGATGTCCGTCGTCGCACTTCTACGTGGTAGATTCAACAGCTAGACGCAGGGATCATCTCTTTCTTTGGCAATTGAAAAAACAAAACAAAAACTATTTGAAATCCAGCAACTATGTTGCGTTTCTGTTCCTTAGTGTTGGTGTTTCTGGTTCTCGGAGTTGCTGGGGTTGGTGGGGTAGGTGAGTACAAACTGTGTTTCAATGAATAACATTGTCTTAACTGAGGACGACAAGTCATTTAAGAAGATAAATTGAAGCGATCCGCTTTGCTATAATTGTATAACTTCTCACCAAGCTTTAAGTTCATAACTTCTTACCTAGCTATAACTTCAAAGCTGCTCACCTAGCTATAGCGACATAACTTCTCACTTATCTATAAATACATAAATTCTCTTCTAATAAATAACTAGATAACTCCTCACCTAGCTATAACTATATAAATTCTCACCTAGCTATAACTGCATAACTTCTCACCAAGCAATATCTTCATAACTTCCCACCTAGCTATAACTATAAGCCTCTCACCTAGCTATAACTACATAAATTCACACCAAGCTATAACTTCATAGCTTCTCACCTAGCCATAACTTCATAACTACTTATTTCACCTTACATTATTTAATCTCAAAAACACTACGTCCAATAGCTGAATACATCAATGTTAGTGAAGTTACTGTCTAGCAGCCCTGTAAAGACCAATGTTAGTTAACTTACGGTCTCAAAGTCAAGCAGGCATTCATTAAGTCCCTTCAAACCACATCTGCTAAATAGATGAAATTCGGCCACTACAACGTCTCTAAAACAAAGAAGTGAACGCTGCTATCTTCTCATGATTATTGTTCCTTACAGGTCCTGGCATCAACCATTGTATGTTGGACTGCGACTATGACAGTGGTTACATATTGAGCCCAAAAGGTTGTCACTGTGTCCCCATTAACAGTGGAACCCCGACTTGCCCCGAACTCAAGCTACCTTGCCCGACTGAAGGCTGCAGGTATGTGGCTAGTTGTGTGGGATGCTTTTGAAATGATTATTAAGTACAATAGCAGAGCGGCCAGCACTGGTACAAAGTAGCCAGGTGTAAAAACTTGTTAAAATGTCACCATACAACAAGGGAGATCACTACGTGTATGATAAGGAAGGTCATATTTGGGGTTTTATTTAAGACAAAAAAAAAACGTAATGCTACAACTGTGTACAGTGTAATGCTACATTTGTGTACACAGTGATCCCACATTTGTGTAAACTGTAATGATAAATCTGTGTACACTCTGATACTAAATTCGTCTGCACTGTATTGCTACAATTGTATACGGTGTAGTGCTACATTTGCGTACACTGTGATGCTACATTTTATTTACAGGGTAATGATGCACTTGTGTTCACTGTAATGCTACAAATACGTACACTATTATGCTACATTCGTACCGTTAACTCGAACAAGGTCAATTTCACCATCGCAATGTTCATTGAACTCAAGTGATTAAAACAGTTATCCATCTTCCTACTTTAAGAAGAAAAAAAAAATCTCCTTTAAAATGGGATGTTGCAGGATACAGCTATAATTAACGAGAATGAAGGATAATAATACATGAAGGAATGCGTTCAACGTGTGTGAAGGAAATTGCAGAACAAGGCACGTGGAAGTTTGAATCGAAAGACGGGGCAGTAAGAGAAGAAAGAACGTTTCGGCAGACAGAACAAATGAAAATTTGACCAGACATAGAGTCTAGTTTAAAAACTTAAGTGATCGCAATGGTTAATCTTCTGGTTCTGGTAATGTTTCGTCGCTGCATCCATGTACTGGCATCTTCGCAACGGTTGGGGGTATGATGTTGCTATTCTAACAGCTCCTAGCTGATGCCAGGGCAGCCTTGAAACTTTCGACCAATGTCTTCTATGAAAGTTGGATTTTTCAAAATTAAAATTTCCGAAAGTGAAAGAATTTATTTGCTAACTCTGTGGAAACATACGAGCTTAACGGACAACACTATTTTGGAGGGGTATAAAACGTTAGAACTAAGAAAAGAAATGCATGGAAATTGTGGAACTATACTTGTCTTATCGTCATGCCTTTCGATTCAAGCTTCCAGATACCTTGTTCTACTTAAATCTTCTAATTGATTAATGAGAAATAATTGAATAGACCCCCCCCCCCCCCAAGCATCGTGTTAAGTGTTTGGCGGGGTTCCACTGTTCTGTAGATCAAAATGTTCATTATACAAGTTTAACTGTGACGTCATTTCAATTGAAAGCAAATCCCCCACCCCTCTAAAAAAAAAAGGTACAGCAAAATTCCTTCACAGTTTAGAGATGTTTGAAGCTAAGTAACTTGATGTCACTTTCAGATTTGGTCCAAGAGTGGGACAAGACGACAACGGCTGCCTGGCGTGTAAGTGCCGCGCACCGAGCAGATTGGTGCCCAGGCAAACGCGGTGCCCACCGGTCTGCGCCATTTACTGTCTAAACGGCAACGTGCTGGATGACAACGGCTGTCCGACGTGCATCTGCAGACCTGGCCCCGTGAGACCGCCGTGGGAGGTTGGGCCCGTTTGGGCGTAGCAGCTGAAACCCCTGTTCCCGTAAGGTCACCTTGGGGTTATGAGACCTCTCGGGTGTAATGATTTGTTTTTGTTGAATATGACTTCCGGTGCCTGACGGAATCGGACGTTCTCAGCATCCGTGTGTGTGTGTGTGTGCACGTGACGAGTTGGTCAACTAAAACAACAGTACACGCGTTTGAAACTGATTTTTATTTTGTACCTGTATAACCTAAGCCATTATATTTTCCTTGATGATTTGTTGATATTAATTCAAGTTGTGTTGTTCTTTTGTTGAATTGTGTTGTTATTGTGTATTCAAGTGTAAACAATTCATGCAGTTACCTACTGATGTCATATAAAGATTTTTTTTTTTTTAATCTATATTAAAATGGGTTGTAACGAGCCTCTGGAATTATTGTAATTTAAAATGTTCGTGCTAGTGTTTATTCCTGAAATGTAAAAGTTCTGCGTTGCACTCAATGAATGTGATTGTATTTTCCACCCTCTTGACCGATGGACAGATATTAAACACTCGGAGAGTAATTTTTGAAAAGGTTGTTTTTTGTTTGTTATTATTGGCTGTCTTTTCAATGCTTTTTTTTTAGGTTAATGGTTTTCATAAAAAGTTTAAAATTATTATTAATGAATTAGGAACAGTTCACCGGAGTTGGTGCAGGGGCAGGTAAGGTTGGGGCATGTAATAAGATGGTCAGTGCCGTTGGAATATGTAAGGGCTGCGGTGAAGAGAGGAGAGTGGTGTGGGTTTATTGGGGGGGGGTGGGGGGAGAACGTGTGGGTCAGACGGTAAGCGTCGGGTGCTGTGGAGATGGAGGAGTGCAGTGGAGGAGTGCAAGAAAGAACACAGGTAGAAAAATGTCAGATCAAAATGCCGGTTACTGGATATCTTTAGAGATTCCATGTGTAGGCAGCCATGCGTGCTTTTAATACTATTTGAATGGTGTTGAGTCATCGCTTAGACTGAAACCAAGTCATTGTTTAGACTGATTCCAAGTCATAGATTAGACCGAAACCAAGTCATTGTTTAGACTGATTCCAAGTCATAGATTAGACTGAAACCAAGTTATAGATGAGCCTGAAACAAAGTCATAGATGAGACTGAAACCAAGTCATAGATTAGACTGAAACCAAGTCATAGATTAGACTGAAACAAAGTCATGGATGAGACTGAAACAAAGTCATAGATTAGACTGAAACAAAGTCATAGATTAGACTGAAACAAAGTCATAGATTAGACTGAAACCAAGTCATAGATTAGACTGAAACAAAGTCATAGATTAGACTGAAACCAAGTCATAGATTAGACTGAAACAAAGTCATAGATGAGCCTGTAACCAAGTCATAGATTAGACTGAAACAAAGTCATAGATTAGACTGAAACCAAGTCATAGATTAGACTGAAACCAAGTCATAGATTAGACTGAAACAAAGTCATGGATGAGACTGAAACAAAGTCATAGATTAGACTGAAACAAAGTCATAGATGAGCCTGAAACCAAGTCATAGATTAGACTGAAACAAAGTCATAGATTAGACTGAAACAAAGTCATAGATTAGACTGAAACCAAGTCATAGATTAGACTGAAACCAAGTCATAGATTAGACTGAAACAAAGTCATAGATTAGACTGAAACCAAGTCATAGATTAGACTGAAACAAAGTCATAGATTAGACTGAAACCAAGTCATAGATTAGACTGAAACCAAGTCATAGATTAGACTGAAACAAAGTCATCGATTAGACTGAAACCAAGTCATAGATTAGACTGAAACAAAGTCATAGATTAGACTGAAACCAAGTCATAGATTAAACTGAAACAAAGTCATATATTAGACTGAAACCAAGTCATAGATTAGACTGAAACCAAGTCATAGATTAGACTGAAACAAAGTCATAGATGAGCCTGTAACCAAGTCATAGATGAGCCTGAAACAAAGTCATGGATGAGACTGAAAAAAAGTCATAGATTACACTGAAAACTAGTCATAGATGAGACTAAAACCAAGTCATAGATAAGACTGAAACAAAGTCATATAGTAGACTGAAACCAAGTCATAGATTAGACTGAAACCAAGTCATAGATTAGACTGAAACCAAGTCATAGATTAGACTGAAACCAAGTCATCGATTAGACTGAAACCAAGTCATTGTTTAGACTGATTCCAAGTCATAAATTAAGACTGAAACCAAATCATAGATTAGACTGAAACCAAGTCATAGATTAGACTGAAACCAAGTCATATAGTAGACTGAAACCAAGTCATAGATTAGACTGAAACCAAGTCATAGATTAGACTGAAACCAAGTCATAGATTAGACTGAAACCAAGTCATTGTTTAGGCTGATTCCAAGTCATTGTTTAGGCTGATTCCAAGTCATAAATTAAGACTGAAACGAAGTTATAGATGAGACTGAAACAAAGTCATAGATGAGCCTGAAACAAAGTCATAGATGAGACTGAAACAAAGTCATAAATGAGACTGAAACCAAGTCATAGATGAGACTGAAACAAAGTCATAGATGAGACTGAAACCAAGTCATGGATGAGCCTGAAACCAAGTCATAGATTAGATTGAAACAAAGTCATGGATGAGCCTGAAACCAAGTCATAGATTAGACTGAAACAAAGTCATAGATGAGCCTGAAACCAAGTCATAGATGAGCCTGAAACAAAGTCATGGATGAGACTGAAATGAAGTCATAGATGAGACTGAAACCAAGTCATAGATTAGACTGAAACAAAGTCATAGATGAGCCTGAAACAAAGTCATAGATTAGACTGAAACAAAGTCATAGATGAGCCTGAAACAAAGTCATAGATTAGACTGAAACAAAGTCATATATTAGACTGAAACAAAGTCATAGATGAGACTGAAACCAAGTCATAGATTAGACTGAAACCAAGTCATAGATTAGACTGAAACAAAGTCATAGATGAGCCTGTAACCAAGCCATAGATGAGACTGAAACAAAGTCATAGATGAGCCTGTAACCAAGTCATAGATTAGACTGAAACAAAGTCATAGATTAGACTGAAACAAAGTCAGAGATGAGCCTGAAACCAAGTCATAGATGAGCCTGAAACAAAGTCATGGATGAGACTGAAACAAAGTCATAGATTAGACTGAAACCAAGTCATAGATTAGACTGAAACCAAATCATAGATTAGACTGAAACCAAGTCATAGATGAGCCTGTAACCAAGTCATAGATGAGCCTGAAACCAAGTCATAGATGAGCCTGAAACAAAGTCATAGATGAGACTGAAACAAAGTCATAGATGAGCCTGTAACCAAGTCATAGATGAGACTGAAACCAAATCATAGATTAGACTGAAACAAAGTCATAGATTAGACTGAAACCAAGTCATAGATGAGCCTGTAACCAAGTCATAGATGAGCCTGAAAAAAGTCATGGATGAGACTGAAACCAAGTCATAGATGAGCCTGAAACAAAGTCATAGATGAGACTGAAACAAAGTCATAGATGAGACTGAAACAAAGTCATAGATTAGACTGAAACAAAGTCATAGATGAGCCTGTAACCAAGTTATAGATGAGCCTGAAACAAAGTCATAGATGAGACTGAAACCAAGTCATAGATGAGACTGAAACAAAGTCATAGATTAGACTGAAACCAAGTCATAGATGAGCCTGTAACCAAGTTATAGATGAGCCTGAAACAAAGTCATAGATGAGACTGAAACCAAGTCATAGATGAGACTGAAACCAAGTCATAGATTAGACTGAAACCAAGTCATAGATTAGACTGAAACCAAGTCATAGATTAGACTGAAACCAAGTCATAGATTAGACTGAAACCAAGTCATTGATTACACTGAAACCAAGTCATAGATTAGACTGAAACCAAGTCATAGATTAGACTGAAACCAAGTCATAGATTAGACTAAACGACACAAAAGAAACACACAATAGTGATGCCGCTCCTCTTATAAAGGCGGAACTGGAAGAAGATTATCGGATAGTTTCACTGAACATCTTTGTAATATTTAACAGGGTAAACAATCCCCGGTCTCATCCCATTTCAACAGAGATTAAAATATATTGACATCAGATGCATCCATCACGGCACTGATTTCCTGTACCAACACACCAGCGAAAAAGGGTTCTAAGGGAAAACAAATTAACTCAGCTTTTTGGCAAAATATCACCGTATGGAATCGATCAAATACTCTAAGATAGTGCTCCTCAATTTCACTGTATTTCATTTTTTATTTCTTATATTTTTACATATTTCCAAATTGGGTTTGTCCTTTAAAATCTTGTTTTTCTCAGTGAGGATATATAAATTCTTTCACTTCCGGTAATCTTAGTTTTGGAAAATCCATTTCCGGCTTTAACAATGGCGAACACTCAAGTTTCTAAACTAGTTTCTATTTCGGTCTTTTTTTTTTCTTCAGTTGTCCTGTCTGCAGAGGAGGGCACTTAGCCGGAACGTTCTTTCTTTATTGCCCTGTCTTTCTCTTCATGCTTCCACATTCCTTGTTTTACTATTTCCATGGGAATGATCAGTGTTAGAACCGCATTTAGAAGGACCATTTGTTAACAAGTTGAATTTACATTCAATGATAGACTTCCAAGAAGAACAATGCACTTCAGTTCACAATGCTGAGACATAAGCTGAGACATAAGCTGAGACATAAGCTTAGATATAAGCCGAGACATAAGCCGAGACATAAGCTGAGACATAAGCTGAGACATAAGCTGAGACATAAGCTGAGACATAAGCTGAGACATAAGCTGAGACATAAGCTGAGACATAAGCTGAGACATAAGCTGAGACATAAGCTGAGACATAAGTGGAGACATAAGCCGAGACATAAGCCGAGACATAAGCTGACACATAAGCCGAGACATAAGCTCAGACATAAGCTCAGACATAAGCTCAGACATAAGCTCAGACATAAGCTGATTCTTCTTTGAACCTTCTCATCTGTAAACAGTTCCGTTGAATACCATGGAACTTGTTATTGTGTAGTTATCATGAACGCACTACATCCGCACTGGCAAAACACAAGAACACAGAGTATTGTCAAGATCTGATGTTGAACTCTTTGGGGACAATGGTGCTGTCATGGCAATGTCAGTTAGTCATCAACTTTTATGAATGAAACACCTCCTTTAAATAATTCAAAAAACTTATTTCGTAAATTTAATAGCACACTAGCAGTGGGTGTCCCCCTCACACAGATGAAGTCTTGAGTGCTAGAAACCAGTGGAAGAAGAGGGGAGCTTCCTACATTCATTTTGTGTGTGCACGTGTTTGTGTGTGTGTGTGAGTGTGTTTGTGTGTATAATTGTTTGTGTGTGTTTGTGAGTTTGTGTGTGTGCTTGTGTGGGTGCCTGAGGGTGTGTTTGTGTATTTGTGCGTGAGTTTATCAGTTTGTCTGTGTGCTGTGTGTTTGTCTGTGTGTGTGTATGTGTATGTTGGTGTGTGTGTATGTGTGTATATGTGTGCGAAGACCGTGTCACCCTGCTGGGAAAATGTATGGAGTCAAATACGTATTCAATAACAGTATCACAAATAAACATCCCATACTTTTGGCTTTAAATAAGTTATTATGTTAGTTTTAACACTGAAAGTTCTCCAATTCAAAACATACGTTTACATAATTTGTTTTGACGTGAGACTTGGGAACACAAAAAAAGGGTATTTAAATAAACCTAAGCTATAGTCTTGACCCTGCAGTCGGGGAACATAATGTCTTCGGGAAAGCCCTGTAATCATATGCCCATAGATCATCTGTTTCTCGTGTCATGGTAATTTTCCACGTGTTGAAGTTTTTTTTCTTTGAGGGTTATTTTTTGCTTGTGTCTCGTTCCCGGTAAACTTTTTTTTTTTAAAGTACGGTTACACGACACAGGTCCAGGATTTACTTCTGCCCAGAGCCTTGTGTACAACTGCGAGAGAGACATCCAGATCCTGTCGACCACGTGATGAACATTTTCATGTCGCAATTGTTACACAAAAACTCAGCGCATTGTTGACATGTAGGTGTTAGAGCGACATTTAAGTCGTCTGATGGACATGCCAGTCGTATAGCGGAAATTTATGGTAAAGATCTGTCTTATAGCGAAGATGTCAGCCTTATAACGTAAATTTAAGACGTACGGTAAAGATGTCTATCGTGTGACGAAGATGTCAGTGGTATAGGGGAGATGTCTGTCGTTTAGCGGAGATGTTAGTCGTATAGCGAAGATGTTAGTCATATTGCGGAGATATGAGTCGTATAACGGAGTTGGAAGTCGTATAACGGAATTGGAAGTCGTATAACGGAGTTGGAAGTCGTGTAACGGAATTGGAAGTAGTATAACGGAATTGGAAGTCGTATAACGGAGTTGGAAGTCGTATAACGGAATTGGAAGTCGTATAACGGAATTGGAAGTCGTATAACGGAATTGGAAATCGTATAACGGAATTGGAAGTCGTATAACGGAATTGGAAGTCGTATAACGGAATTGGAAGTCGTATAACGGAATCGGAAGTCATATAACGGAGTTGGAAGTCGTATAACGGAGTTGGAAGTCGTATAACGGAATTGGAAGTCGTATAACGGAGTTGGAAGTCGTATAACGGAGATGGCAATTATAAAACGGCGATATCAGTGAATAAAATAATGTTTATTTTCATCTAAAGGCGACAACTCATATAATATTTAACACTAACGGGATCACATTGAGTGGGGGCATTACGTCTTTACGAGTAACAACCAACAAGTGTATCCAAAGATAAGCCATACAATTAGAACTAATTTGATCTCATTGTAAAATGAGATGAAGAAAATTTTTGTGCACTTTTATCAATGCCAAACACCCGCTTACCCCCCTCCCCCGGGACACACACACACACACACCTTTTCGCTCCTCTTCCCCCCCCCCCATCAATACGTATCCCAGGCCAGGCACCATCGGGTTGGGAATGTCCCTTCCAGTACATTGTAAATGTTCTTTTTAGTTATAAATCTCCATGAACACTGATGACCATTCGACCAACCCGCACGCCAAGAAGAGCGGTGTTCACATCTCAATAGCGGTAAAACCAGAATGAAATAACGCGTCATCCTTTTGCTCTTGCCACAACTCGTTTGTTTTGTTTCAGAGGCGGATACTGACTTTTTTTGTTTGTTTTGTTTCTTATGCCCCGTGAATGGCTAAAGCCTTCCCTGTACACAACACGCACCAGGTGCCCGCATACGGAACTGAACTAAAGAACGCCTGGATCCGGGTTGACTGTTTAAGATATCATTCCATTAACAAACATCTTCAAAACTTGGTCAACTAAAACAAGGTCACTGCTATCTCTTAATCACTTGCACCCCTGTAAAATTTTGTGTACAGCCTCGAGACTTGTAACTAAGTACTCCATTTTTTTATTTTTTTTAAACAACACTAACGAACTCAATCCAACTATTTCTGTTTTGAAGTTCAAGGTGCCAAATTTCAATAGTCCTGTTGTTTGCTTTATTTCGAATGACCTGCGACAGAAAACGGTAGACTCAAGGGCCCGAAAACACAATAAAAAGGCCCATTAGCAGGGATTCCTTTCTTCAAAGTTTGGAGGTCATCCCAACACACCAAAACAATGACAACAAAAGAACGGACGAGGTCAAGAAAAGAAGACAGAATGTCGCATCCGTTTCCCGTTTCAAACCTACGACATAATTAGTTATTTGAGTGGATAACAAATATTCTCGAGACAAGCTATACAAAATTTGTCTTGAGACAAGCCATAACAATTTGTCTTGAGACAGGCCGCGGTAAATTATCCGGAGACTAGACGTGACAAACTGTCTTGAGGCAAACCACGGTAAATTGTCTTGAGACAAGCCATAACAAATATGTCTTGAGACAAGACTTGACAAACTGTCTTGAGACAAACCACGGTAAATTGTCTTGATACAAGCCATAACAAATATGTCTTGAGAAAGACACGACAAACTGTCTTAAGCCAAACAATAACAATTTGTCTGGGGACTAGACATAAGAAACTGTCTTGAGACAAGCTATGACTAATTATATTGAAAAAAGCCATGGCCGATTGCCTTTAACTCCGTTACTAGGATTTTAAGATCTTCCCAACGAATCAAACAATAGACATACTACTCCCCTCCCATGGGATCAAATGTACCTCATACAGACATACGACCCCCTCCCATAGGATCAAATTTACCACATACAGACATACGACCCCCTCCCATGGGATCAAATTTACCTCATACAGACATACGACCCACTCCCATATGATCAAATTTACCTCATACAGACATATCTACCCTTCCCATAGGATCAAATTTACCTCATACAGACATACGACCCTCTCCCATAGGATCAAATTTACCTCATACATACAACCCCCTCCCATGGGATCAAATTTACCTCATACAGACATACGACCCTCTCCCATAGGATCAAATTTACCTCATACAGACATACGACCCCCTCCCATAGGATCAAATTTACCTCATACAGACATACGACCCCTCCTATGGGAGCAAATTTACCTCATACAGACATACGACCCCCTCCCATAGGATCAAATTAACCTCAAATTTTTTCGACGAGTTCATTCTTATTTCTTAGTGATTTTTGAAACGGGACGCGTTGAAAGCGATGTGCAGTGTGTGTGCGTGTGTGTGTGGGGGGGGGGGATGGGTTAGCTGTTATGTGTCAGGTTCAACCTGTCATTGTTGATATGGGTCACGCGCCACAGCCCTCCTAACAAAACATCTTTGGCTAATAACATTTCTGCCGCTCTAACTCGTAGTACATATAGTGAGCTATTTGGATAGACGGAGAAAAGACTTTCTCATTTGAATGATTTCAACCTAAAATGTGGTCATCAAGCTTACTGTTGTTGATGGTAGCCCTTGCCGTGGTCAGTGGGAGCTCCACACGTGAGTACACAAACTCATGTAGTTAGTTACATGAGTTATTTTTGTGTTTTATAAAAATAGCTCATAGGGTAACAATAGGGTAACAATAGGGTGCAGTTACTTTCCATAGATCTGGTTATATCCATGTTTCTCCACATTATGATACATAAAATAAGTATTACGGGATTGTTAAAGTTAGAACATCCATAAACATTTCTCTAAAACTGACCCCCGTACAGGCACCGCCCCGATCCGGTGCATGCTCCATTGTGACATTGGCAGGGGTCTCGTGTTGAGCCCAAGCAGGTGTTCATGTGCCCCCATCAACGGGACAGGGACCTCTGTAACGTGCCCCCACGTCTACTGCCCACTGGGCTCGTGTGATGTGTTCAAGACTGATGCCCTGGGATGTCCGACGTGCCAGTGCGAGTGCCCCAACACCAAGCTGCCTTGCCCGACTGTTGGCTGCAGGTTCGTGGCTAGTTACCTGTCCGTATTAATGTATTTGTAATTAACGCATTTTTATGTGGAATTATGCACGTGTATTTACGTAGCCATATAAAATAGCATGGGCGCAGTGTTGCCGTAGTGGCGAGAGGGGCGACCACCGATGGCGGAACTCTTTGGGGTTTATTTACAACATTTGATAAATGATGTGTGTGTGCTTGTTAGAGGGCGCCCTTTTTAGAGTTCGCCCAGGTACGCAAATGGCCGCCAGACACGCATGATTGTTTTAATTATTTAGAGTAGGGCTGAGCCCCCGTAATGACCCGGATATGCCGAGTATTGGCACACCCGGTACATACCCGGAGCCCGTAAAACCGGAAGCGGGTGCGGGTGTAAAAAAAAACGTATCTTCTCATTCTCTATAATGTGTTCCAGCCAGTGGGGGGTAAATGTAAATGAGAAGATAACCCTTTTTAGCACCCGCATCTGGACTCAGTATAAAACTGCAGCCAGCCCAATCATAATTGTCAAGCACAATAAAGAAAATGTGTACATCGTACTTAAGCCTGCAAAGCGATTAACTTATACCATGCCTCTTAGTATGTTTTCTGAGACATTTGAATTCATAAATGTTTTGCCATTTCAGGTTTGGGTCCAGACTGGTAACAGACGACAATGGCTGCCGGAAATGCGAGTGCCGGCACTCACGTAGAAATAGAAGGGCGATGTCAGTGCCGCGGAGGTGCCCCATGAGGTGCGCCATTCGTTGTGCGGGTGGGCAGGTCTTTGACAAACACGGATGCCCTATGTGTAGATGCAAGAGACCAGGACTTTGATTGAAGTCAGACGACGAGGATGAGAATAACTGGTGTAGAGACTATTTCTTGATTGGAGTCAGACGACAATGCTGAGAATAACTGGTGTTGAGACTATTTCTTGAATGGGACTCAGACGCAAATAATGAGAAGAACTGGTGTAGAGACTATTTTTTGATTGTAGTCAGACGACGATGATGAGAAGAACTGGTGTAGAGACTATTTGTTGATTGTAGTCAGACGACGATGATGAGAAGAACTGGTGTAGAGGCTATTTGTTGATTTAGTCAGAAGAAAATAATGAGACATGTTATTTTGTTATGTTACATGCACATGAGTAGGAGTCTGTGTCAAATAGCAGTACATCGGATACATTAACTGTGTATGTAACATAGGATAATCGACCAAAATATATACACCGCTGTACACCACTGCACCCCGCTGTACACCTCTTTATGAAAGCTTTTATTTTACTTGATTTGTTTGTTGTTGTTTTTTTTTGTTTTTTTAGGGGGTGGGGTGCAGTTTGTATTTGTTTGGCCTCCATGCATTGCAAGAAATGTTGAAATGTATCAAGAAAAATGCATGTATAGAGGGACTTATCATTGTATATGACTTTAGTAATAATATATATTAATATTTTGAAAAATGTGTTTCCTTTTTTATTGTATTATAACGTGATTTTTATGTATTAGAATATAACAAAAGTAATTACTTCTTGTTATTATGCGGATCACAATTAATGGAATGTAGCTGTATGATAAAATACAACTGTTCACGTAAGGTCATGTAAGGGTATGCCAAAATCGTTTTTTAAGGATCTTCAGAGACATTAATCAAACGATCTTCAGACACATTCATTAAACGATCTTCAGACACATTCATCACACGATCTTCAGACACACTCATCAAACGATCTTCAGACACACTCATCAAACGATCTTCAGACACACTAATTAAACCATCTTCAGACACACTAATCAAACGATCTTCAGACACACTCATCAAACGATCTTCAGACACACTAATCAAACTATCTTCAGACACACTAATTAAACCATCTTCAGACACACTAATCAAACGATCTTCAGACACACTAATCAAACGATCTTCAGACACACTCATCGAACGATCTTCAGACTCGCTCATCAAATGATCTTCAGACACACTAATCTAACCATCATCAGACATACTAATCAAATGATTTTCAGACACACTAATCAAACGATCTTCAGACACGCTAATCAAACGATCTTTAGACACACTAATCAAATGATCTTCAGACACACTAATCTAACCATCTTCAGACACACTAATCAAACGACCTTCAGACACGCTGCATATAAGAATAAAATAATATTACGCTCACCGTTTGAGATGCCTTCAATAACATAGCTCTGACCATGTTAGATCCCTTCAACAGAAGCAACAGATATCGTCCTATTTTGGAATTAGCTTTACCACGGCGGCCTTTCAACGGACGTAGAGTTAAGGTCAAACCATCCTAGGTGAGTAGTCGTATTCGTCCCAGGCACACATTAGAAATAATGAAAAATTCATCGGTACGATCTTTCAAAGACAGTCCTTAACTCTGAATCAAAGATTAACGTTGCCGGCCGTCCCATTGAATCGATTATTGATACATTGCTGTAAAACTGAAGCGATGTTTACACGAACGAAAAACTCACTAATAACGATACATTCATATCAGTGCTTCTCGAAGTGAAGCGCACGCCCCCAGGGATGGGTAGGGTAGCATTCTGAAGATTATAGAGGGGCATTTAACCTCTGAGAGGGGAAATCTTATTGCGTTTAAAAAAACAAAGAAGACATTAAACCTTTTAGGTGCTACGGTAACCTACGACGACATTAAAACTTTTAGGTGCTACGGTAACCTACGACGACATTAAACCTTTTAGGTGCTACGGTAACCTACGACGACATTAAACCTTTTATGTGCTACGGTAACCTACGACGACATTAAACCTTTTAAGTGCTACGGTAACCTACGACGACATTAAACCTTTTAGGTCCTACGGTAACCTACGACGACATTAAACCTTTTAGGTGCTACGGTAACCTACGACGACATTAAACCTTTTAGGTGCTACGGTAACCTACGACGACATTAAACCTTTTAGGTGCTACGGTAACCTACGACGACATTAAACCTTTTAGGTCCTACGGTAACCTACGCCGACATTAAACCTTTTAGGTGCTAACGTAACCTACGACGACATTAAACCTTTTAGGTGCTACGGTAACCTACGACGTCATTAAACCTTTTATGTGCTACGGTAACCTACGACGACATTAAACCTTTTAGGTGCTACGGTAACCTACGACGACATTTAACCTTTTAGGTGCTACGGTAACCTACGACGACATTAAACCTTTTAAGTGCTACGGTAACCTACGACGACATTAAACCTTTTAGGTCCTACGGTAACCTACGACGACATTAAACCTTTTAGGTGCTACGGTAACCTACGACGACATTAAACCTTTTAGGTCCTACGGTAACCTACGACGACATTAAACCTTGTAGGTGCTAGGTTGAGGTATGGCGACATTAAATCTTTTAGGTGCTAGGGTGAGGTATGACGACATTAAACCTTTTAGGTGCTACGGTGAGGAATGACGACATTAAACCTTGAAGGTGCTAGGGTGAGGTATGGCGACATTAAACCTTTTAGGTGCTAGGGTGTGGTATGGCGACATTAACCCTTGTAGGTGTTAGGGTGAGGTATGGCGACATTAAAACTTTTAGGTGCTAGGGTGAGGTATGACGACATTAAACCTTGTAGGCGCTAGGGTGAGGTATGGCGACCTTAAACCTTTTAGGTTCTACGGTGAGGTATGGCGACATTAAACCTTGTAGGTGCTAGGTTGAGGTATGGCGACATTAAACCTTTTAGGTGCTACGGTGACGTATGACGATTTTAAACCTTTTAGGTGCTACGGTGAGGTATGACGACATTAAACCTTGAAGGTGCTAGGGTGAGGTATGGCGACATTAAACCTTTTAGGTGCTAGGGTGAGGTATGACGACATTAAACCTTTTAGGTGCTACGGTGAGGTATGACGACATTAAACCTTTTAGGTGCTAGGGTGTGGTATGGCGACATTAAACCTTGTAGGTGCTACGGTGGCGTATGACGACATTAAACCTTGTAGGGGCTAGGGTGAGGTATGGCGACCTTAAACCTTTTAGGTGCTAGGGTGAGGTATGGCGACATTAAACCTTGTAGGTGCTACGGTGAGGTATGGCGACATTAAACCTTTTAGGTGCTACGGTGGCGTATGACGACATTAAACCTTTTAGGTGCTACGGTGGCGTATGGCGACATTAAACCTTGTAGGTGCTACGGTGGCGTATGACGACATTAAACCTTGTAGGTACTAGGGTGAGGTATGGCGACATTTAACCTTTTAGGTCCTAGGGTGAGGTATGGCGACATTAAACGTTGTAGGTGCTTCGGTGGCGTATGACGACATTAAACCTTTTAGATGCTACGGTGAGGTATGGCGACATTAAACCTTGTAGGTGCTACGTTGGCGTATGGCGACATTAAACCTTTTAGATGCTACGGTGAGGTATGGCGACATTAAACCTTTCAGGTGCTACGGTGAGGTATGGCGACATTAAACCTTTTAGGTGCTACGGTGAGGTATGGCGACATTAAACCTTTTAGGTGCTACGGTAACCTACGACGACATTAAACTATTTAGGTGCTAGGGTGAGGTATGGTGACATTAAACCTTTTAGGTGCTACGGTGACGTATGACGATTTTAAACCTTTTAGGTGCTACGGTGACGTATGACGATTTTAAACCTTTTAGGTGCTACGGTGACGTATGACGATTTTAAACCTTTTAGGTGCTACGGTGACGTATGACGATTTTAAACCTTCTAGGTTCTGCGATGATGTGGGGGTCAAGACAAAACCTTAAATGTCCTAATTATTATGTTCGCATAATTGGATCACCACAGTGGGTATCAGTGCGTTCACCCTTTCATTCTCACAGGACGCACAAATGACTTGTTAAATTGTGCTTCATTATATAATTCTGGATCAATTGTTGTTAAGTCTGAGATTACCATCCTGTCAATAAAAACGTTTGTGTCTGGTCCTATTGGAAGCCTCGGTCACGTTAATGCTGTAATGTGTCTGGTCCTATTGGAAGCCTCGGTCACGTTAATGCTGTAATGTGTCTGGTCCTATTGGAAGCCTCGGTCTCGTTAATGCTGTAATGTGTCTGGTCCTATTGGAAGCCTCGTTCAAGTTGACGTTAGACCAAATGACAGAGTCGTTTCTTTGTCTAGTCACATGTATCCCTCAAGTATAAACTTTGCCCTCGCACCCAACCAATAGAAACACGTTGTGGCAATGTCTTTTTTTAAATTTGCATCGTGACGTAACCGTAATCTTACTTACTTACTTATACTTATGCCTTTCTACCCCGTCTGGGGCATAGGCCGTCTACAAGAATTTTCCTCTCATCATCATAATATTGCTAACTTTTATCTCATTAAAAAAATATCATCTTTCTCTCTCCCCTCATGCTCTTATTCATTGTCCATCTCCGTATAATTAAGATTGGTCTCTCGCCTCATGCTGTCATTCATTGTCCATCTCCATATAATTTAGATTGGTCTCTCCCCTCATGCTGTCATTCATTGTCTATCTCCATATAATTAAGATTGGTCTCTCGCCTCATGCTTTCATTCACTGTCCATCTCCGTATAATTAAGATTCGTCTCTCCCCTCATGCTGTCATTCACTGTCCATCTGCGTATAATTAAGATTGGTCTCTCCCCTCATGCTGTCATTCACTGTCAATCTCCATATAATTAAGATTGATCTCTCCCCTCATGCTGTCATTCACTGTGCATCTCCATATAATTAAGATTGGTCTCTTCCCTCATGCTGTCATTCACTGTCCATCTCCATATAATTAAGATTGGTCTCTCCCCTCATGCTGTCATTCACTGTCCATCTCCACATAATTAAGATTGGTCTCTCCCCTCATGCTGTCATTCACTGTCCATCTCCA
>CAXITT010000192.1:837344-853309 GCA_964033795.1 Lymnaea stagnalis | reverse complement strand
CTGTCCATCTCCCCTCATGCGGTCATCCACTGTCCATCTCCCCTCATGCGGTCATCCACTGTCCATCTCCCCTCATGCGGTCATCCACTGTCCATCTCCCCTCATGCGGTCATCCACTGTCCATCTCCATATATTCACCTGTAATATTTTCGAGTCTTCAAAAAATAACACATGTGATTTGTTTTTATTTAATCTCCAAAATTTTTTAACAAACATTTCCATTTTATATCTCCCCCTTGCCTAGCGAGTGCGGAAAGATATGGAGAGAGATGTGACCAAATTATTCTATTCAGAGATGTGACCAAATGACGCTATTGAGAGATGTGACCAAATGACGCTATTGAGAGATGTGACCAAATGACGCTATTGAGAGATGTGACCAAATGATGCTATACATAGATTTGACCAAATGACGCTATTGAGAGATGTGAACAAATGATGCTATTATGAGATGTGACCAAAAGACGCTATTGAGAGATGTGACCAAATGACGCTATTGAGAGATATGACCAAATGACGCCATTGAGAGATGTGACCTAATGACGCTTTTGAGAGATGTGACCAAATGATGCTATACATAGATTTGACCAAATGACGCTATTGAGAGATGTGACCAAATGATGCTATTATGAGATGTGACCAAAAGACGCTATTGAGAGATGTGACCAAATGACGCTATTGAGAGATATGACCAAATGACGCCATTGAGAGATGTGACCTAATGACGCTTTTGAGAGATGTGACCAAATGATGCTATACATAGATTTGACCAAATGACGCTATTGAGAGATGTGACCAAATGATGCTATTATGAGATGTGACCAAAAGACGCTATTGAGAGATGTGACCAAATGACGCTATTGAAAGGTGTGACCAAATGACGCTATTGAGAGATGTGACCTAATGACGCTTTTGAGAGATGTGACCAAATGACGCTATTGAGAGATATGACCAAATGACGCTATTGAGAGATGTGACCTAATGACCCTTTTGAGAGATGTGACCAAATGATGCTATACATATATTTGACCAAATGACGCTAATGAGAGATGTGACCAAATGATGCTATTATGAGATGTGACCAAAAGACGCTATTAAGAGATGTGACCAAATGATGCTATTGAGAGGTGTGACCAAATGAAGCTATACATAGATGTGACCAAATGTGACACGGCCAAGCTTCGGAGAAATCTTAGAGTTTTAAAACTTCCCGAAAATAAACAATGGTTTTAAATTCTGATGCCTTAGTGACTTTTTTGGTTTAAGATGGTAAGTCAGATATCTAAATATTCATATAGAGTATAAGACAGTCAGTTATCTAGATAACCTTATATAGTATGAGAAAGTCGGATATCTAAATATTCATATATAGTATAAGAAAGTCGGTTATCTAGATAACCATATATAGTATGACTAAGTCGGATATCTAAATAGTCATATATAGTATGAGAAAGTTGGATATCTAGATAAGCATTTAGTGTGTAGGAAAGACAGATATCTAGATAGCAATATATTGTATCGAAAATTTAGATAACTAGATCTCCATGTAAAGCGTTGTTGGGAGCTGGGATAACATTTTTGTACGAATGCCACCTTTAAGTGGGTTGGGTGTGTGTGTGGGGTGGGGAGGGGTTGGGTGTGTGTGTGGGGTGGGGAGGGAGGTGCGCTATAAACAATGAAATCAGTTTGTTCCTAATCCAGGGTCACGTCAACGAAAATATCAATATTTCATCAACCATTTTAAAATTACGTAACCGTGAGTCAAAACATCCCTGGGCATTCTGTTACTAATCAACTTTAGTGTCACAGTCGACCCTTTCCCTGTGCAGTCTGCTGTCTCCTGAAACTCGTTCATTGACATCTACTGATTACACCATTGATTATGTTAGTCACCAGAGACTGGCTCCGTCCTTGAGGCATGGACTGAAAAGTCAGAGGTTGAAGGTAATAGTCAAACGTGTCAGTAGTATGGCTTCCTTTAAGCAATAAATGTGAAGGTCACATACGTACGGAATGTTTGGAACGTTAAATACAGAATGATTATAAAAAAGGTGACATGACATTCACGTGTCCTCTCTTTCTATTCCGAGCTTCCGCAGACCTTGCTCTGCTAATTTCCTCCCGTGACGTCCCGCCACCTCAGTTGTGCTACTGTAGCCTGAACGGCACGGTCTAAACTGATCGATCTGACGATGGTCTGTTTTATACATGCAGATCCCTCAAGTACTGATATCGTGGGTACAGGTTCTTCAATAAATGCAATTATAACTTGCTTTATAATGAATTAAATGACGCCCCAATTAGTGTCTCTGCATCACATACACCGACTTTTCAGTTCATCGTTGTTATACGACGCAATCTATACATGTATCCGCTGTCCGAATCTAAGGAACTAAATATTCGCCATTTACCCATCTTGCACTGGTCATAAGACTATGTTACATTGACCATAAACATATCCTATATCGGCCATCAATCAATAGTATTTTGGCCATAAACCAATTTTATATTGGCAATAAACCTATCTTATATTGGCCATAAAATATCTTATATTGGCTATAAGCCTATAATACATTGGCCATAATTTATCTTATACTGGCCATAAAGCTATATTATATTGGCCATAAACCTGTCTTATATTGGCCATCAACATATCTTATGTTTGCCATTGACGTATCTGCTATCTCTATTTAGCCATTTACCTATCTTATATCTGCCATTGATTCCTTCATACTGGCCATCTCATAGCTTTAAATTTTACATGAATCTAAATATTGACCTTGAACGGGTTGGACTAAAGGTTTATATGGACCTGGCCACCACACACAAATTGAGATTCAAAATGTATAATGCATTGTCTACAGATATCGATGATTTGTTCAAGTATGCCTGGGCCCTTGGGCCCTGTGCACATCAGCAAAGGGTCCATGGATACCACGGCTCTGGTTATCGACTTCTTTGACCTTTGCCCATCTGATCCATTCCAAATTTCAGCGTGGTTCGACCTTGGCCTTATCAGTTGGTCAGTGACCTCAATTTATGGCCAGATTCCCACCCGCACTTGGGATCGCTTCCTTCACAGTACTAAAAACCAAAACTAAAAACTTCCTGACGCTAATCCCCGTCCGGTGTCGCCGGCACGGCAGAAATTTCTCACATTGACCAACCGAGTGCCGGAACACGTCCCGTCCAGCGCTGCCCGGGAGACCACTTCTAACGCCCGGGTCAGACGGTCCAGACAACTCGGACACAGCAATTACACCACGGGCCCCTCGGATAAGTCTCCAGGCCGCTTGACCAGTACTCTGAGATTTCCACAAAGCTTGGCCATGTCAACACTGGTTCTCTTCCATGCCAACAATGGTTAGCGCGTATTAAATGGAACAGATCGGGTCGTAGCTTCGCTAAGACGCTTTGATTTCCGGTTATTGACCACTACTTGATTACAAACAAGGTGGGGGGAGTTACGACAACAAATGAGCCTCCAGTTTCGAATATGGCCCCAAAATCTGGTTTTCTAGTAAATCCCGATTCGCTGGTTCCTTCTCCTTGATAAAATTGCATCAAAATCCTTTCTTTCAATACTCTTAAATTCAATGGTAAAGGGGAAATAAATATTCGCATAGTTGTATTTTTTCGCCTACGCCTGTAACAAATCAACAGTTATAAACCAGACAAGCCTGCCTTCTCTTGTAACAAGTCAACAGTTATAAACTAGCCAAGCCTGGCCTCTCTTGCAACAAGTCTAAGGTTATAAACCAGACAAGCCTGCCTCCTCTTGTAACAAAAGTCAACACAAGATAAGCTTCAGCTCCGTCAGACAATCTCAGCCTAGATCAGGGGTCGGCAACCTTCGGCTCACAAACGGCATGCGGCTCTTTTGATGTCCGGATGCGGTTCTCCAGTTCCATGCGCAAATATTAATAATTATATTGAAAAAAAAATGTTAGTGGCTCTTTAAAAGCTGGGAAATTTTGTAAATTGTAACTTTTGGCTCTTCCGTCTCAAAAGGTTGCCGACCCCTGGTCTAGATATCCATTTACAAAGCCTATGTAAGCCTAGATATCCGTCTATAAAGGCAATATTTGCCTAGATATCCATCTACAAAGGCTATGTAAGCCTAGATATCCTTGTATAGAGGCAATGTTAGCCTAGATATCCGCCTACAAAGGTTTACGTTAGCCTATATTCCAACCAGGGCCAAAGTTCCCCAAACAGCTACTACAAATATCCACTCGTCTATTTCAAGTCCAACCGACGGCGGACCAACAGACAGAGGGGTCATGAGACAAATATAAAATAAACGGTAGGGGCCTGGTGGAAGCACGTCGCATGGAACGATTGAAAACATTGGACTGAGACGTCAACTAACTGACGTCAAATATCAGTGGGAATTAACTCTCGAGTACAGAATGGTTAGCCAAAAATAGACATTTGTTCACAATCTATTTGATCCAACAGAAAAGTGATGCATTCATTGAGAAACTTTCATTAAGCCAGCACAGTATTTATTCTCTTACATAATATAAATATTTATACTCATAAGGTAGATTTCTGAGGGGAATTTTTTCCAATAATCAAATTATTCCCTACTTTCCTTTCGCAGATTTTAATTTTATTTTTGTGTTTTTTTGTGTTTTTTTTTTTTTTTTGGTTTTTTTTTTTTTTTGGATTTGGACCAAACCAATTTTTTTACAATCATTAAATCAAATGTTTGTATACTGTGAATAGTCTTGGCAATAACTTTTATTTAAAAAATGTCCGATTTAAATATCAGTTTACTTTTGTCTGTTTGAAGAGTTGGAGTCAAGGATCTCTGTCTGATAAGAAGAAATGAAGACGAGTTAGATGGCTATCTAATTTTATAGCTAAATAATCCAGAGGAATAGGATTGATGTCAGTTAGCATACAAAATTCGAAAAAGAAAGCCTTACTCAGTGTTGCGATAAGTTATTGATTTCAACAAAATCTTTGGATTGGAGTGAGGATGGGAGGCAAACGACATTGAAGCACATAGCGATTCAAAATAAATCAAACAAAACTTGAAAACTACCCAGAAACCTGTTTTTTTTTTTTTAAACAAAATAATTGTCCGTCACTTGAAGGGTCATCCTGAACATAACAATTGAACAGCCTTGCAGTTAAATCATTTGTGACAGCCTTGTATAACCAGGGAACACAAAACTTTAATGCACCGTGTGAGAACGACGAATTTATACTACCGCACCGGAACGTGGGTTGATTCCTCGAACAGCTATAGAAGCACGGCTAGGCAGTAACAAGGCAGCATGACGCTTGACCTTTGTTGTGCTTCTCAAAAGTACTTCTAGCACGATCTTTATCACTCTGAGAGATCTAAGAAACAGGGATTAAAATGATACCCCAAAAAATCGCTTGCCAAGAAAGCTGGCCGTCACACGTTGACCATTGATCGCAGTTGGGACATGCGGGGAATGAGAAGAATATTATGCGATGAAAACAAGCGTTGCGTGGCAAGACTTCGCCTAAAAGAGAATAGCTAGGCATTTGTTCGGAGTTAAGCTACAGTCTTCTTTTTTAGAAGAAATGCCGTAAAACTCTTGAATAGCTCTTGCTATGACGTGGACAACTCTTGCCATGAAGTGGGCAACTCTTGCGATGAAGTGGGAAACTCTTGTCATTAAGTGGGCAACTTTTGTAGGTAAGTAGGCATCACTTGTCTGGAGTTGGTTAACATCTATTGCCATGAGGTTGGTAACTTTTGTCACGAAGTTAACAACTCTTGTCACGAAGTTAACAACTCTTGTCATGAAGTGGAAAACTCTTGTCACGAAGTTAACAACTCTTGTCACGAAGTTAACAACTCTTGTCATGAAGTGGAAAACTCTTGTCACGAAGTTAACAACTCTTGTCATGAAGTGGACAACTCTTGTCATGAAGTGGACACCTCTAGTCATGAAACGGAAAACTCTTGTCATGAAGTGGGACCTCTTGTCATTAAGTGGGACCTCTTGTCATTAAGTGGACAACTTTTTACATGAAGTGGACAACTCTTTGCATTAAGTGGGACCTCTTGTCATTAAGTGGAAATTGGCGAGAAGTTAATCTATCTATATATCTAATTCGCCAGGAAACTAGGTCAAACACCAAGATGATCACCACGCGGGCTATATATAGATACGCCACAGCAAGCAAGCAAGACAAGACGCAGGCAAACTCTCCCCTCCCCTTTTCCTTGCCTGCTGCCCATCGTTGGTCTCGAGACATGCCCTCCTGCACCACCC
The DNA here is from genome assembly GCA_964033795.1 of Lymnaea stagnalis. Lineage (NCBI taxonomy): Eukaryota > Metazoa > Mollusca > Gastropoda > Lymnaeidae > Lymnaea > Lymnaea stagnalis. The sequence continues at coordinate 847,046 of CAXITT010000192.1, read as the reverse complement.
TGGCTTGCCAGCCAGCTCGCGGCGTCTGCTAAACCATGGGTCGACCTATTATGAGAAGGAAAAAAAAGGGGGGGGGAGGGGGTGTAGCATCTGCGGCATTTTTAAATGTGCGCAACTTGAGTTCACGTTTTTGTCAAGTAACTTTAGTAGATGGGAAGTTCATGCATTGCTACCGCCAATGTTTGGCGGGCTACATCTAGTATACTATAATGTTATGAGAGTTCTTTAAGCCTTATCTAATCTCTTGACCAAAAGATTCACACAGATTATGTACAATGTACTAACGTAATGAAGATGTACAATTTATTACCGTACAGACGATTCACACTTGAGCTGCGTATAGTTGATGTACACTTTAGTGGAATACAGATGATGTACAATTTAGTAGAGGATACAAAAGGAACTTTAATTTGTCTAATTATTTAATGTCATAAAGTAATATAGAAATAAACACATTTAAAAGTATCTGCCTTGGAAATTCATCAGTGGTGTGTAACAATGGCATCAGTGGTGTGTAACATGACATCAGTGGTGTGTAACAATGGCATCAGTGGTGTGTAACAATGGCATCAGTGGTGTGTAACATGACATCAGTGGTGTGTAACAATGGCATCAGTGGTGTGTAACAATGGCATCAGTGGTGTGTAACAATGGCATCAGTGGTGTGTAACATGACATCAGTGGTGTGTAAAAAAGGCATCAGTGGTGTGTAACATGACATCAGTGGTGTGTAACAATGGCATAGGTGGTGTGTAAAAATGGCATCAGTGGTGTGTAACAATGGCATCAGTGGTGTGTAAAAATGGCATCAGTAGTGTGTAACAATGACATCAGTGGTATGTAACAACGACATCAGTGGTGTGTAACAATGGCATCAGTGGTGTGTAACAATGACATCAGTGGTGTGTAACAATGGCATCAGTGGTGTGTAAAAATGACATCAGTGGTGTGTAAAAATGGTATAAGTGGTGTATAACATGTCATCAGTGGTGTGTAGCAATTACATCAGTGGTGTGAAACAATGGCATCAGTGGTGTGTAACAATGACATCAGTGGTGTGTAACAATGACATCAGTGGTGTGTAACAATGACATCAGTGGTGTGTAACAATGACATCAGTGGTGTGTAAAAATGGCATCAGTGGTGTGTAACAATGGCATCAGTGGTGTGTAAAAATGGCATAAGTGGTGTATAAAAATGACATCAGTGGTGTGTAACAATGGCATCAGTGGTGTGTAACAATGACATCAGTGGTGTGTAACAATGACATCAGTGGTGTGTAAAAATGACATCAGTGGTGTATAACAATGACACCAGTGGTGTGTAGCAATTATATCACTTGTGTGAAACAATGGCATCAGTGGTGTGTAACAATGACATCAGTGGTGTGTAACAATGACATCAGTGGTGTGTAAAAATGACATTAATGTTGTAAAACAATGCCATCAGTGGAGTATAAAATTCATTTACATTTAATTACCTAAATCTGAGTTAAGTTAAGGAAGACTATGTTAGATCGCATCGTAAATGTCGATAGAGTTGCGTTACAGGTAACGTGAACAAAGTCATTTGCAATTAAGCGGATGAACGAGACATCGACAAGAAGCGGGCACCACTTTCAATACCAACAAGACATCTGGTGAGAGAGTAAACAAGAATTTACAAGACGTGGACACCATTTTCAGTAGCAACAAGAAGTTTGGTCAGAGAGTGAACAAGAATTTAAAAGAAGTGGACACCACTTTCAATAGCAAAAAGACGTCTGGTCAGAGAGTAAACAAGAATTTACAAGAAGTGGAAACCATTTTCAGTAGCAACAAGAAGTTTGGTCAGTTAGTAAACAAGAATTTACAAGAAGTGGATACCACTTTCAATTGCAACAAGACGTCTGGTCAGAAAATAGACAAGATTTTACAAGGATTGGACGCCACTTTCAAACGCAACAATAGGTCTGGTCAGAGAGTAAACAAGAATTTAAAAGGAGTGGACACCACTTTCAATAGCAACAAGACGTCTGGTCAGAGAGTAAACAAGAATTTACAAGAAGTGGGCACCATTTTTAGTAGCAACAAGACGCCTGGTCAGAGAGTAGACAAGAATTTACAAGAAGTGGACGCCACTTTCAATTGCAACAAGATCTCTGGTCAGAGAGTAGACAAGAATTTACAAGAAGTGGACGCCACTTTCAATAGCAACAAGATCTCTGGTCAGAGAGTAGACAAGAATTTACAAGGAGTGGACGCCACTTTCAGTAGCAACAAGACGTCTGGTCAGAGAGAAAACATCCCGGTCAAAAATCAGAAAAGGCGGAAGTGAATTAATTAAATGTCACATTTTCACAAATGTCCTTGCATCTCAAGCACCGTCTGTGTTGTTACATTGAGACATCAATGTGTTTCTGTCATCTCTGGCGTTTAAGTGGAGATCTTTTTGACCCGGAAGCACTCTTTCGGCGTGATATGAAATGTTTACTGGGATTGATAACCCCGGAAACACTTTTTCAGAACAGAGTTTGATTTCGATACCGGAAGTGGGTGCTCTTTAACGTCGTTAAAATATGCAGGAATTTAAAAAAAAAAACTGTTTGACACGACCAGTCATGTTTTAAACAGGAGATGTGGATTTTGCGGCATAGGAAAATATTCCGCCAAATTATCAACTGCCCAAGTCATTTAAATTTACTCGAGCGAGATATTCGTAAGTTTGTCTCTTATTTTATTTTTTTTATGTTTTTGAAACAATTAACCAAATGTAACCAATCCAAATTTGACAATGAAATTGTTTTAATGTCAACAAAAGTCCTTATATTATTCATTAGTAAATGGTTTTGTCATATAGGAGATAATCATTTGTGACTGACCTGGTAAAATATATGACATATAACCAGAGGTGTAAGTCAAATTCAGTGGTCGACCTTGAACTTCGGAGAAGTGAACGTCACCAAGTGCGTTTCATTAAATGGGTTCTCTCCCCTTGGTAGCTGTTCCACGCATGACTTACTCGGGGACACTCGCGGTTGTGCCTACCGTCAAATGTCGGGATGACGCACGAGGACATCGCTGGGGTCAACCGGAAGTTCAATCAAAAGTGAGTGGTGGAGATGATCGATGAATGCAATAAATATCTTTACTGACAGGTCACAGTGACAGCCGGGATATTCAGTGTTGAGAAAACAGGTCACAGTGACAGCCGGGATATTCAGTGTTGAGAAAACAGGTCACCGTGACAGCCGGGATATTCAGTGTTTAGAAACAGGTCACAGCGACAGCCGGGATGGTCAGTGTTGAGAAAACAGGTCTTCGCAATAAAACTAACACAATCGACCAAAAGTAATTAAAAACTAAGACATGCTCCATGTAACTATAAGGAATACTCCATGTATTTACAAGGCATACTCCATGTATCTATAAGGCATATTCCATGTATCTACAAGGCATACTCCATGTATCTATAAAGCATACTCCATGTATCTACTAGGCATACTCCATGTATCTACAAGGCATACTCCATGTATCTATAAGGCATACTCTATGTATCTACAAGGCATACTCCATTTATCTACAAGGCATACTCCATGTAACTACAAGGCATACTCCATGTATCTACAAGGAATACGCCATGTAACTATAAGGCATACTCCATGTATCTACAAGGCATACTCCATGTATCTACAAGGCATACTCCATGTATCGACAAGGCATACTCCATGTATCTACAAGGCATACTCCATGTATCGACAAGGCATACTCCATGTATCTACAAGGCATACTCCATGTATCTACAAGGTATCTCCATGTATCTACAAGGCATACTCCATGTATCTACAAGGCATATTGCATGTAACTACAACGCGTACACTAATGTTGATTAATACAAATATTGACAGAACTTTGAAAAAAAAAAACAATATTGACAGACCAGTGTAAAATAAAAACCAATATTGACAGATCAGTGAGAAACACTAATATTAACAGGCCAATGATACAAATAGTATTTCAACTGCAGGTAATTTAAAACAACTATTGAAAAGAACAGCTCGTTTACCCTGTCAACAGTAAATATTAGGACATCAAATGTAAATATCTGCAATGCGCCTGAGCCTCACGGGGGCATTCATTAAAGGGACAATTTCAACGTTGACATTATTAAAATGTTTGCCAGTTTGTACACTAATCATTATACAGTATCTTCATTTCTGTTTTTAATTAGAAAACCACTCATTTGGCCCGAGCTCTCCTTACCAGAGGCGTAGCGAGGGGGGCAGGGAGGGACAGATGTCCCCGGGCGCAAGCTAGTTAGGGGCGCCAAAGTCTGCTTTGATATTATATTATTGGTAAAAATAATGGGTTTGAGAGTTAAAAAAAAGAAAAGGGGGCGCTCTAAAATGGATCTTGTGCCCGGGCGCGAATCTTGTCCCCGGGCGCCAAACACCCTCGCTACGCCTCTGATCCTTACTAATGTGGTTATGAGTAGTGTTTTTATTCCCTAAGTGTTAGCCGCAGTAGGATTATGCTCCAGGTTGTTCTATCAACCCCGTTGTTTGACCAAGCAGAGGCCGGACAACCAGATCAACCCGGAGTAAGTCTTTGTAAATCATTCATAAAAATTTCGCTTTTGTTCTTGTGTTTCCTTGTGACGGCGAAATCTTCGGGAGGCTCGTTGACCAACTTCCCGTCATCCTATCGAGCTGAAACTTGGGCAGCTAGACTTGTAACCAATGACAACACATTCTATCAAATTTTTAACCCAGCCCACACCCCAAAATCCCGAAAAGCAGTTTTTGTGTCCTGTTTTTAAGGAGAGGATGTATGAAATATGATGTGTTGAACGGGTGCGTGTTTTGGTGTGGAGATTAATTCTGCAGCTGTTACGATGTGCTTTGTATTTGGGACGTTTTTGGGTTTAAATACCGTATTTATCGGACACACCGACGTATAACACACACCGCATATAACACGCACCTCATTTTAAGATGGAAATTTCAGAAAAAAACAACTTACCATTATATCGGCGTATAACACGCACACATCATTTACCCCCTATTTTCAGGGAGAAAAAGTGAGTGTTATACGACGATAAATACGGTATATCAATTAGCTTTTAAATGCACTAAGTTTGATAAAAACCATTCCCATACAAAAAAATCGGTTGTTCAAATCATATAAATGATAAATCACTTTCAATTACATAAATGCAAACAAAAATGCATATAAAGGATTTATTGAAAACAAACTTTTTTCGGGATTACTTAATTAGACGCAAGTTGTAAGAGTAGCTACTGGCTGCTTGTCTGCATAGGAAACAGTGATTTTAAATGACGTTCTGTGTTTCATACGTTAGGGCATGGGTCTCAAACTCGCGGCACGCGGGCCATTTGCGGCTGTTCTTATTGACATTAAACAGGAGCTGGATGTACTCAACAAGAAGTTACAAGACCAGGGGGTAGCTTGTCAGTGTTGCCTATGACAGTATCAGGGCATTCTGCACAAAACTTGTTATGGTTCTTGGTGATCGGCAATTTCCAAACATAAAAAGTACTCATGGACTAGGCCACACCATTTGGTAGTAATGTAGTGATGCCATTACAAATCTACGGCAAGAATTCGATTACATGTTATTAGACTTCAAAACACACAGAAACACTTTTCAACTTTTTGCTCACCCTTTCTTCTTTAATGTGGAAGATGCTCCCCTCCCCCCCACCATTTTTTGCCCTTATAATGGAGCTGATTGATCTTCCGTGCAATTCTAACTTCAGGGAGGTGAATGGAAAAACCGACAAGCACGGACAATTTATGAGAGCATTGCCCTCCACCTTCCCTGAGATTTCTAGGCTGTTCAAGCAGACCATGTGCCTCTTTGGGATTACCTAACTGTGTGAAAAAATCTTAGTCACTATGAACTCTCTCAAAGTCAAAGTTCAGGGCCACACTTACTGATAAGCATCTTCAAGCTATACTGAGGGTCTCAGTTGCTTCCTCACTCAAGCCAAATGTTGCTAAGCTGTGTAAGAAGAAGCAATGTCACTTCTCTGGCAACAATGAGTAGGAGGAAAACAGTGAAGCCTAGTTCTTGAGAATCCTTAATGTTTGTATTTGATATTAATAAAAGTTGAGCACATTGCAACAGTTGTATTTTATTGAATTTTTAATCACTTTTTTTTTGCGGAATACTTGATTCGGCCCAGTCTCACTCAGACTGCACCTCGCGCGAACCCCGGATGATTTGAGTTTGAGACCCTTTCGTTAGGGCAAGACGCTTTTCGGAAAGTTCAGGATTTTTTTATTTTTTTTTTTTGTTCCTCTCGCAGATCAAAATACTCTGAATGATATTGAACAGAAGTCTAGGTTGTGTTGACCAACGTGCCTTAAATTATCACGCAATTTGCTAACAAAGAGAAGGGAGAAACATTCTGTTATTTCAATTGATCACCATGGCCTCCCCCAGAGACTGATTACATTATCATCCTACAACCATTAGTGAGAAAAAATTACAATTTGCTATCAACTACATGGGACAGCTCCTGCTCAAAAGGATTTTAATCCCATCTCGTGTCCCAGGGGAAGTAACCGACACTTTCAAATTCTCTCGTGTGAAGATTTGTTTCGTAGATTCAAATTCGATGTCAAGGTCACTGAAGGAAAACTCCATTTTATTAAATAAAACCTATTTTGAGCACACACACACACACACACAATGAGTGATGGTGGGTCTGAGGTCCATTAAATCATCGTGCCTAAGCAATTCATATGATGCTTTTTAAATTAAGATTCAAGTCATCAAGACGACACGTGCGTAAACATTTGTTGCTGTTTCTAGAGATTGAGTCATCTACCATCTTGTAGTTGTGCAAAGATGGCGTTCACCAACACTTTGTGTTGCATCCATCACTACCATAAGTGAGTCTGAACCCTTGTATGCTGTTCACATCACTAACTAACACCTAGTGAGGATGAACCACTTGATGTAGTATCCATCACTACCATTGGTGAGACTGAACCATTTAAATTCCATTACTTGTGGTAAACCTGTTTCTCCCTCAGAGTTTATTAATGTTAATTTAAGGCTTTATATCGATGTGATCCCATGTTAACCATGTCCTAGTAAAATGTCTAACTTTTCTACCACATCATCACGTGTCAAATGTCCTCTCTGAGATTTTAACGTGTTCAAACGCCAACTTATTTATTAAAACACTTCGAAGAGTCAAGTCAATACGACTCTTGGGAAATTAAGTCTTAATTGAATAATTTCAAACCCCCAAAGTTTATCTCCAGCGGCAGCTAAACCTGGCAATAGCTTCCCATTACTTTAAAATATTAACTTTCTTTTATAACCCGGGAATAGCCTCACATATCATCAAAACATTAACTTTTCTTTTTATCAATAAAAGTGCTCATTATTTTCATTTGTCGCCGCATCATTGCCAAGCGATAACAAAATAACAAATAGCATTTATGTCGAAAATCATGTAATCAATAAATAAAAACATGGTGATGAGCTGACAATTTAGCTTTTATTTAAAATTACAATCCTGACAAATCTGGTTAGATTTTACCGCTATTTATAGCTTATCACCCGTCTAACGATAAACCATGTCAGTGGAATGACAAAAATTGTGTGATTTTATTTTAAAAAATGATACATTATGGTCAGACTTGGAGATAGAAGGTGTTTCAATTAGTCTATTGCATTTTTTTAAAAAGACATGCAAATTATTTCATTTTCAAAATATATAGAATCACAAATAATAATCCTCTGGGTATGTATGAGTCGTTTTAACGCTGTGTTCAAGAGGCGAGCAAGATGAAATTCACAGAAGTGCGAACTAACTGGAATTCTGATAAAGTGAGTTACTTGAATCCATATTTTGTCAAGTAACTTTGGTAGTCAGGAAGTTCACGCATTGCGGCCACCATTGTTTGGGGGATTATTTCTCTCCTTGTCTTAGTTGGAAAGACTTTTGCCCGTGATGCCCTTAAACGATTGCAGAGTGTGGCGAACCGCATCTACCCAGAGTCTCAGTGTGGCTTCCGGAGTGGGCGCTCAACAATAGACATGATATTCTCGTTACGCCAAAAGCAGGAGAAATGTCGTGAACAGCATATGCCACTTTGTATTGCTTTCATAGACCTGACAAAGGCATTTGATTTGGTAAAGAATAGGTTGTCCCCCACGACAGCTCACAATCATGCAGTCATTTCACAAAAACAGCACGATAACTTTCAATGGCACTGTCTCTGAGTCATTCCAGTCAACAGCGGAGTAAAACAGGGTTGTGTACTGGCACGATTGCTCTTTTCAATTTTCTTCTCGATGCTTCTTCAATTTATCTTCGGGGACTGTGAAGATGGAGTGTACGTCTATACCAGATCTGATGGTAGGTTGTTCAATATCGCCCGTCTACGTGCAAAGAACAAAGTAAAAAAGGTGCTGATTCGTGAACGGCTGTTCGCTGACGATGCCACCTTAACATCTCACACAGATGGAGGTCTTCATGGACTGGTTAATTGTCTTTCACACGCTTGTAAAGAGCTTGGACTTTCGATTAGTCTACAGAAAACTCATGTAATGATGCAAGATGGACCGTCCCCTCCAATCATATCTATTGAGGGGCATAATCTTTCGGTTGTTGAACTTTACAAATACCTTGGATCCAATATTTCTAGTTCTCTCTCCCTCGATGAAGAGATAAACATCAGGATTGCAAAAGCCGCAGCAATTATGGCTAAACTGAATAAGCGGGTGTGGAATAATCTCAATCTAACTAATAAAACAAAACAAAAAGTGTCTATCAGGCATGAGTGGTTAGTACGCTCTTATATGGTAGCGAAGTGTGGACCACATATACCAGTCAGGAGCGGAAACTCAAACAGCTTCCACCAAAGATGTCTGCGTCGCATTTTACATATATTCGATGGCAGGACAAGGTGCCTAACATGGAAGTCTTGGAAGTCTTGGAACGTGCACACATGCTTAGGATATTTTCCTTTCTTAACAAGAGGCGCCTTCGATGGTTAGGCCACGTAAGGAGAATGGAGGAAGGCCGTATCCCAAAGATGCTGCTGCATGGAGAGTTGGCAGAAGGGACACGACTTATTGGACGGCCACGCCGGAGATTTATGGACGTTTGCAAAAGGAGCATGAGGGAAGCCGATATTGAAGACAACGAATGTGAGCTCATTGCCAACTGGCGAACAGCAGTGTATGAAGAAGTAAAAAAAGGCAGAAGATACGCGAAAAGAGGCAACAAAAAGAACAATAATGAAGTCAAGATCTTACCAGGAATCAATAGTCTCCTGCAAGAAATGCAGTCGAGCTTGTCATTCTAGGATCGGCCTGGTGAACGAGTCGTCGAAGTGTAAGACTATATTATAGCTACTCCATTGTCTCTCGAAGACGGAAGGATGCCATATCGATATATAAATACTAGAACTATATATATGGATATTATAACAAGAGAACTTTTTTAAATACACGTCACCAACAACACGTTGTCTTTAAATTGTGAGATGCATTTTGATTGTCATCCGCCCCTTATATACCTGTCGGCCAGAAAAGAATCGTGTCTTTCTTTCAAGTTTCCCTAAGCGCTAACATTTTCCATTGTGTTAATTTCCGCAAGTCATTAAACGAAATACGATCCTAGATGGACGTGGGACTCTTGAGCCCTTAAAACAAGGCGTTAACCCCCCCCCCCCC
>CAXITT010000192.1:816511-828789 GCA_964033795.1 Lymnaea stagnalis | reverse complement strand
CCACACACCCCACCCACAAACCCCACCCACAAACCCCACCCACAAACCCCACCCACAAACCCCACCCACAAAGCCCACCCACAAACCCCACCCACAAACCCCACCCACAAGGTCCACCCACAAACCCCACCCCCAATCCCCACTCACAAACCCCACCCACAAACCCCATCCACAAAACACAACCTTTTTTCCAGATTTTCTTTTTTCTTTTTTATTTGAACATAAATCCAATCTGCGTAGATCCGATACCAATTTAGCTGCTTAGATCCGATACCAACTTAGCTGCATAGATCCCATACCAACTTATTTGCTTAGATCCGATACCAACTGAGCTGCTTAGATCCGATACCAACTTAGCTGCTTAGATCCGATACCAACTTAGCTGCTATTATTTTCAACATGGTTGCAGTAATACTCAAATTGGCTGCTGTAAGTTTCATCTTGGCTCCTGTACGTTTCAACTTGGCTGTTGTAAGTTTCAACTTGAGGCTGCAGTAATTTTCAACTTGGCTGCTGTAAATTTCAACTTGGGGCTGCAGTAATTTTCAACTTGGCTGTTGTAAGTTTAAAATTAGGGCTGCAATAATGTTTAACTTGGCTGCTGTAAGTCTCAACTTGGATGCAGTAATTTTCAACTTGGCTGTCGTAATTTTCAACTTGCCTGTGTAAGTTTCAACTTGGGGCTGCAGTAGTTTTCAACTTGGCTGCTGTTATTTTTATTTTGGCTGCTATAATTTTAACCCCGGACGAACTGTTGATTTATCGCACATATGTGTCTTGAGTTCCTCAGCAGAAAGCTCTATGGCTGATGAGGATACTGGGATTAATTGGGACAGATGGGGATTGCAGGGCTCAATTTTTCTGATGAGGATGACAGGAGACAACGGTGGGAGGTGAGAATTTGTTGTACACTCCAAAACAAGGACTTAATTATCACTATTTATATTAACCAACAAAGGACGCTGTCATGTGCACTCTACACATTCGCTATTTACAATCTAAGTATGTTCTTTATATTCTATCAATGCCAAAAATAGTTATTTATATTCGACAAAGGTATATATTATAGACTAACAGAAAGAACTCTCTCCCAACAGATCTTTTAGTGACATTGGTATGAGTTATTGAGGTCAGGACAGGATCTATTCCCCCCCCCTACCCCGAGGACGTTATGCTAGTATTGACAGTATTCTTTACCAGTGCCACAAATAGAATATCTCGTATATATTTTTCTTCTGGTGTGTCCTTCCCCCTACTCAACATGCTTTATATCAATATTACTGAGGGGGAAAAGGCGTTGACGCAGCGATTCTCCAGCGAGACGATTGAACTCAGGCACATAGTTTTTCGTTTCTTTTTTAGTGGAATGTGACTTTTTTTATTAATAACTCAAGAGCCACGGGTATGGTGTAGGACTGTCTGTAGGACTATTGTTTAAAGGCCCGTAGATATGGTGTAGGACTGTCTGTAGGACTATTGTTTAAAGGCCCGTAGATAGGGTGTAGGACTGACTTTAGGCCTATTATTTAAAGGCCCATAGATAGGGTGTAGGACTGTCTGTAGGACTATTATTTAAAGGCCCATAGATAGGGTGTAGGACTGTCTGTAGGACTATTGTTTAAAGGCCCATAGATAGGGTGTAGGACTGTCTGTAGGACTATTATTTAAAGGCCCATAGATAGGGTGTAGGACTGTCTGTAGGACTATTGTTTAAAGGCCCATAGATAAGGTGTAGGACTGTCTGTAGGACTATTATTTAAAGGCCCGTAGATAGGGTGTAGGACTGTCTGTAGGACTATTGTTTAAAGGCCCGTAGATAGGGTGTAGGACTGTCTGTAGGACTATTGTTTAAAGGTCCGTAGATAGGGTGTAGGACTGACTTTAGGCCTATTGTTTAAGGACCGACAGGTAGGGTGAAGAGATGTCTGTAGGCCTATTGTTTAAAGGCCGGAAGATAGCGTGTAGGTATGTACGTAGGCCTAATGCTTAAAGGCTGACAGGCATATATTAGAGAAACAATTTTTTTTCTCAAATACCCGACCCGGATGAAAAAAAATCCTTGCACCCGGTTAAGCCTTATTATGAATTAATGTAATCACCTTTAGGAGTCATGTGTGTCCCCTCTTTGGCCAGCTACGCCCCTTTTTATCTCCCCAGCTTACAGAACCACAGCCCTCTCAGCTTACAGACCCACAGCCCTCTCAGCTTACAGACCCACAGCCCTCTCAGCGTACAGACCCACAGCCCTCTCAAACACTTCTCCACGCAGCTCTTCACACTAATTGAGTAATATCCGCAAAGTTCAATAGCCTCCCCCCCCATGCTCATTTTCGCCACCCACACCACACACCTTTCTTTACCTACACACGTAGGAAAGTCCGTAGACCGCCAGCCACAGGGAATAATTTAATTTTTTTGTCCAATTGCATTTCTACAGCTTTCTAACGACGTGCATGGCCACTGAAGTATCGAATTTTCGAACGCAGCGATCATCTATCTCCTCGCCTATTGTGGTATCGATTATGTGAGGGCTGTGATTACAGCGACGTCCGATTCGAGGAGTCCTTAAATAACATGAAGCAATCACGTGACTGCCAATATGTAATTACCGGACACCTCTAGGGACAACCCTGGCCAGATTTTTTGGAGAGGATATTTCTTTTTTTTATTTCTTTTTTTTTTTTTATGATCGGAAAAATATCTAGATTTATCGGACCTGGTGTATATGTGTGTGTCAAAGTGTAGATAGCAAAGGGGGGATAATTGAGATATGTCCAAGGATCAACCCCGGAATTTTTATGGCTTGAAAAATCTCTGAAAATATCTTGAAGATGTCGTGAAAATGTAGACGTGGGGGAAAAAAATGAAAGTTAATGAGAGAAACCATATGCTGGAACAAAGCGATTATTTTCTCGGGGGCAGACTCTAATCAGATCAGACTTTTAAGTAGATCCAATCAATCTTTTTAAAAAAAAAAGTTATAACCGTATCAGGAATGAAGGAATAAAAATAGAGCTACTTATACATTAACCGTTATTTGCACTTTTTTTATCACAGCATTTATTAAAATGTCAATGATCTTGCCATAAAATAATAAGGATCTTGTCATAAAATGTCAACGAGCTTTTACAAAAAAATGACAACGATCTTATCATACAATTTACAATGGTCTTGTCATTAAAAAATACAATAACCTCGTCATTATTTTGTAAATACTCTAGTCACAACTTCTCAATTATAACCCATAAGCGTTCATCTCCTGGTCATACACTGACCATAACGTATTCATAAACAGGCAATACTCTATAAAAAAACAAACTGACAAAAAGGCACAACCTTGACTCATTCCCTGTTCTGTCATTAAGGGTGCCAGCGAGTTTCTTTTTCCAGCGCGGATTAACCAGTCACCATCTCAATCCCATATTTGTCAAGACTGCAGATGTAGACGATTTACAACACAAGAATGCATTTAAACAACTGTGAGCTCAATCATTTAATCTTTTAAGTCACCGCATCTGGTCCAAAATTTTCAACCCCCAACTCTCTGGTGGAAAAAAAAATTTGGTGGCGACCCTGCAGCCCACTAATCCATAGTTGGATACGACGCTGATGAAGGTAAGAAATGGGGATGGGGTTGGGGTGGCACTGTGGGGACCCAGGGGTGGCAAAGCAAATGTCTGAGACTTGACGCCACAGACAGAGCTCGCCGACTCCCCGGGGGGTCCATGCATTGGGGGGGGGGGGGCGCCACTGTCATCTCATGACGACTATGAGATTAACCCGTCACACCGTGCTGTCTCTCTGGGTGTGTATGTGTGTCGGTTAGATCCGTCCGTCTACGTGTGTTTGCGTGCGAATTAGAACTAGCTATGTTATATGTGTATGTGAGTCGGTTATTTCCGGCCTCACTATGTGTGTATATGAGTCGGGTACATCTGGTCTATATATAATCATATATATGTGTGTGTGTGGCTTGGACTATCTTTAGTCTCTCTACAGTCTATATATGGTGGCCCAAAAAACGTGATAACATCTCAAAACAAAGGAATATTTAACATAATTGAAGTACAATAATGTTGTTTTTTTTCATTTATGGCCACCGGAAAATTTCATTGTATGACGCCATTTAGTTATATAGTTAAGTAAATCAGTAAATGTATAATGTTAAAAATTGTTGATGTAATTATATGACATTGTAAGAGATGTTAGCACTTTTTCTGGGCGACCCCTGTATGTGTATGAGTCCGTTAAATTATTTCTATCTACGTGTGTCAGTTGAACATGGTGTCTGCGTGTGTCAGTTGAACATGGTGTCTGCGTGCGTCAGTTATAAAGGGTCTCTGTCAGTGTCATTTATGCATGGTCTCTGCGTGGGTCAGTTATAAATGGTGTATGTGGGTGTCAGATACACATGGTGTTTGTGGGGTGTCTTAGTGTGTATTTATGAATATGATGATTTTTTTTTTTTTTGCGTTGTTGTTCTTTTTCATTACTAAATTCGCTTTCGTTCGTTGCTGGTAAAATAATATTCAGACGGCTAACTGACCCATTTACTGCCAAACTATCGAGCTGAAACTTAGCAAATAGACTCGTTGCGAAAGACAATACATTGTCTCAAATTTTCAGCTTTGTGCTTCTATTTTATTTCACTTCTAAATACCAGTTTGTCCGTTGATGGGGGCCTTTAGTTCCAAAGATTCAAAGATAGAAATAAAAGAAAAAAAGTAACACAAACACGAAAAGTAGAAAGTTAGCCATACATAAAAAAGAATAAGCTTGACGCTAGAATTGTTCTGGTACTTAACACTCAGCCAGTGTAGACTTTGGTCATCCCGACCGGAAATCTGACGGCGCCTGCTGAAGTCGTAGGTCACGCCATATTGTACTTACCATCACGGCGTCCACTCTTCACCACCAGGAAGTGGTGAGACGACCAGGAAGTATTGGATCTCTCTTAAATCCCGATAGGTCAAGTTGACCTCACGAAATTTTCATTGTTCAAAAAACGAATGCCGATTCGTAAACATTTGACGCAAGTTCGTGAAACAGAACCAAAACTGAACACCTTTGAATTAAAGATAGTTCTAGGATAGAAAGATTTTTGAGAAAGAATAACGGGATTCTAGTTATGCCATTTTAAAAAAAGCCAAAATAATCTGCTGATATTTTTATCAAAGTGGCTATTCGCACGCGGGTACCAGAAGTAAGAGGTAGGGATTATAAAACTATTTAAAATATTATTATTGGGACCCGGGTGCGAATGGCGGCGCTGCGTATCCATTTTGACTCAATGCTATTCGGATGTCATTTGTGATCGTTTATTTTAGTCGCACTTAAGAAGTAAGTTTACAATCATATAGTCCATTCAATCAACTTCCATTTGATAAATAAATTTTGTTTTACAAAACCAACAATAATATTTTAAATAGTTTTTTCATCCCAACCTCTCACTTCTGGTACCCGGGTGCGAAAAAGTCGCAGCCTATTTTGATGGGAATTCTGCTCTTTAAATTCGATTTAAGTTAAATATCACAATGAAGTAAAAGCCCTCAGATGGTTGTGTCCAGTTAGTTATGTGGTATAAGTGCCAAGGCAAATAGTGTGTGGCTGTGTCCAGTTAGTTATGTGGTATAAGTGCCAAGGCAAATGGTGAGTGGTTGTGTCCAGGTAGTTTATGTGGTATAAGTGCCAAGGCAAATACTGAGTGGTTGTGTCCAGTTAGTTTATGTGATATAAGTGCCAAGGCACATGGTGAGTTGCTGTGCCCAGTTAGTTATGTTGTATAAGTGCCAAGATAAATGGTGAGTGGTTGTGTCCAGTTAGTTATGTGATATAAGTGCCAAAGGAAATAGTGAGTGGTTGTGTCCAGTTAGTTGTATGGTATAAGTGCCAAGGCAAATGGTGAGTGGTTGTGTCCAGGTAGTTATGTGCTATAAGTGCCAAGGCAAATGGTGAGTGGTTGTGTCCAGTTAGTTTATGTGGTATAAGTACCAAGGCAAATAGTGAGTGGTTGTGTCCAGTTAGTTTATGTGATATAAGTGCCAAGGCACATGGTGAGTTGTTGTGTCCAGTTAGTTATGTTGTATAAGTGCCAAGATAAATGGTGAGTGGTTGTGTCCAGTTAGTTATGTGGTATAAGTGCCGAGGTAAATGGTGAGTTGCTGTGTCCAGTTAGTTTATGTGATATCAGTGCCAAGGCAAATAGTGAGTGGTTGTGTACAGTTAGTTATGTGCTATAAGTGCCAAGGCAAATGGTGAGTGGTTGTGTCCAGTTAGTTGATGTTGTATAAGTGCCAAGGCAAATGGTGAGTGGTTGTGTCCAGTTAGTTGATGTTGTATAAGTGCCGAGGCAAGTCGTGAGTGGTTGTCTAGTTGATGTATGTGCTGTAAGTGCCGAAGCAACTGGACAAAAACTCACCATTTGCTTCGGCACTTACAGCATATATTGTTGTCCAGTTAGTTATGTGCTATAAGTGCCAAGGCAAATGGTGAGTGGTTGTGTCCAGTAAGTTATGTTGTATAAGTGCCAAGGCAAATGGTGAGTGGTTGTCCCAAAATATTGTATGTGCTACAAGTGCCGAGGGAAATGGTTTGACCTTCGATGAGGTTTAAAGTAAGATCGGGTTTAATATGCAGATCGAAAAATCGTCCCCTGACGGTTAAAACCACAGAGGACTTGTAGATGTTACATTAACAGGATCACGTATTACTCCATATAAGAGTACACTGCAGAATTAAAATGGAAAAACATTTTTTTTTAAAGCAGATCTGGAGAGTGGGGATGGCGGGAGGGGGGGGGGGGAGTTGCTTCTTTCGCTCTGAGGCATACTACATCCAGAAGTTGACATAGCCTCATTTTCCCTGTTACTTCCTGTCGTTATCATTGACGTCACTTCCGCTAACACCTTCACTTTTATCTATGAAAGCTGTGTGTGTTGCCGAGAAGAGCTACAATGCTCTTTGTGAGTGGCCGGGGAGAGCTACAATGCTCTTTGTGAGTGGCCGGCGAGAGCTACAATGCTCTTTGTGGGTGGCCGGGGAGAGCTACAATGCTCTTTGTGGGTGGCCGGGGAGAGCTACAATACTCTTTGTGGGTGGCCGGGGAGAGCTACAATGCTCTTTGTGGGTGGCCGGGGAGTGCTACAATACTCTTTGTGAGTGGCTGGGAGAGCTACAATGCTCTTTGTGAGTGGCCGGGAGAGCTACAATGCTCTTTGTGGGTGACCGGGGAGAGCTTCAATACTCTTTGTGAGTGGCCGGGAGAGCTACAATGCTCTTTGTGATTGACCGGGAGAGCTACAATGCTCTTTGTGAGTTAGCCGGGGTTGGCTACTGCGTTTTTCGTATTCTTACCTTCTGCTGTTATCGTATTAATAGTTATTGTCAATATTCGTGGAATCATGTGTTCTGTGATTACTTTTTTTTTAATGTTGAATTCGATAACATCGTTATACCAGAATTGCCTCTCTTGCTTGTGTTTGAATCAAGTAAAGCTTGACACAATCGGAGTCACCAATAGACCGTGTCTTTCCCACCACAGCATGGAAGCACCTCAGGTCTCTGCGAAGTGGGGGAGGGCAATCGCCCCTTGGGCGCCAACAGTGCTTTGGATAGGAACTTAATAGTGGGGCGCCAATAGAACTTTGGATAGGAACTTAATAATGGGGCGACAACAGGGCTTTGGATAGAAACTTAATTGTGGGGCGCAAACAGTGCTTTGGATAGGAACTTAATAGTGGCTCTCAAGCAGTGTTTTGGATAGGAACTTAATAGTGGCTCTCAAGCAGTGTTTTGGATAGGAACTTAATATAGGGTGGCCAACAATGCTTAGGATAGAAGCCTAATAGTGAATTACAATCCCACGTAACTCACCAAAAAAACAAGGGGCCCAAAAATCCTATTTGTACTGGTCCACACCATGCGGCACTTTTGTCTATCCCAACGGTCCATCGCGTGGTCCATTCCTAACCTATAGCCATTAGAAAGTGAATGCGTGAATCAGGCGATATAAAGCACTTGGATTGCTAGGAACGGTTCCTCTAGAGTTTGGAGTAAGATTTTATTTTGTACAAACCCTATTCTATTTGTTAAAAGCTACGCCATGACGCTGAGATGTCAAGAAAAAAGTGTGGTATTATAGGACATCGATAATTTTAGAAAAGATAGAAAAGCTATTAAAGGGCAAAGGTGTGTGTGTTTGGTAGGAGAAAATTAATGGAAAAGTCTAAGTGTGTGACGGCGCATTCCTGGCAAAATCTTTTTTTTTTAAATCTGCTAACTCCAGCAACCTCACCATAGTTTCACCATTTTCTTTTTGCATTTATTTAAAACTTGACCTTGAACCCATTGTAAGTGCTCACGTGGCTAAGTTTCTGTTCTCAAAAAAAAAATATATATTTTTTTTTTGTCCAGTAGTTTAAACCGGCCATGTTTTCGAAAGCTTCATTTCATCTCTGCAGCACACAATGTTGTCGTCATGGGGGTGGGGGGGGGGAGGGACTGCTTCCATGGGAGCAATCGACTTAGCGAAATCGACGTGCTCCTCATCTCTCTGTCTCCATCTCTCTCTCTCTTTCTTTCTCACTCACACACACAAACACTTCGTCTATCAATCTCTGCCCTCACATCCCGTGTCCACACGGCAACACCCACTCGCGTTTCCGCCTCCATTTCCACAACTCTGAAAGAGCTTAACCGGCAACAAAAGACCGTGTCATCCACACAATAAATTCTCCCGGCCACCGGAATAAAAAAAAAACCGGTGTCTATTCACACAACCATCCAGTGCCTACTCACACAACTATCCCCGTGTCTACTCATACAACTATCCCCGTGTCTACTCACACTCACTATTGCGGCGAAACATGACAGGTTTTTTTTTCTTTCCACTCTGGGGGAGACGGACAACCATTTACTTATATTTATCGCGCGCTCAAGCACCCATCCACCAATCAAAGCCGACCATTCATCTCTTCTGCGAGTGTAACTGCCGGCCAATGAAAAGCCTGCTTCGTGCAACCCTTCCACAACAAAAACAAGGAAATTGACAAGAAGACACTAACGATTTCAGCAACAAACAAAAAAAAAAGGTGGGGGGGGGGTGGGGAGGTGATAACGGGGCACGAAAGTGGGTCACACAACTTAAATTTTGATGTAGTCATTTACAAATGTCCTCACAAACAAGTCCCAACGTGAGAATAATATTAAGGGAATCTAAAAATTCTTACAATTGTTCCGAACGTGTAGCGTACGCATACAGATGGGGTAGATCAGGTCACTTCGGCAAGATGCGCCTGGAAATCTTAGTAAGGTAAATGGTGAAGAGTTGGCTAACAGACATGAGAACGTAGTAAAGCTACATGGGTACAGAGTTGGTAACAACGCACCAACCAATGTGGGGGTGGGAGTGGGAGTGGGGTGGACGACCTGTGTTTACCTGCTTGGCACGGGCACATTTTAAATAAACAAAATGGACACCATATTGATTTGTTCGAATGTTTGTTGCTTTAAATTGTCTGACATTCCGTGAAATATTGTGTCTCGGGTGGCCTGCGGTGACAGATTGTGTCTCGGGCGGCCTGTCGTGACAGATTGTGTCTCGTGCGGCCTGCCGTGACAGATTGTGTCTCGGGCGGCCTGCCGTGACAGATTGTGTCTCGGGCGGCCTGCCGTGACAGATTGTGTCTCGGGCGGCCTGCCGTGACAGATTGTGTCTCGGGCGGCCTGCCGTGACAGATTGTGTCTCGGGCGGATTGCCGTGACAGATTGTGTCTCGGGCGGCCTGCCGTGACAGATTGTGTCTCGGGCGGCCTGCCGTGACAGATTGTGTCTCGTCCAGCCTGTTAACCTTGATACATAACGATGAAAGTTTTGATGATGGGTTTTAACTATACAAAGGGGACTGAAAGAAACAGAAGTAACAATTGGAAGGTAAGTTCAAACAGGAAGTAGCTGGTTTAAGAACTGTAGTGTGCCGATCATTGGGGTTGTTGCTTGCTTGATGTTTCAAGTTGACAAACAGAAAATTGTGCTACAGAATATTAATGCACTATTGCAAGCAGAGTGCTACAGTCTAACTATAACAGTTACATGGAACGGTCCCTTTCAAATTAAGGCCACGAAGCAATCACAGGTAATCACCATAAAGGTAGCCGTCACTCACAGGTTCATACTCTTGATATTCAACATTAGTCATACAAATGGAATAGGGCTGAAGAAACAGATCATTCGATAGCATCAAAAGACACACATACACACCAAGACTCACCCGTGTGTCGTTGTACGCCATTTTAAGTGTGTACTTCCGGTTGATGCGCGTGTCATTGTTGACGTGATCCAAGGCGATGCGCACCGCCGGGAGGACTCCGCGTCCGACCGAACCGGCCGGAATGTCCTCCGACCACGGGAACAAACCGGCAATGTAGATAACCGGTTTTTCTTCCGGCGGCTGGAGTCTGTCCCCGCCCGTCGTAGAGGAGTGGACGTTGCTGTTGGTGACGTCTGCTGACGCCGGGTCAGTTCGGGCGGCATCGGGCCACGTTGATTCCGTGGGTGTAGGGTCAATGCTGACTTCCGGTGACGGCCGCCCACTTTGTCCTGTATCATCGTAAGGGGTGTGGTCTATTGAATGGGGTGGGGTGTTTGTAGGCGATGCGCTGTCAGTCGATCCAGGGGTAACATCCGGAGTGTTATCATTCGTCGAATGGGAATGGTGCACGGAGGCTGACGTTGTCCCGGGAGTGGGTACTTCAGGGAGGTCAGTTCGGGAAGACGTGGAGCTAAAAGTGACCACTGGATCAGGCCCGCCGAGTTGGTCTATAGACTGGGGATTGGGGATCTCGTAGTCGATATCATCTGCCTCCGGCGGGCGTTTAGGAACAGCCTCATACGATGGCTCGCCTATCTTTTCCCCTTTCCCGAAGTAACTCTGCTCACTCCAAGGCCTTGGGTACGATCGTTCGGCGTCTTGGCTGTCTCCGTCCATGTCACCGTTTGGGTCAGTTTGAGAACCCTCAGCTTGCTCTGTCATGGCAGACAGGACCAGAACAAACACAATACAGCATTTAAGTGTTGTAATCGAGTGGATCCCGGTCAATGGTAAAGGAGATATTGATTTAAAACTCATCCTAATTCTGTTATGACCTAAAAGAGCCGTCTTCGTTAGATTTGCTTTGCGATGCTCTCTAATCCCTTGCTTGGCCATCTCAAATTCAATTTTAACAAAATGTGATTCTACAACATCCCTTTCAACGTCATGTCCCACATCATGTTCAACATTTCCAGGTGGTCCGAATTCATCGTGAAGTAGCGTATCATTTGCCGCGACACGAGATCTGCAGCTGCAGATACCAGAATCTGACATGTCAAGCACCTCGCGTGCAGACGCAGCAGAAGCAGGGATGCTGTTCATGATGTCACGCAACGACTGACATCAATGTGTGTGTGCCGAAGTCAACAAAAACACGTCAGGCACTGATGGGAAGTGACGCAATTCGGATTCAAGCAGGCACCGCCCATGATCTCACGTGGTTTACGGAGAAGAAACTTCCCGCCGACGCCAACATCGGAAATTTCCGCAATCAGTCGTTCGCGATGTACTTTACCATAACTGCTTCTTTAAATCGTGTGGCCACACATTTCTCGTCTCCAAAAAACCAGCATCTCATAGCGTGCTGAACAGATATGAACGAAAATCTGAGGAAAGAAAAACAAAAAACAATATTTATTGCTAAAAAAAATCGGATTTACTATTTTCAATCAATTTGTGTAGAAAACCCCAACCCCGAAAAAATAAAAAAAATATCCATCTTTTCAAAAGTTTTCTTATCAGATTTCTATGCACGTTTTTCTCATCAGTTGTACCGCATACTTCTCCAGGCATGGTCGATTCAATTAAAGGAAACCATTTCTGAAGCGATTGCTATTTTTCTAAATCGTCTTAGATATCAAATAAATTGGGGATTATTTTTTTTAACAAGCGAAATTTTAATGCATACAAATTTTTACTAGGCCCGCCATTTTTGACGGGTAACAGCTAGTATTGAAATCAGTCCGCATGCGTAGATAGCTTAAATGTTCAGCACGATCTGCGCATTTTTTAAAATTTTCGTTTAGGTGGGCACGACAGCCTCGATACGTTTAAGGGAAGTGTTTCATTTGAGCGATTACTGATGTTCTTTTTATACTAATCGATAAATATCTGCTAATATTCTCGGTTCATTTGTTGTTGTTTTTTTTGTGTTTTTTTTGTGTGTTTTTTTTTTTTTTTTTTTTTTTTT
>CAXITT010000192.1:774629-796848 GCA_964033795.1 Lymnaea stagnalis | reverse complement strand
TGTAGAACATACAGCCAGACCGAGACAGTACGAACCTCGAGATAGACAGAGTCAGTACGAACCTAGAGATAGACCGAGATATGTAGAACATACAGCGCGACCGAGGCAGTACGAACCCCGAGATAGACAGAGACAGTACGAACCCAGATATAGTCAGAGACAATATAAACCCAATAAACTACATGAAGAAATTAGACGTGCGAAATTAGAGGCAGAACAACGGGAAATTATTTTAAATAGACAGGCATATTATTATAACGACAGTGACGATGACGAGAGTCAAGGGGAAGAAATATATTATGGCATTGCCAGCATTCACTGTGAGAATCCCTATAAAAATTTTAATAGAGTTTCTATTAATGTAAGTGAAAACAAATGTGTGGATAACGGTGGACATACTCATGATCCTGACCCCAGGCAAGGGCCGGCCTCGCAACCACGGTTCATGGTTAAAGATACTGAGGAACAAAATGATATTATTGCCTCTGCTGACGACTCAATTTTTTTAAATAGAAATGACAGTGATTTGTTAATTGATCCGTCGGCTGACGTTAAAAGGGACAACGTTGACCGTGTTGACATACCCCCAGTGGCAAAGGGTACAGATATAGCTTTAGATTCAGGTCAAAACGAGGTTGAAGTAGTTGGTGTATCCCAGGAAGTCCAATGTAAAGAAGAAAGGGGACGACAATTTAATAAGGTAGAAGTCATTGGAAATGACCTTAGGTGGACGTATGTAGGGGAGTGTCCCAGTGAAACAGCATGTAATGAATTGGTTGTTATGGAAACGGGCTGCCTCGAAAGCAAAGAGAACCCTGTTCTAATGTCTGAGGACATGATTTTTGTTGTATCTCATGGTGAGCCATCAGATAATGTAAGTCCTGAAGTTGATTTTTTGTGTGAGGTTGATGAGGTGAGTGTAATCCCTGAGGTGGGGGAAGGAGAGAAAATTGTTGTTGATAATTATTGTGATGTAAATGAGTCACTGTGTAATGTGAGCAAAGGTTGCTCAAATGTTGATATTTTTACAGAGATATGTACTGGTAATGAATATGAATTAGTTGATAATGTGAGCCAGGTGTGCTCAGGTTTTGATGTTACTGCAGAGATCTGCAATGAAAATGTATCACAAGTTGTTATGAGCAAGGGTTGCTCAAAATTTTATAGTATTACAGAGAGCTGTATTGATGATGAATCAATAGGTAGTGTGAGCCAGGGCTGCTCAGATTTTCATATTGTTACGGATAGCTGTAATGATAATGAATCACCTGTAAATGTGAGCCAGGGCTGCTCAAATTTTCATATTGTTACGGATAGTTGTAATGATAATGAATCACCTGTAAATGTGAGCCAGGGCTGCTCAAATTCACACATTGTTACATATAGTTATAATGAAAATAAATTCCCAATTAATGTGAGTGAAGATTGTCCAGATTTTGAGAGCCAGGAGTGCTCTAACATTAAGTTGGAAACCAATGTTGAAAGTGTTAAAAAGAGCGCTGCCAGCTCTAAAGGTGCACTTGTTTATGATTTTCAAGAGGAGGTGAGATGTCAGGTCCATGAGTTGGGAGGTGAGGCTTTTAATTGTATTGTTAAACAAAATGAATCTGTTAAAATGAACTGTTGCCATGATTTCTTTGAAGTTCCTGATTTGTTTGAATTTCTTTTTTATGAGAATCGTTTTTCATTTTATAACAATTTAAAAATATGTATTGTAAAACTGAGGTTTCACATGAGTTATGACCACGGGTCAAAAGAACAGGGAGAGATAATTTTAATTATAATAAACATGTTGAAGCATAAAGTTGTGAAATCCACGGACAAAAGATATGTCCCGCCATCTGTAGCTGTGTTATTTAAGAGCAAATAAAGGCTGCTCAAATTGTGGTGAGGCATCTCTCACCTGTAATAATGTTAGATAGTTTTGTGTTTTTATAGTGATGACCATTGGTTTTATTTAAAAATACACCTTTTTGATGATATGATTTGGATTAACTTAGTTATAGTTTCAACTTCAGTAAGGATATTGATGTATTTGCCCGGATTTTTGAGATACAAATATAATTATTTTTATTGGTATGAAAAATGAAAATTAATGTTGACATTCAATTTTAATGGTCTGATTTTTATTGTGGTACATGAATTTTTAACTCTTGAATTGCATTTAAAATTATGTACGAAGGATTGTTTATTTTATTGCAGTATATCATAAATCTGTTTGATTTTCAGTGATACCTAAATAATGTTTTTTGATAAGGACCATTCATATGGCTGAAGGGTTCTTCTTGATGTAATTGATGTAAATTTTGTATGTCTGGTGACGATTTCACTCCCTGAGTAAAATCTGAAATGAAAGAGGGGGGATATGTCGAGTATGAGCGTTCATTAGGAATTGTTGCGACTCAATATTATGTTCATTAGTTGTTGAACGCTTTTCCCGCGCTTGACTATTATAGTTAGTGAACGCTCTTCCCGCCATTGTATTTATGACGTATTTTTATGCTGAGTCGTGACGTATTGTCTATGCAGTGTTGTGACGTATGTTTTAGTCGTGCGGCAGTCTTGAGTGGAACCTTGGAGTGATAGGATGTTTATTATATTTACTTAGATATTAAAGTGATAGTTATTATGAAAAGGAGTTGAGTTTGTTAATTGATAGTTAGAATAGTACGACGCTTCAACGTATGAAAGAACTGACGAATGTAATCAATCCAAGAAGAGTGTAGGAGTTGACAACTGCACCACCCGTAACCATTACTGCACCACCCGTAACCATTACTGCACCACCCGTAACCATTACTGCACCACCCGTAACCATTACTGCACCACTCGTAACCATTACTGCACCACCCGTAACCATTAGTGCACCACTCGTAACCATTACTGCACCACCCGTAACCATTACTGCACCATTCGTAACTTGCAAAATGTAACAAACACTCTGGATGCATTCTTGTAAATAAAATGGACACTTTATGAGGGTTGCGAGGCTATTGTGTTAATTGCAACGTTTTCAAATTGAGACAAGTAATATTCTCCTGGGAGAAAAAAGCGTTTTAAGTTACGAAGAAAGACTCATTAAATCAGATCGAGATAACACTCATGCCAGTGAAGGTCAACTGTTAAGTCGTTTCTTTTGCTTATGTAAAAAAAAATGTAATTACGCTGATTGTTCAGGGAGAAACTTTTTCTAGCAATAGGATTTCTCAAATTAAAATGTCTCCTACAATTACCTTCTCCTTGGCATACCTTTCATCTTTTTAATTTACAAAACAACGCAGGTACCTAACACACCATCTCACCGAGTACACAACACACCATCTCACCGAGTATCCAACACACCATCTCACCGAGTACCCAACACACCATCTCACCGAGTACCCAACACACCATCTCACCGAGCACCCAACACACAATCTCACCGAGTACCCAACACACAATCTCACCGAGTACCCAACACACCATCTCACCGAGTACCCAACACACAATCTCACCGAGTACCCAACACACCATCTCACCGAGTACCCAACACACCATCTCACCGAGTACCCAACACACACTCTCACCGAGTACCCAACACACGATCTTACCGAGTACCCAACACACACTCTCACCGAGTACCCAACACACTATCTCACCGAGTACCCAAGACACACAACCACTCCGTGTAAGCTGTACTACAATTTAACCGGATTCCCTCTTCACCCTATTCAGCTTTTTCACCCCCCAACCGTACCATGAGTACAACATGGCCTCAGGCCGCCTGAAAAAAAAATCATTAAAATTAGATTGCTTTCTTACACCAACCCCAGTGATTTGTTTCTTACTATGGCGGATATACTCGGGGCGAGCTGCCAACACAGTTTCCTTGAAAATCTCTATGTTGGTGACTCTCCGGGGCTAAATCAATTCTTCTTCTCCGCTTTGCCAGCACATTTCATGTCACTCGTGTCTTCCCTGCGTTCAAAACCATCCGTCCAGGATGGCAGAGTCGGGATTTGTTTGCTGTGACAAGAACATTATTCTCTCATTTCTCTCCCTTGTGTTTCTCGGATTGATGATGTCCCCTTTCCAGAAGCCGTCTCCCCTGTCCTGTGAGGCTGCGGCACCATTAGAAGGGAAATGGACCCGATTTGCATAATGACGTCATCAGAGTCTGAGTTCCTGGTGTGTACTCGTGTTAGTGTATGAAGGCCCCCCACCCCCTAGCCCCCACCCACCCACCTTTGGTGTTGGAATGTTATGGTAACGGTTTGTCTCCGTTTCGCTGCCACAGATGTGAATAGAGCAGCTTGGTATTGCACGAACAGGATGGGGGTCTGGGAATGGCCGTCAATGCAAGAACTACAGCAGAAAACCGATCATCCGAAGGTGTTGGGACCTCGGCTGGTTAGGATAACATATTTTCGAACAATGGAACACTCCCACCACAAGGGTTCCGTTAAAAACATTTGTGCATAGACCAGCAATGTCTTGTGACCAGGTTTGCAAACCCCCGAAAATGTAATTAGTGATGTCCTCGTTACGTATAGCTTCGTTGGTGATGTCCTCGTCGATAATGTCCTTGTTGGTGATGTCCTTGTTGGTGGTGTATTTGCTGGTGATGTCCTTGTTGGTTATGTCCTTGTTGGTGATATCCTCGTTGGTAATGTCCTTGTTGGTGATGTCCTTGTTGGTGGTGTATTTGTTGGTGATATCCTTGTTGGTTATGTCCTTGTTGGTGATATCCTCGTTGGTAATGTCTATGTTGGTGATGTCCTTGTTGGTAATTTCCTCGTTATGGGATGCCCTCGTTGGTGATGTCGTTGTTGGTGATGTCATTGTTGGTGTTGTCCTCGTTGGTGATGTACTTTATGGTAATGTCATCGTTAGTGATTTCATCGTTTGTGTTGGCCATGTTGGCGATGTCCTCGTTTGGAATGTCATCAATAGGGATGTCCTTGTTGATGACGTCCTCTGATGGCGATGTTCTCGTTGGTAATGTCCTTGTTTGTGATGTCCTTGTGGGGGATGTCCTTGATGGTAATGTCATTGTTGGTGATGTCATTGTTGGATATGTTGATAGGTTTTTGATATGTTATGTATACGTTGATGTGGATACAATGATGTGGATATGAGTGTGTCGATACGATGATTATACGATATGGATATAAAGTGGTGGGTTCAGTCTTAAGATTTTGTCAGGCAGCCATTGTGGAGAAGATTGCACAACAACAACAAGAAAAAATTCACTTTAAATGTTAACCTGCTGGATAATTATGAGACTACACCATTTTTGAAATACAATGCAACGTAGCAGCAATTCGTTTTTTGTTTGTTTGTTTGATTTGTGTTGTAATGTACACTACTGCACCACATTCACAGACACTTGTTTGTGTTGTAATGTACACTACTGCACCACATTCACAGACACTTGTTTGTGTTGTAATGTACACTACTGCACCACATTCACAGACGCTTGTTTGTGTTGTAATGCACACTACTGCACCACATTCACAGACGCTTGTTTGTGTTGTAATGTACACTACTGCACCACATTCACAGACACTTGTTTGAGTTGTAATGTACACTACTGCACCACATTCATAGACGCTTGTTTGTGTTGTAATGTACACTACTGCACCACATTCATAGACGCTTGTTTGTGTTGTAATGCACACTACTGCACCACATTCACAGACGCTTGTTTGTGTTGTAATGTACACTACTGCACCACATTCACAGACACTTGTTTGTGTTGTAATGTACACTACTGCACCACATACACAGACGCTTGTTTGTGTTGTAATGCACACTACTGTACCACATTCACAGACGCTTGTTTGTGTTGTAATGCACACTAATGCACGACATTCACAGACGGTTGTTTGTGTTGTAATGTACACTACTGCACCACATTCACAGACAGAACAAACACAACATTACCACACTACTGCACCACATTCACAGACGCTTGTTTGTGTTGTAATGTACACTACTGCACCACATTCACAGACACTTGTTTGTGTTGTAATGTACACTACTGCACCACATTCACAGACACTTGTTTGTGTTGTAATGTACACTACTGCACCACATTCACAGACGCTTGTTTGTGTTGTAATGCACACTACTGTATCACATTCACAGACACTTGTTTGTGTTGTAATGTACACTACTGCACCACATTCACAGACACTTGTTTGTGTTGTAATGCACACTACTGCACCACATTCACAGACACTTGTTTGTGTTGTATTGCACACTACTGTACCACATTCACAGAAGCTTGTTTGTGTTGTAATGTACACTACTGCACCACATTCACAGACGCTTGTTTTTGTTGTAATGCACACTAATGTACCACATTCACAGACACTTGTTTGTGTTGTAATGCACACTACTGTACCACATACAGACGCTTGTTTGTGTTGTAATGCACACTACTTCACCACATTCACAGATACTTGTTTGTGTTGTAATGCACACTACTGTACCACATACACAGACGCTTGTTTGTGTTGTAATGCACACTACTGTACCACATTCACAGACACTTGTGTTTGTTGTAATGCACACTCATGCACAACATTCACAGACGCTTGTTTGTGTTGTAATGCACACTACTGTACCACATACACAGACGCTTGTTTGTGTTGTAATGTACACTACTGCACCACATTCACAGACGCTGGTTTGTGTTGTAATGCACACTACTGTACCACATTCACAGACGCTTGTTTGTGTTGTAATGTACACTACTGCACCACATTCACAGACGCTTGTTTGTGTTGTAATGCACACTACTGTACCACATTCACAGACGCTTGTTTGTGTTGTAATGTACACTACTGCACCACATTCACAGACGCTGGTTTGTGTTGTAATGCACACTACTCACCACATTCACAGACGCTTGTTTGTGTTGTAATGTACACTACTGTACCACATTCACAGACGCTTGTTTGTGTTGTAATGCACACTACTGTACCACATTCACAGACGCTTGTTTGTGTTGTAATGTACACTACTGCACAACATACACAGACACTTGTTTTTGTTGTAATGCACACTACTGTACCACATTCACAGACGCTTGTTTGTGTTGTAATGTACACTACTGCACAACATACACAGACACTTGTTTTTGTTGTAATGCACACTACTGCACGACATTCACAGACGCTTGTTTGTATTGTAATGCACACTACTGCACCACATTCACAGACACTTGTTTGTGTTGTAATGTACACTACTGCACCACATTCACAGACGCTTGTTTGTGTTGTAATGTACACTACTGCACCACATTCACAGACGCTTGTTTTTGTTGTAATGCACACTACTGCACCACATGCACAGACGCTTGTTTGTGTTGTAATGTACACTACTGCACCACATTCACAGACGCTTGTTTGTGTTGTAATGTACATTACTGCACCACATTCACATACGCTTGTTTTTGTTGTAATGCACACTACTGCACCACATTCACAGACACTTGTTTGTGTTGTAATGCACACTACTGCACCACATTCACAGACGCTTGTTTGTGTTGTTATGTACACTACTGCTCCACATTCACAGACGCTTGTTTGTGTTGTAATGTACACTACTGCACCACATTCACAGACGCTTGTTTGTGTTGTAATGCACACTACTGCACCACATTCACAGACACTTGTTTGTGTTGTAATGTACACTACTGCTCCACATTCACAGACGCTTGTTTGTGTTGTAATGCACACTACTGCACCACATTCACAGACGCTTGTTTGTGTTGTAATGCACACTACTGCACCACATTCACAGATGCTTGTTTGTGTTGTAATGCACACTCCTGTATCACATTCACAGACACTTGTTTGTGTTGTAATGTACACTACTGCACCACATTCACAGACGCTTGTTTGTGTTGTAATGCACACTACTGCACCACATTCAATGACGCTTGTTTGTGTTGTAATGCACACTACTGCACCACATTCACAGACGCTTGTTTGTGTTGTAATGTACACTACTGCACCACATTCACAGACGCTTGTTTGTGTTGTAATGCACACTACTGCACCACATTCACAGACGCTTGTTTGTGTTGTAATGCACACTACTGCACCACATTCACAGACGCTTGTTTGTGTTGTAATGTACACTACTGCACCACATTCACAGACACTTGTTTGTGTTGTAATGTACACTACTGCACCACATTCACAGACACTTGTTTGTGTTGTAATGTACACTACTGCACCACATTCACAGACACTTGTTTGTGTTGTAATGTACACTACTGCACCACATTCACAGACGCTTGTTTGTGTTGTAATGCACACTACTGTATCACATTTACAGACACTTGTTTGTGTTGTAATGTACACTACTGCACCACTTTCACAGACACTTGTTTGTGTTGTAATGCACACTACTGCACCACATTCACAGACGCTTGTTTGTGTTGTAATGTACACTACTGTACCACATTCACAGACGCTTGTTTGTGTTGTAATGTACACTACTGCACCACATTTACAGACGCTTGTTTGTGTTGTAATGTACACTACTGCACCACATTCACAGACGCTTGTTTGTGTTGTAATGTACACTACTGCACCACATTCACAGACGCTTGTTTGTGTTGTAATGCACACTACTTCACCACATTCACAGACGCTTGTTTGTGTTGTAATGCACACTACTGCACCACATTCACAATGCTTGTTTGTGTTGTAATGCACACTCCTGTATCACATTCACAGACGCTTGTTTGTGTTGTAATGCACACTACTGCACCACATTCACAGACGCTTGTTTGTGTTGTAATGTACACTACTGCACCACATTCACAGACACTTGATTGTGTTGTAATGTACACTACTGTACCAAATTTACAGACACTTGTTTGTGTTGTAATGTACACTACTGCACCACATTCACAGACGCTTGTTTGTGTTGTAATGTACACTACTGCACCACATTAACAGACGCTTGTTTGTGTTGTTATGCACACTACTGCACCACATTCACAGACGCTTGTTTGTGTTGTAATGCACACTACTGTACCACATTCACAGACACTTGTTTGTGTTGTAATGTACACTACTGCACCACATTCACAGACGCTTGTTTTTGTTGTAATGTACACTACTGCACCACATACACAGACTCTTGTTTGTATTGTAATGTACACTACTGCACAACATTCACAGACACTTGTTTTTGTTGTAATGCACACAACTGCACCACATTCACAGACACTTGTTTGTGTTGTAATGTACACTACTGCACCACATTCACAGACACTTGTTTGTGTTGTAATGTACACTACTGCACCACATTCACATACGCTTGTTTGTGTTGTAATGCACACTCCTTTATCACATTCACAGACGCTTGTTTGTGTTGTAATGCACACTAATGCACGACATTCACAGACGGTTGTTTGTGTTGTAATGTACACTACTGCACCACATTCACAGACACTTGTTTGTGTTGTAATGTACACTACTGCACCACATTCACAGACACTTGTTTGTGTTGTAATGTACACTACTGCACCACATTCACAGACACTTGTTTGTGTTGTAATGTACACTACTGCACCACATTCACAGACGCTTGTTTGTGTTGTAATGCACACTACTGCACCACATTCACAGACGCTTGTTTGTATTGTATGCACACTACTGCACCACATTCACAGACGCTTGTTTGTATTGTAATGCACACTACTGCACCACATTCACAGACGCTTGTTTGTATTGTAATGCACACTACTGCACCACATTCACAGACGCTTGTTTGTATTGTAATGTACACTACTGCACCACATTCATAGACACTTGTTTGTGTTGTAATGTACACTACTGCACCACATTCACTGACGCTTGTTTGTGTTGTAATGTACACTACTGCACATAATTCACAGACGCTTGTTTGTGTTGTAATGTACACTACTGCACCACATTCACAGACACTTGTTTGTGTTGTAATGTACACTACTGCACCACATGCACAGACGCTTGTTTGTGTTGTTATGTACACTACTGCACCACATTCATAGACGCTTGTTTGTGTTGTAATATACACTACTGTACCACATTCACAGACGCTTGTTTGTGTTGTAATGTACACT
The DNA here is from genome assembly GCA_964033795.1 of Lymnaea stagnalis. Taxonomy (NCBI): domain Eukaryota; kingdom Metazoa; phylum Mollusca; class Gastropoda; family Lymnaeidae; genus Lymnaea; species Lymnaea stagnalis. Next base: position 786,737 of record CAXITT010000192.1, on the reverse strand, counting down.
ACTGCACCACATTCACAGACACTTGTTTGTGTTGTAATGTACACTACTGCATGACATTCACAGACACTTGTTTGTGTTGTAATGTACACTACTGCATGACATTCACAGACACTTGTTTGTGTTATAATGTACACTACTGCATCACATTCACAGACGCTTGTTTGTGTTGTAATGTACACTACTGCATGACATTCACAGACACTTGTTTGTGTTGTAATGTACACTACTGCACCACATTCACAGACGCTTGTTTGTGTTGTAATGTACACTACTGCACCACATTCACAGACGCTTGTTTGTGTTGTAATGTACACTACTGCACCACATTCACAGACGCTTGTTTGTGTTGTAATGTACACTACTGCACCACATTCACAGACACTTGTTTGTGTTGTAATGTACACTACTGTACCACATTCACATACGCTTGTTTGTGTTGTAATGCACACTACTGCACCACATTCACAGACACTTGTTTGTGTTGTAATGCACACTACTGTACCACATTCACAGACACTTGTTTGTGTTGTAATGCACACTACTGTACCTCATTCACAGACGCTTGTTTTTGTTGTAATGTACACTACTGCACCACATTCACAGACACTTGTTTGTGTTGTAATGCACACTACTGCACCACATTCACAGACGCTTGTTTGTGTTGTACTGCACACTACTGCACCACATTCACAGACACTTGTTTGTATTGTAATGCACACTACTGTACCACATTCACAGACACTTGTTTGTGCTGTAATGCACACTACTGCACAACATTCACAGACACTTGTTTGTGTTGTAATGTACACTACTGCACCACATTCACAGACGTTTGTTTGTGTCGTAATGTACACTACTGCACCACATTTACAGACACTTGTTTTTGTTGTAATGCACACTACTGTACCACATTCACAGATGCTTGTTTGTGTTGTACTGCACACTACTGCACCACATTCACAGACACTTGTTTGTGTTGTACTGCACACTACTGCACCACATTCACAGACACTTGTTTGTGTTGTAATGTACACTACTGCACCACATTCACAGACGCTTGTTTGTGTTGTAATGCACACTACTGCACCACATTCACAGACGTTTGTTTGTGTTGTAATGTACACTACTGCACCACATTCACAGACACTTGTTTGTGTTGTAATGCACACTACTGCACCACATTCACAGACACTTGTTTGTGTTGTAATGTACACTACTGCACCACATTCACAGACGCTTGTTTGTGTTGTAATGCACACTACTGCACCACATTCACAGACGCTTGTTTGTGTTGTAATGTACACTACTGCAACACATTCACAGACGCTTGTTTGTGTTGTATTGCACACTACTGCACCACATTCACAGACACTTGTTTGTGTTGTAATGCACACTACTGTACCACATTCACAGACGCTTGTTTGTGTTGTAATGTTCACTACTGCACCACATGCACAGAAGCTCAGTCACGCCGTAAAGTCATAGCATGATTGAGGCATTTGTTTCATTTCATTTAAGTAGAGTGTGCATGCGTAAAGTGATAATAGCTACATATAGTATAGGAGCAACATATAGTGATAGGAGCAACATATAGTGATAGGAGCAACATATAGTGCTAGGGGCAACATATAGTGATAGGAGCAACATATGTTGATAGGAGCAACATATAGTGATAGGAGCAACATATAGTGATAGGAGCAACATATAGTGATAGGGGCAACATATAGTGATAGGAGCAACATATAGTATAGGAGCAACATATATTGATAGGAGCAACATATAGTATAGTAGCAACATAAAGTGATAGGAGCAACATATAGTGATAGGAGCAACATATATTGATGGGAGCAGCATATAGTGATAGGGGCAGCATATAGTGATAGGAGCAACATATAGTGATAGGAGTAACATATACTGATATGAGCGACATATAGTTGTATGAGCCTCAAATACACTTCAGTATTTTTTTTTATTTAATAAATTTTGAAAATGTAAAATCTATTTTAAGTTTGTGGACTGAACAAACACAGGCCGACTTTCGCCCCCGGGCCTTAGTTTGCCGACCACTGTGTTACAGTTAGACGATAAAAAAATTTCTATTGATAGCACGTTCGGAAATGTTTGGGAACCCGGTGTTAATTTAGTGCTTCTGAAGGTCAGATGTATGTGAACATTTCGAAGGTCACTTTGGTTGCTTCTAGATTAGAATGTACAACACATTGATGTAACACGTGTGCTCATAGATTAGAATGTGTAAAACACAGTGACGTAATTGAGGGAAAAGCGTTTTATTTTCCCCTACCGTCGGCTGCTGGCGGCCACTCAGATGTGGTCGATGAGCGGTGGAGATAAACAAAGACAATCACTGACAATAAAAAAACTGTTCGATCATTGAAAACAAATGGGGCGATCACCAAAATCAATGGTAGAATCAATTAAGTCATGAAAGCAGTGCCCAGACACAAAGCCGTGCCCGCTGGTACGGCTGCAAAACATTAGTGCACCGCCATATTTGCCCCTTCCACCGAATTGCGCTCAACATTCACCGGCTTCGAGAGTAATCCCCCCTCTTTAAGGCGGCACCTTGGTGCGCTGGTTCGTCTGAATGCCAATCCTGGAGGCGTCAAATATTTATCGTCGATGCGGGGACAATGCTGGCATCCTCTCAACATTTTCTGAATGACAGGAAGTACCTGTGTAGAGCAAATAAAATATTCCCTCGCGATGCCTCTGGTTTATTGAGTAACAACGGGGTTCTTGAGTAAATAAAAACGCAAAGATTTGGCTGCTGTGTTCTGCTGAGCTCAGTGCTGGGCAACCTGGGGCTCCGGAGCTGGACAGGAGAGTCAAGCGAGTAAGTTAACAAGCTACGACACCTCCCTAGTCTCACTAGAACGTCTAGCCAAGCAGACATCAGCCCGCGTTACAAAAACTGTCTTATCTCAGCTACACACAGCAAGGACAGCAAAGACCCAATAGGAAAACTCAGGAGCTTCACCACAGCAAGGACAACAAAGACCAAATAGGGAAACTCACTAGTATCAACACAGACAGACCAAAAAAATACCCCAATAGGAAAAGTCACTAGTCTCACCACAGCCAGGACAACAAAGACTCAACAGGAAAACTCACTACTCTCACCACAGCCAAGCCAACAAATGCCCCTATAGAAAAACTCACTAGTCTCACCACAGCCAAGCCAACAAATGCCCCTATAGGAAAACTCACTAGTCTCACCACAGCCAGGTCAACAAAGACGCAATAGGAAAACTCACTAGTCTCACCACAGCCAAGCCAACAAATGCTCCAACAGGAAAACTCACTAGTCTCACCACAGCCAGGCCAACAAATGCCCCTATAGGAAAACTCACTAGTCTCACCACAGCCAAGCCAACAAATGCCCCTATAGGAAAACTCACTAGTCTCACCACAGCCAGCCCAATAAAGACACAATAGGAAAACTCACTAGTCTCACCACAGCCAAGCCAACAAATGCCCCTATAGGAAAACTCACTAGTCTCACCACAGCCAAGCCAACAAATGCCCCAACAGGAAAACTCACTAGTCTCACCACAGCCAGGCCAACAAATGCCCCTATAGGAAAACTCACTAGCCCCACCACAGCCAAGCCAACAAATGCCCCAACAGGAAAACTCACTAGTCTCACCACAGCCAGGCCAACAAATGCCCCTACAGGAAAACTCACTAGTCTCACCACAGCCAAGCCAACAAATGCCCCAACAGGAAAACTCACTAGTCTCACCACAGCCAGGCCAACAAATGCCCCTATAGGAAAATTCACTAGTCTCACCACAGCCAAGCCAACAAATGCCCCTATAGGAAAACTCACTAGTCTCACCATTTAAACCGCCATCACTGGGTTGACAGGCAACTAAACAGACTCGGGGCCGACTGACCTGTCTGTCTTCACACAAACAGACGTGCGGACAGACGACAGACCAAAATGGGTGACAGTGACAAGGTGTCAGCTTGCCACCCCCACCCCACCCACCCCCATCCCAGAGACCCATCTAATTTCGTGAAGTATGGCACCCCCTGGCCCAACCCATCACTCCTATTAACTTTGCTGTAGATCAATATAGCTTACTGACACAAACTTGATATATCTTACTTTGAGGGATTCTCTCACACAAACTCACTAGGTATTACATTCAAGGCTTCTCTTACACAAACATGCTAGATCAAGGCTTCTCTTACACAAACTTGCTAGGTCTTACATTCAGGTATTCTCTTACACAAACTCACTAGGTCTTACATTCAGGACTTCTTTTTCAAAAACTAGCTTTCTTTCAAATTAATCAAATAGATAACATTTGAATAGATATTTCTGGATTTGAATTATTATTTTATTTTAACAAAGCAAGTTGTTAAAAATATGGTCCTATTCATATTCTATTCTAATTGTATAGGTCAATATTCTTATTTCTCTATGAGGCTTTCAAGTTCACATCGGTTCAACGAGATCTCACAGTAACAACGAGATCACACGGTTACAACGAGATCACACAAATGACTGGTTCACATTGTTTTGACGAGATAAGACATGTATGTCGAGATCACACGGTAATGACGAGATCACAAGTAAGTATGAGATCACAAAGGAAGTACGAGATCACACGGTAATGACGAGATCACAAATTAAGGACGAGATCTGACGGTAATGACGAGATCACAAAGTAGGGATGAGATCTGACGATAATGACGAGATCACACGGTAATGACGAGATCACAAAGTAAGGACGAGATCTGACGGTTACGATGGGATAGGAGGATTTTTTGGCGAGATCGCACTATTATCAGACGAGATTACACAGCTATCTGACGAAGAAATGACACATTAATGTGACGAGATCACACAGTTCTCTGACGAAATCACACCATCATCTGAAGAGATCGCACAGTTCTCTTACAAGATAACAAGATAACACAGTTATCTGACGAGATCACACAATCGTCTGACGAGATCACACAGTTCTCTGGCGAGATCACTCAACTATCTCTGCCAATGTCTATTACGAAAAGTCCTGTCAAAAAATCAGACTTTATTAACGCAAGCACGGGAAAGAACTCTAGGCATAAAAGAAATTCAATATTGGTACCGCGTCTCATTGGACCAGGGCCTGCCATGCGCCCTTTTGGCGGGAGACGAAAATAGAGCACAGGGGTCAAGGTCACTTTGGTGACGTGACTGTAGTGACCACTTAAGGTAGGAGGACTTAGTAAGATCGGTTGATCGAATCAGAGGTCTCAGTAAGGGTATGGGTATATGTAGAGAGAATGTGGGTTGAGTGAAAATATGTTGTCGATGGCTCAAGTAAAATACACAAGCAGATGGTGCTAGTAGATTGTGCTAGTAGATGGTGCTAGTAGATGGTGCTAGTAGATTGTGCTAGAAGATTGTTCTAGTAGATGGTGCTAGTAGATGGTGCTAGTAGATAAGGTTAGTAGTTTGTGGAAGAGGGTGGTGCAATTAGATGGTGCAAAAAGATGGTTCAAGTAGATGGTGCCGAAAGGATGGAGCAAATATATGCTGCACATAGGTGGTGCAAGATGATGGTGCAAATAGATGGTACAAGTAGATGGTAAAAGTAGAAGATGCAAGTAGATGATGTAAAATGGCACAAGTAGGTGGTACATATAGATTGTGTAAGTACAAAGGATAAGTAGATAGTATACGTTTATGTTATAAACACAAACAAGAGGGGCGTCGGAAGACGGGGGCGTCGGAAGACGGGGGCGTTAAGCCCCAGTTGGCGCCCTCTAGAACGGGTGCGTCCACTGTATACATATAGATCATGTTTGTTGTGTGGTATGGTGTTTTCGTCATCATAATGGCCCGCCCGGGCCGCCACTAGGTAAATCTAGACGCTGAAAACTAGGAACAAGACTTGTACTTGTACTTTATAGTACTTAGCTACAAGTTCATGCATCCAAAAGAAGTGCGTATATTTCATACTATTTTATACCAATAAGGCATGATCAGATAGAAAATATGAACACGGGAAAAATATGAAAACACGGACAATATTAAACCACTGGTGTACGTGTACATGGATAGGGGAGTACATAAACTATGACCTGACTTGTGTACATGAAACAAGTAAAGTAGAGATAACGATGCGTTATTGACGTTGCATTTGTTGCTGACCACGAAAGTACACCCCTAAGGAGCTTCAGAGACAAGGCCTGAAAAAGAAAATAGCTATCATGTTCTGCTGACCTTCAGAGTAGTAATCATTGGGGTTTCTTTCCCATGGCTAGGTCAGTAGTACTCCTGCTAGGTCAGTAGTACTCCTGCTAGGTCAGTAGTACTCCTGCTAGGTCAGTAGTACTCCTGCCAGGAGGTCAGCAGTACTCCTGCTAGGTCAGTAGTACTCCTGTTGGTCAGTGGACAGGCGGTGAGAGGTTGTATTAGTAGAAACTAGCGGTGGACAGATAGGGTGACCTGGCGGTGGACAGATAGGGTGGGCTGGCGGTGGACAGATAGGGTGGGCTGGCGGTGGACAGATAGGGTGGCCTGGCGGTGGACAGATAGGGTGGCCTGGCGGTGGACAGATAGGGTGGCCTGGCGGTGGACAGATAGGGTGGGCTGGCGGTGGACAGATAGGGTGGCCTGGCGGTGGACAGTATCCCACCCGACCGCCACCTGTCTATCGGTGGCCTGGCGGTGGACAGATAGGGTGGACTGGAGGTGGACAGATAGGGTGGGCTGGCGGTGGACAGATAGGGTGGCCCGGCGGTGGACAGATAGGGTGGGCTGGCGGTGGACAGATAGGGTGGCCTGGCTGTGGACAGATAGGCTGGGCTGGCGGTGGACAGATAGGGTGGCCTGGCGCTGTTTGATATCTTCAGTTCAGTAGAAAATTGTTTCCTACACTGGTCAGTAGACTGGTCAGAAGACTGGTCAGTAGACTGGTCAGTAGACTGCTCCGTAACAAAATATGGCCAAGACTGGTGAGGAAACTGGGCAGTATAATGGTCAATATAAAAATATTCATGTAACTACTAAGTACACAAAAGAACATTGAATTATATTTTTTTCTGGGGTGGTAAGTAGGGAACTGAATATACCAATAGAGTCGTAGGCTAACTTTTCTGAAACTTTCACCTGGCGAACATGATACATATCCTCTCAGCCAACACACATAACACACAGCCTTTCAGCCAAAAAACATAACACATCCTCTCAGCCGACACACATAACACACAACCTCTCTGCCGACACACATAACACACAAACTGTCAGCCGACACACATAACACACAGCTGCTCAGCCGACTCACATTACACATCCTCTCAGCCGACACACATAACACACAACCTCTCTCCCGACACACATAACACACAAACTCTCAGCCGAAACACATAACACACAGCTTCTCAGCCGACACATATAACACATCCTCTCAGCCGACACACATATCACACATCCTCTCAACCGACACACACAACAAACAGCCTCTCAGCCGACATACATAACACACAACCTTTCAGCTGACACACATAATACACTAATTCTAAGCCGACACACATTTCACACAGCATCTTAGCCGACACACATAACACACAGCTTTTCAGCCGACACACGTAACACACAGCCTCTCAGCCGACACACATAACACACAACCTTTCAGTCGACACACATAACACACAACCTCTCAGCGTGCATACATAACACACAGCTTCTTAGCCGACACACATAACACACAGATTTTCAGCCGACACATATAACACATCCTCTCAGCCGACACAAATACCACACAACCTCTCAGCCGACACACATAACACACATCTTCTCAGCCGACACACATAACACACAGGCTCTCAGCCGACACAAGTACCACACATCCTCTCAGCCGACACACACAACAAACAGCGTCTCAGCCGACACACATAACACACAGGCTCTCAGCCGACACATATAGCACACAACGTCTTACCGACACACATAACACACAGCCTCTCAGCCGACACACATAACACACAACCTTTCAGTCGACACACATAACACACAACCTCTAAGCGGGCATACATAACACACAGCTTCTCAGCCGACACACATAACACACAGCTTTTAAGCCGACACATATAACACATCCTCTCAGCAGACACACATACCACACAACCTCTCAGCCGACACACACAACAAACAGCGTCACAGCCGAAACACATAACACACAGGCTCTCAGCCGACACATATAACACACAACGTCTTAGCGACACACATAACACACAGCCTCTCAGCCGACACACATAGCATATTCCCCCAATCCATTTTACCGCCTACAAATAATAATAATAATACAACCATTTATTTTATTTTTTATTCACCCCAAATCTCTACCCACGAATGGCCCAGAATAAGCCGATCCTAGCGTCATTGGTTGTCTTTGATCCTTTGTCAGAAATTGTTTTATTTATTTTTTCACACGCCCACTTATCCACAATGTCACTTTTTTTAGAGACTTCATCAAGCAAAGAGTTTTGACAAAGAGAGAACTGTATTCAATCGACCAAACCCCAGTCTCTGTCGGCTTTTCTAATCTTTGGATAAAAAATATCTTTATAGAATCGCATCAAAATATGGAGGATACGTTTATAGAAGCAGAGATCTCAATAAAGGATAGTAGACAAATCCTATTCTCAATAGGAGTGAGGTTTCAAAGATATGAGAGGATCAAAGATGACTCGTGACAGAAACTTTGGGGATACAAATAGCACACGTGGATTGTTGCTTAACAGTTGCACCATTGAGATGTTAAGGTAAGGCTTGTGTTTAGTTGAGAGTGGCGCGAGACAATACATCGGTTCATATTGATACATTTGAAACACTTGTTACATTTGATACATTTGATACAATTTGATACATTTGATAAATTTAATACAATTTGATACATTTGATAAATTTGATACATCTGATACATTTGATAAATGTGATACATCTGTTTTTTAAAAAGAGATTTGGTGGCCGTTTGTTTGGTAGACGGGGGGGGGGGGCTGACGTTGAGATATTTCTTGTCCAACTATTGGCTTAAATGAAATTCTTGCTACCAACAACTCGTAAAGCTACCAACAACCCATATAGCTACCAACATCTACCAACAACTCATATAGCTACCAACAACTCATATAGCTACCAACAACTCGTACAGCTACCAACAACTCATATAGCTACCAACAACTCATATAGCTACCAACAACTCATATAGCTACCAACAACTCATATAGCTACCAACAACTCGTACAGCTACCAACAACTCATATAGCTACCAACAACTCATATAGCTACCAACAACTCGTACAGCTACCAACAACTCATATAGCTACCAACAACTCATATAGCTACCAACAACTCATATAGCTACCAACAACTCGTACAGCTACCAACAACTCATATAGCTACCAACAACTCATATAGCTACCAACAACTCGTACAGCTACCAACAACTCATATAGCTACCAACAACTCATATAGCTACCAACAACTCATATAGCTACCAACAACTCGTACAGCTACCAACAACTCATATAGCTACCAACAACTCATATAGCTACCAACAACTCGTACAGCTACCAACAACTCATATAGCTACCAACAACTCATATAGCTACCAACAACTCATATAGCTACCAACAACTCATATAGCTACCAACAACTCATATAGCTACCAACAACTCGTACAGCTACTAGCAACTGGCACTGGCTATTATACTGAATCGGGGCATTTCATTGTTTTAAATATTTTCTTTCAATTAAATTACGACCTTTAACCCCGATCATTGCGATGTTTTTGGCTTAATACTGTTGTTTTTTTTGACTTGGGTATTTATTATTTCTTTTAAATTTAAACCTAAATGTGAATGCGACGAGAAATTCTGAAATGAGTGAACGGAAGAGTTGTGCAATAAATATGCATTCACTTTGTGACTTTCTGAAATGAGTGACGGGAAGAGCTGTGCAATACGTGTGGAAGGCACTTGGACATTCTGTAACAGTGAGTCAAAACATTGCTGAACGTCTCCCCACAACGGTGCACCACGCAACCGACACTTTCATCACGTGACCTGCTCTAATGTGGCGTCCATCCCATTATCCCGTGACGTCTGTTGCTTGTCTGGAGTCCATGAATCCTCAGAACAGAAGCGTTTCCTCAATGCCGTTGACCGTAAAGGTCACCTGTCCAACCTTAAAAGTCAACTGTCTTCTCCAGGAGTAAAAGGTACTCACGATTTGGAATCTCTACTCTCCAAAAAAAAAAAAAAAGGGAACTTTTTTTAAAAATATCACTACGCGCATCATTTCCATTCAGATTTGTCCAAACTTATTTCAGACGTGCAGCACCAAGCGTCCTATAAACGCCTCTGAAATTTTAGAAACGTTTGGCGCACTCCGTTTTATCGCAAGAACTTCTTATGAGGTTCAGAGGGGAGGGATTGGTTGGGGGGAGGGGGGTGGGAAACCCAGGTTTCACTTTTCAGGTTCACTTCATTTAAAGTGTGTAACATTAAATTTGAAGTGTACCCCATACTTTTTTTTTTTTTGGTTACTTTATTGGAGGAGGCGGGGGGCTGCAAAGTCGAGTACAGAACCGGAAGTCAATAGCTCCATCTCCTCTACTGGGTCGTAACATTTAGCATTAAAATTGGTGGGGTGGGTCAAGTAGGGAATTATGTTTGCTAATAATCATTTACACGATTTCTCCGGTGCTTGTTTTAGCAGTGGCGTTGAGGCATTGGGAGCAAGGCCGGCAAGGGCGTTGAGGCATTGGGAGCAAGGTCGGCAGGGATGTTGAGGCATTGGGAGCAAGGTCGGCAGGGATGTTGAGGCATTGGGAGCAAGGTCGGCAGGGATGTTGAGGCATTGGGAGCAAGGTCGGCAGGGATGTTTAGGCATTGGGAGCAAGGTCGGAACAAGGTACCGACAACTCGGGCAGTTGCCTGGGACGATATGTGCTTAGGGCGCCACCAACGATCTTTCAAAATAGGAAAAATCACTGCACGTGGGCATGTGATAGGTCTTAGAGTAGACAGTAATGATAGTTTTGTGTTAGAATAGATAGTAAGGATAGGTTAGTATTAGACTAGATAGTAAAGATAGTTTAGTGTTAGAATAGACAGTAATGAGAGTTTACTGTTAGAATAGACAGTAATGAGAGTTTACTGTTAGAATAGACAGTAATATTAGTTTAGTGTTAGAATATACAATAATGATAGTTCAGTGTTAGAATAAACAGTAATGATAATTTAGTGTTAACTAGACAGTAATGAAAGTTGAGCGTTAACTAGATAGTAATAAATAGACACTAATGGCATTATAGTGTTAGAATAGACATTAATGATTGTTTAGTGTTCGAATAGACAATAATAATAGCTTAGTGTTAGGATAGACACTGATGTAAATTTTATGTGAGAAAAGACATGACAGCTTAGTGTTAGAATAGACAGTAATGATATTTCAGTGTTATATTAGACAGTAATGATATTTCAGTGTTAGAATAGATGTGAAAACACCGGTGTTTCCTTATGGCGGATGTGAAATATACATTTAAATACAAACTTGTTGGATCGAATGTCTGGGCGGCCTAACCCGCAGACTTCAGACACAGGCGTGACAAATTGCTCAAACAGACACACAACAAAAAAATAAATTTAAAAAAACATTATCCCACCGATCGCATTTCTTTTTATATTTTTTTTATTCATTTATACGTCAGTGTCTGTTGGTGTGCGCATGCGTGTATTCGCTAGTGCAAGGTTTCTCAAAATTTTGGAATTGTGTACTGCTTCTATAATCTATATTTGCAAATTCGACAGTGTAAATATAATAAAACATACTGACTCTTTGGATGTGTCGTTTCGTCTCTTCTCTGTCTTACCAAGAGGAATAACGTCATGTGCAACCTATTGTACGTGTACTGCAGTTTGAGAATCACCGCCCTAGAGTATCTCCACGAAACGTTTCCTGTGAGAGGGCGTGAACCCACTCGTTAATATTTACGCCCTGCTCACCGGCAAACTCCAAGCTACCCCCAAGCCACCCCCAAGCCAACCCCAAGCCACCCCAAGCCAGCCCCAAGCCACCCCAAG
>CAXITT010000192.1:727362-741921 GCA_964033795.1 Lymnaea stagnalis | reverse complement strand
AAAAGGGTTAAAAAAAAAAAAAAAAAAAAAGCCAAGAATTTATATTTTTTTTATTTTTAGCTACCACTTTGTTTTCTCATGTCAACAAATGTCCACCCACGTTTACTTTTACGTCATTAATCAGTAGGTGTTGGCTGAACCCTTTCATGGCGTACAGTGGGTACGCACTAAATGCGCAGCGATGCGTACATTTCGATGTGCATATTTAATGACGCAATTATGACAATAACTATTTGATCAGAGCTGGGTATCGATCCAGTATTAGAATTTAGAGGGTACTTGAACGTATTATACTGAGCGATTACTGGATTGTATTGCAAGGAGCGATTACTTGAATGTATCATTCTGAGAGATTAATTGAATGTATTGCAAGGAGCGATTACTTGAATGTATTATTCTGAGAGATTAATTGAATGTATTGCAAGGAGCGATTTCTTGAATGTATCATTCTGAGAGATTAATTGAATGTATTGCAAGGAGCGATTACTTGAATGTATTATTCTGAGAGATTAATTGAATGTATTGCAAGGAGCGATTACTTGAATGTATCATTCTGCGAGATTAATTGAATGTATTGCAAGGAGCGATTACTTGAATGTATTATTCTGAGACATTAATTGAATGTATTGCAAGAAGCGATGACTTGAATGTGTTATTCTGAGCGATTACTGGAATGTATTGCAAGGAGCGATTACTTGAATGTATTATTCTGAGAGATTAATTGAATGAATTGCAAGGAGCGATTACTTGAATGTATCATTCTGAGAGATTAATTGAATGTATTGCAAGGAGCGATTACTTGAATGTATTATTCTGAGAGATTAATTGAATGTATTGCAAGGAGCGATTACTTGAATGTATTATTCTGAGAGATTAATTGAATGTATTGCAAGGAGCGATTACTTGAATGTATTATTCTGAGAGATTAATTGAATGTATTGCAAGGAGCGATTACTTGAATGTATTATTCTGAGAGATTAATTGAATGTATTGCAAGGAGCGATTACTTGAATGTATTATTCTGAGAGATTAATTGAATGTATTGCAAGGAGCGATTACTTGAATGTATTATTCTGAGAGATTAATTGAATGTATTGCAAGGAGCGATTACTTGAATGTATTATTCTGAGAGATTAATTGAATGTATTGCAAGGAGCGATTACTTGAATGTATTATTCTGAGAGATTAATTGAATGTATTGCAAGGAGCGATTACTTGAATGTATTATTCTGAGAGATTAATTGAATGTATTGCAAGGAGCGATTACTTGAATGTATTATTCTGAGAGATTAATTGAATGTATTGCAAGGAGCGATTACTTGAATGTATTATTCTGAGAGATTAATTGAATGTATTGCAAGGAGCGATTACTTGAATGTATTATTCTGAGAGATTAATTGAATGTATTGCAAGGAGCGATTACTTGAATGTATTATTCTGAGAGATTAATTGAATGTATTGCAAGGAGCGATTACTTGAATGTATTATTCTGAGAGATTAATTGAATGTATTGCAAGGAGCGATTACTTGAATGTATTATTCTGAGAGATTAATTGAATGTATTGCAAGGAGCGATTACTTGAATGTATTATTCTGAGAGATTAATTGAATGTATTGCAAGGAGCGATTACTTGAATGTATTATTCTGAGAGATTAATTGAATGTATTGCAAGGAGCGATTACTTGAATGTATTATTCTGAGAGATTAATTGAATGTATTGCAAGGAGCGATTACTTGAATGTATTATTCTGAGAGATTAATTGAATGTATTGCAAGGAGCGATTACTTGAATGTATCATTCTGAGAGATTAATTGAATGTATTGCAAGGAGCGATTACTTGAATGTATTATTCTGAGAGATTAATTGAATGTATTGCAAGGAGCGATTACTTGAATGTATCATTCTGAGAGATTAATTGAATGTATTGCAAGGAGCGATTACTTGAATGTATTATTCTGAGAGATTAATTGAATGTATTGCAAGGAGCGATGACTTGAATGTATCATTCTGAGAGATTAATTGAATGTATTGCAAGGAGCGATTACTTGAATGTATTATTCTGAGAGATTAATTGAATGTATTGCAAGGAGCGATTACTTGAATGTAGCATTCTGAGAGATTAATTGAATGTATTGCAAGGAGCGATTACTTGAATGTATCATTCTGAGAGATTAATTGAATGTATTGCAAGGAGCGATTTCTTGAATGTATCATTCTGAGAGATTAATTGAATGTATTGCAAGGAGCGATTACTTGAATGTATCATTCTGAGAGATTAATTGAATGTATTGCAAGGACCGATTACTTGAATGTATCATTCTGAGAGATTAATTGAATGTATTGCAAGGAGCGATGACTTGAATGTATTATTCTGAGAGATTAATTGAATGTATTGCAAGGACCGATTACTTGAATGTATCATTCTGAGAGATTAATTGAATGTATTGCAAGGACCGATTACTTGAATGTATCATTCTGAGAGATTAATTGAATGTATTGCAAGGAGCGATTACTTGAATGTATCATTCTGAGAGATTAATTGAATGTATTGCAAGGAGCGATTACTTGAATGTATCATTCTGAGAGATTAATTGAATGTATTGCAAGGAGCGATTACTTGAATGTATCATTCTGAGAGATTAATTGAATGTATTGCAAGGAGCGATTACTTGAATGTATCATTCTGAGAGATTAATTGAATGTATTGCAAGGAGCGATTACTTGAATGTATCATTCTGAGAGATTAATTGAATGTATTGCAAGGAGCGATTACTTGAATGTATCATTCTGAGAGATTAATTGAATGTATTGCAAGGAGCGATTACTTGAATGTATCATTCTGAGAGATTAATTGAATGTATTGCAAGGAGCGATTACTTGAATGTATCATTCTGAGAGATTAATTGAATGTATTGCAAGGAGCGATTACTTGAATGTATCATTCTGAGAGATTAATTGAATGTATTGCAAGGAGCGATTACTTGAATGTATCATTCTGAGAGATTAATTGAATGTATTGCAAGGAGCGATTACTTGAATGTATCATTCTGAGAGATTAATTGAATGTATTGCAAGGAGCGATTACTTGAATGTATCATTCTGAGAGATTAATTGAATGTATTGCAAGGAGCGATTACTTGAATGTATCATTCTGAGAGATTAATTGAATGTATTGCAAGGAGCGATTACTTGAATGTATTATTCTGAGAGATTAATTGAATGTATTGCAAGGAGCGATTACTTGAATGTATTATTCTGAGAGATTAATTGAATGTATTGCAAGGAGCGATGACTTGAATGTATTATTCTGAGAGATTAATTGAATGTATTGCAAGGAGCAATGACTTGAATATATTATTCTGAGAGATTAATTGAATGTATTGCAAGGAGCAATGACTTGAATGTATTATTCTGAGAGATTAATTGAATGTATTGCAAGGAGCGATTACTTGAATGTATTATTCTGAGAGATTAATTGAATGTATTGCAAGGAGCGATGAGTTGAATGTGTTATTCTGAGCGATTGTTGGAATGTATTGCAAGGAGCGATTACTTGAATGTATTGCCCACGATCTGCTTAATTTGAGAATTCGTGTCGCATTAGACCGACATGTTTGGTCTTGAAAACATTGAGGAAGTTATGTGGCATTTGACTTATATGTTAAGTATTGAAAAGTTTCAGGAAGTTATTTCTAACAAAGTATCGTTAACTGTTATGAATATTCCATGTTTTTTTCTGCCAATCAGCTGCGAACTCTTTGATTGTTTCAAATTGGAACACATCAAACGAGTATGCAAACCTCAGTGGTCTTCACCAATGAGAATCAAACCGTGATACAGCGTCATTGAAATACGGTCAGGATTTGCAACGAGAGACGGTAATCATTGGGTAAAACATTAATTATGCACCGTGCGAATTCCTTGAAGGCTTTGAATCTGACTCCGCCACCTTTTTTGTTCTTGTGGTAGACAATGTTCTCGGGTGACTCAAACTAAGAAGGTTGATAGAAAATATGAGATCATCAAAAAATGGTAAGGGATATTGGGGGGGACGGGGGTGGGGGGTACGTGGAATTCTTGATTTTTACCACAGAGCAGTAAGTAGAGGTGATAGACAGATTGTTTGTCTGGATTGAGTCCAAAGGTCAACTACATTTTGTTGATGAGTCTTCCATCAAACCTAACAATAAAAATTGTTATAAGAGACGGAGGGGGAGAAGAGAGCGAGAGAGAGAGATCTGATTCTGTTGTTGCTAACTCACCCTCAAGGTCATGCTACCATTTGGACAAAGGGTCTCCCCGAGGTCATGCTGCCGCTCGGACCAAAGGTCACACCAGGGTCATGCTACCACTCGGACCAAAAGGTCACACCAGGGTCATGCTGCCACTCGGACCACAGGTCACACCAGGGTCATGCTGCCACTCGGACCAAAGGTCACACCAGGGTCATGCTGCCCCTCGGCCTGAAGGTCACACCAGGGTCATGCTGCCACTCAGACCAAAGGTCACACCAGGGTCATGCTGCCACTCGGACCACAGGTCACACCAGGGTCATGCTGCCACTCGGACCAAAGGTCACACCAGGGTCATGCTGCCCCTCGGACTGAAGGTCACACCAGGGTCATGCTGCCACTCAGACCAAAGGTCACACCAGGGTCATGCTGCCCCTCGGACCAAAGGTCACACCAGGGTCATGTTGCCCCTCGGATCAAAGGTCACACCAGGGTCATGCCGCCACGTGGACTAACGGTCTCAACAAAGTCACGCCACCACGCAGACAAAAGGTCCCCCAAGGTCATGCTACCACTCGGACCAAAGGTCACCATCTTTTGAAGTCACATTCACCAGATTTTGGTGTTTCAGAACTTAAGAAGACCAAAGACAGCTGTGACCCCGGGTGGGAGTGGGGGGGGGGATGGTAGGGTGTGTTGTGTTGAATGCAGTGACAACGTGTACCCATATAAATCCGTAAGGTAACTAGACAATGTATTCAATTGTTGCTTGTGGGAGGATAGCATTACGACATTACTGATGAGATGACAATGAGTAGACGGGAAAGTAGTTGGATATACAGACTCCACCATGATCATATACAATGGTACTTTAGTTTAAAGGTGTCCTCCCCCCCCCCCCACCAATACGTCCTATAGATCTTCGCATCCACTTCAGCATCGTCAATCATTGTAAGAATACAATTATTTATTTTAAAATATTTCATTTATGTTATGGGTGGTGGTGGTGAGTCTAGTTTGCTAGAGAAACTCTAGTTTGCTAGAGAAAATCGGCGCCCTGTAGACCGGGGGTGTTCAAAACCTGCGGCACACGGGCCACAGGCAGCGCAGGGTGGTTTTAAATGCGACCCAACAAAACACTTGGAAAGTTTTTGAGATTGGGACTAGTTGCAGTGATGACGAAACACATATTCCTGAAGAAAGTGTTCTTGCCATTAAAAGAATCGCCTAAATCAGTGGTTTTCAACCTTCCCAGTGCCGCGACCCTTTAATACAATTCCTCGTGTTGTGGCGACCCCCAACCACAAATATTTTTCATTGCTACCTCATAACTGTACAGTATATGTGTTTTCCGATGGTCTTAGGCGACCCCTAGGAAAGGGTCGTTGGACCCCCAAACGCGTCGACCCCCAGGTTGAGAACCGTTGATCTAAATCAAGAGATGTATACGCAGCAGGAAAAAAAATATATTAAGTGGAATTCCTTTGTCCACTGTGAAGATATTTGGTATGGCTGCTGACGGTAATCCGGGGATTTCCTTTGTCCATTGACTATATAGACATCATGATGACTATAAGAACATCGTGATGACTATAGGAACATCGCGATGACTATGGGGACATCATGATGACTGTAGGGACATAATGCTGTATATCGGGACGTCATGCCAACTATAGGGACATCATTTACTTATAGGAAGTAAGATGGTAAAGTCTAGGTAAATTGCTGAAAATCTTTTACGGTTTAGCGAAATGAAATCAAGTCGCTAATGAAATAAAACAAACAAGTTGTGCCAGAAGTTGACGATGAAAACTCTCTCGCGAACTTTTTGTTTCTCATCAGATGCCGCTAGTGTTCGTGTATGTTGTGTGGCGCAAGTCAATTCGTCTTCTGTCAGTTTGGCCCAGTAAAGTTAAAAGGTTGGACACCCCTGCTGAATCCGAAATGATCTTACCACTGATGACGTCATGGAACCTCTAAATTCGCGTAACTCTAGCCAAGCGGTGCATTTCCTATTATGACCATCAATTTCTATTATCTCCCTTCTTTTGATGCTCAGAGTGCCACTAAGTGCCAGCCACCAAGTCTCTCATTTAATTACTCGAGTGGAAACAAGTGATGGAAATTTAAAGTTTGCAGGTCAGATCCTCGGCCCCAGACGCCTGCTGGCCCGGTACTCTACGCCTGACTGTGGACCATTTGTTCAACTGACAGATCTCTCTGTGGTGAGCCAAAGGTAAACGTCAGGCGGTGACAGGCTATCACCGGTGACGTATGACTTTCTTTTTAAATCAGTTGTTGTTCGTGGTTACTTCATTTTCTAAACTTTCTTTTTCTTCCTTTGAGGTAGGGGGTCACCGGTACCACCATTTAAGCAAGCGCGAGTTATGCAACGCCACGGGACCGTAGCGAAGAGAGCGCCATGATCTGTTCACTGGGGGGGGGGGGGGGGGGGGGGGGGGGGGGGGGGGGGGGGGGTGGGGGGGGGGGGGGGGGGGGGGGGGGGGGGATGGGGTGGATTATGGGGTTGATTGTGGGGGTGGGTATGTAGGGGATATAACTATAATATCTCATGTAGATTTTTATTTGCAAGAGTCGAAATTCGTTAATCCCCACTGATGGAGTCAGCATCTTACACAATTTCTGCGACTGCTTGTTATCAACGGGCTTGAGGAGTCTCACTGTTGGAGTCAGCTTCTTACACGCAATTTCTGTGACTCCTTGCTATCAACTGGCTTGAGGTGCGTGTGTCTTAGATGTGTAGTCTTTACCCATTAGGGCTGAACTTTGTTGTGTGTCATCAGTACCTGATGAACCCTCTACAAGGGCCCCCTGGCAAATGAATGTCCCTTTCATATCCGGTACTCTTGAGTTCAACGTTCAAGTCCACCCTTTGTTAAATGGCGACTGATGAATGAAGTCTTTTTGTTTCTCTTTTCTTTTTCTTCATTTATGGCACAGACCCAATGAGCTTAGCTGCACATCTACTTTGCTCGCCCTCGACGTGCCTTATAACGGAAATGCATCCTTGCAAAGAAAGGAGTTGGATGCTTATTAAACTAATTACCTGATTTAAAAGATAACTTTTTCAAGGTTTATTATTGCAGTGGGGATGTCACCAAAAGGTAAAAAAAGGACATGGCCCTGGGCAGTATATTCAAAGAGGTGGCTAAAATTTGAGGTCCTGGAAATGGAATGTAAAAAAAATGAATGGCCAGTAACTCTACCTTAATGACCAGTAACTCTACCTTAATGACCAGTAACCCTCCATTGAAATGACCAGTAATTCTACCTTCATGACAAGTAACTCTACCTTAATGACCAGTAACTCTACCTCAATGACCATTAACTCTACCTTAGTGACCAGAAACTCTATCTTGAAATAACCAGTAACTCTACCTTAATGACCAGTAACTCTACCTTGAAATAACCAGTAACTCTACCTTAATGACCAGTAACTCTACCTTAATGACCAATACCTCTGCCTCAATGACCAGTAGCTCTACCTTAATGACCAGTAACTCTACCTTTATGACCAGTAACTCTAACTTAATGGCCAGTAACTCTACTTTAATGACCAGTAACTCTACCTTAATGACCAGTAACTCTACCTTAATGACCAGTAACTCTACCTTAATGACCAGTAACTCTACCTTAATGACCAGTAACTCTACCTTAATTAGCAGTAACTCTACCTTAATGACCAGTAACTCTACCTTAATGACCAGTAACTCTACCTTAATGACCAGTAACTCTACCTTAATGACCAGTAACTCTACCTTAATGACCAGTAACTCTACCTTAATGACCAGTAACTCTACCTGGACCTGTAAAGGTCGTATCACGTTTTATGTACCTAAAATGAAAATTGCGTCATTCAAAAATGTCCTCGTTTCTCGTCTGCTTCTCGTATTGACTGTCAGTGAATCCATGCTGAAATGTTTATTTTATTGGCACCCGGTTCACATAACCTGTGGTCTTTTAGTTAACAGAGTGTGGCCATAACAGACCCTTTCGTTGTTTTTCGTTGTACCATTATTTCCAGTGTTCACATGTCTTGTAATTGTCTTTTTTTTTTTTAAATCACGTCACCTAAGAGTCAAACTATCTCTTTAAAAAGGCTCTGAAATAAATGTCATTCTAATAATTTAAATGATATATTATATGTGACAAGTCTTCATTGTCATCGAAAAGATTTTCCACTTGCTTTTCCTCCCACCCCACCCCAAATACCTTACGGATGGAGATGGTCGAGTATGTGCATTCACTAAGTCATTGTTGCGCACCGAATATTGTGTTCTATTGTGCGCGGTGTGTCTTGTATCGTGGTGCAGTTGGTGAACGCCTATCCCGCCTTCAAGAGCCCGTGGTGTACTTTCGAAGGTGATTGTGACGTCGTGTCTGCGGTCTGTGTTTTGTGCCCGTGCTATTCGTTTGGCAGTTGGTTTGAGAAAGTCGTGGCAGAATGGTGTACCACATTCTTCAACTGATAGTGAGCTGAGCCATGCATGTGTTTGATTCATTGTACAGCCTCAAACATGTATTCTCGATTAAAGTTTACTTTGCTATTGGAAAAGGACTTAAATATGTTGTCGTTTGTGAAAATATTATGTTTAAAAAAAAGGTCAGTCCATAGTTTGGAAAGACATTCCAAAAATTATTAAAAGATTATAATGGTACTGGTAGTATATCGAAATAGACAAGTTGCCATATTGATTAGAAACATGAAAAAAAAAATTGAAGACGAAATGGGAATATTGATTTAAAACATGAAACTATTCGGAATAATGTTGGAAACATGGAAATATTGATAACAAAGTGGGAGATATTGATGACAAAATGGGAATATTGATTAAGAACGTCAAAAAATGATAAGTATTTAGTTTTTATGAAAATCATGGGAATATTAAAGACCTAATAACGGAAAGTTGGTGACATAACCTTGGATTTAGAGTGGCATAACTGGAATATTGGTGACATAACCTTGGATTTAGAGTGGCATAACTGGAATATTGGTGACATAACATTGGAGACTAAACCAAGGAATATAGGTGGCATAATGTGAGATTATTTGTTACATTACATTGTGGCATGGTGATGAGACACTTTTACACATAGGACGTTGTAACATGGTGATGAGACACTTTCACTCATAGGACGTTGCAACATGGTGATGGAACACTTTTACTCTTAGGACGTTGTAACATGGTGATGAGACACTTTTACTCATAGGACGTTGTAACATGGTGCTGAGACTCTTTTACTCATCGGACGTTGTAACATGGTGATGAGACTCTTTTACTCATAGGACGTTGTAACATGGTGATGAGACACTTTTACTCATAGGACGTTGTAACATGGTGATGAGACTCTTTTACTCATAGGACGTTGTAACATGGTGATGAGACTCTTTTACTCATAGGACGTTGTAACATGGTGATGAGACACTTTTACTGATATGACGTTGTAACATGGTGATGAGACTCTTTTACTCATAGGACGTTGTAACATGGTGATGATAAACTTTTACTCATATGACGTTGTAACATGGTGATGAGACACTTTTACTCATATAACGTTGTAACATGGTGATGAGACTCTTTTACTCATATGACGTTGTAACATGGTGATGAGACACTTTTACTCATAGGACGTTGTAACATGGTGATGAGACACTTTTACTCATATGACGTTGTAACATGGTGATGAGACACTTTTACTCATATGACGTTGTAACATGGTGATGAGACTCTTTTACTCATATGACGTTGTAACATGGTGATGAGACACTTTTACTCATAGGACGTTGTAACTTGGTGATAAGTCTCTTTCACTCATATGACGTTGTAACATGGTGATGAGACACTTTTGCTCATAGGACGTTGTAACATGGTGATGAGACTCTTTTACTCATAGGACGTTGTAACATGGTGATGAGACTCTTTCACTCATATGACGTTGTAACATGGTGATGATACTATTTTACTCATAGGACGTTGTAACATGGTGATGAGACACTTTTACTCATAGGACGTTGTAACATGGTGATGAGACTCTTTTACTCATAGGACGTTGTAACATGGTGATGAGACTCTTTTACTCATATGACGTTGTAACATGGTGATGAGACACTTTTACTGATAGGACGTTGTAACATGGTGATGAGACTCTTTTACTCATAGGACGTTGTAACATGGTGATGAGACTCTTTTACTCATAGGACGTTGTAACATGGTGATGAGAAACTTTTACTCAAATGACGTTGTAACATGGTGATGAGAAACTTTTACTCATATGACGTTGTAACATGGTGATGAGACACTTTTACTCATAGGACCTGGGCTCGTCCTTGGTGCGTGATTGATTTTATAGTTCGCCTTAGAAAATGTTATGGGACTCTTGGGTTAAGAAGTTAGAAATGTATGAGAACCACTGTACTCAAAACATTATTTAAATGTATGGGAACTACTGTACTGAATGGATTATAAAATATACGGGAACTTCTGTACTGAATGGATTATCTGTACCATTTGGTCCGACCGTCTGGCGAAAAGTAGGCAGTACCGAGTCAAGAGACTATTATCTCCCTTATAATGCCCTTAGCTCAGACCCAAAACATAATCTCCCTTTGTTGACTCGGAACACAGACACAAAAGCCTTCCTTTTGATTATAAGTCCCATTTAACAAAGAATTATTTTTTCAAGTGCGTCATAATAAGAAGAGTATCTTAATGTTAATCTCCAGCTCGTCCTAAGCACACAACACTACCACCAAAATGGTCAATTTAAATCATTCTTAATATCAAAATTACGAGATTATATTCGTCAAGTTTATCTTTCTCTCCTCTCATCTTTCTCTTTCTTTCGCTCTTGTTCTTTATTTTTCAGTCTCTCTTTTCTCTCTCTCTCTCTCTCTCTCTCTCTGTGTCTTTCTCGCTCTCTTTCCCTCTATTCTCTCTCTCTCTCTATCTCTCTTACTCTTTCGCACTCTCTCTCTCACTCTCTCCCCTTTTCTCTCCCTCTATGATTTACGCTAATGATCAATTTTTTTAAAGAACATAAACACTTAATATAACTGACTTGCCCTTAATAGGTTGAGTTTATATCACGCCACTATCTAGGAGAAGACAGTTTTATGCTAGTGGCTATAAATTAATTAGTGTATCATTGCACATCTGTAAACAGTTGCCGCTTGCTGAACCGGTAATTCTGGTTATCGTTTAACATTCATGCTTCCATAACCATCGTCTATATCCATGTGTACGTTGACAAGGTTTCTTTGCTTTAAGTTGACATGGATAAATGAGAAACCATAGAGAAGGCAAGTCCTTGTTAAATATGTCTATTTACTTGGAGCATGTTGTCTCTTTTGTTAAATTTATTGACAACAGAAGCTATTGATAGAATAAACAATGTCAAATATTGATAGAATAAACAATGTCAAATATTGATAGAATGAATAATGTCAAATATTGATAGAATGAATAATGTCAAATATTGATAGAATGCACAATGTCAAATATTGATAATGCCAAACGTGAAACGATTTTAGCCTAAATGTCGATCTTATATAAGGAGCCCTGTTTCTGTTGTTATTGTTGCTGATTATTGAATGTGTACTTTTACAGAAGTAGCTGGATGGTTGATACTGTGGAAAGGTGAACACTAATAGACTTGTTTTATGTGTACAAGTGGGAAGTGGTTTCGGGTGCCGAAGTGGGTTGAGAGGCCAGCATAGTTTGATTTGACGGAGTGAGTGGAGGTGTCTGGGTGGGTTGAGAGGCCAGCATAGTTTGATTTGACGGAGTGAGTGGAGGTGTCTGGGTGGGTTGAGAGGCCAGCATAGTTTGATTTGACGGGGTGAGTGGAGGTGTCTGGGTGGGTTGAGAGGCCAGCATAGTTTGATTTGACGGAGTGAGTGGAGGTGTCTGGGTGGGTTGAGAGGCCAGCATAGTTTGATTTGACGGAGTGAGTGGAGGTATCTGGGTGGGTTGAGAGGCCAGCATAGTTTGATTTGACGAAGTGAGTGGAGGTGTCTGGGTGGGTTGAGAGGCCAGCATAATTTGATTTGACGGAGTGAGTGGAGGTGTCTGGGTGGGTTGAGAGGCCAGCATAATTTGATTTGACGGAGTGAGTGGAGGTATCTGGGTGGGTTGAGATGCCAGCATAGTTTGATTTGACGAAGTGAGTGGAGATCTATGGGTGGGTTGAGATGCCAGCATAGTTTGATTTGACGAAGTGAGTGGAGATCTATGGGTGGGTTGAGATGCCAGCATAGTTTGATTTGACGAAGTGAGTGGAGGTCTCTGGGTGGGTTGAGATGCCAGCAAAGCTTGATTCGACGGAGTGGGTGCAGGTTTCCGGATGGATTGGCTCGCCAGAGTGGATAGGGGTGCCGGCGTGAAAAGAGGTACAGGAGTTACCTAATGGAGGTACCGGCTTTGTTTACGGTTTCAGAAAGGGTTTTGAAAGCCATTGTGTGTTTGGTCGGGTCGATTAGCTGGGATGGGAATATGGACTCTAATTAGATGGTGCCAAGGGCAATGGAAAGTTTTAAGTATGGAGGTGGCAGGGAGACGGTGATAATGGGGATAAAACAAGTCAGGGGTTCTATAATTATAAGGGCAAAATGGGACCAGTGATTCTTCTTTTTCTTTTTTCTATATTAGGGGCCCACGATCAAAGTATTCATCATTGTGGCTCCTGTAGACCCGAAAAGATTGTTGCACATACTCCTGTCAAGGAATGACACATTGAAACACGATTGAGTTTATTATGAGTGAAAAGGTGTAGCTTCTAAACAGTCCAAGAAACTCTCAGATCCAAAAAAATAATCCAACTAACCAGGATTAGAATTGGCAAAAAACATTTCAAAAATGACAAAATGTGCGAGAAATTTCACAGTTGCCTGTTAGGCGACTCGTGAACTCTAATCACTGTTATTGTATGCAAAAGACGTTGTGTCAGCGGCGCATTAGGTAGAAGAGCCCAGTATCAAGTGACCTGGATGTAATGTCAGTAGAAGGATCTGGTTGGCTTTATTTTATCATCTTATGAAAGGAAAAATACGTATCCGAAGCTATAAATTCTGATTTTGGCCAAAGACTTTAGTGTATTTCCCACAGATTTTACTATTTTTTCTTCCAAATAATTTGTTTTCGAGATTACAGATTTCCTTTCTTTAGTGCTCTTGTTGTTTTTTTATTCCACCATTGTTGGTGTCCTTTGTGGTGGTTTACTTCAAGTCTATTGTGATACATGATGTTAAATGTTCAAGCTATCCATCTATTGAAATGTTTACATTAATATGTTTTCTACGAATAAACAAACAGAAATTCTGGAAGATGTAAATGTACGTGTTAGTAGATCATTTAAACATAGAAAAAAAGGTGGGCTATGTATGACATTTTCTGCTCATATCTGCGCCAGTGTTATGTATGACAGTTTCTGCTCATATCTGCGCCAGTGTTATGTATGACAGTTTCTGCTCATATCTGCGCCAGTGTTATGTATGACAGTTTCTGCTCATATCTGCGCCAGTGTTATGTATGACAGTTTCTGCTCATATCTGCGCCACTGCTATGTATGACAGTTTCTGCTCATATCTGCGCCAGTGTTATGTATGACAGTTTCTCCTCATATCTGCGCCAGTGTTATGTATGACAGTTTCTTCTCATATCTGCGCCAGTGTTATGTATGACAGTTTCTGCTCATATCTGCGCCACTGCTATGTATGACAGTTTCTGCTCATATCTGCGCCACTGTTATGTATGACAGTTTCTGCTCATATCTGCGCCACTGCTATGTATGACAGTTTCTGCTCATATCTGCGCCACTGCTATGTATGACAGTTTCTCCTCATATCTGCGCCAGTGTTATGTAATGACAGTTTCTACTCATATCTGCGCCAGTGTTATGTATGACAGTTTCTGCTCATATCTGCGCCAATGTCCTCCATGCAGAACGCCACATATTCATTTTTCTTTTTTTTTTAAATTAATTTTCAAGATTTTATGTTTTAAATAAGAACATTGTATATGCCCTTTAAAATGACAGAGTTTGTAGAATGTTCAACCAGGGGTGCGATTTATTTCTTTTATTTTGTGTGCCGCACAAAATACGTCATGGGAGTGGTGAGCAGGCGGCTAACAATTTCTAGATGAAAAGAGAACAATTGGAATGACATTAGACATGTATTCTATTGTTTTCCTTTTCACAATAACAGCAAAATAAAACGGCAAATCATTAAAAAAAATAATTCCTTTTAAATTTCAGTGAATCAGACGGGGGGGGGGGGGGGGGGAAAAAAAAAAGGGGGGGGGGGT